>CM067377.1:9945452-9977730 GCA_034510155.1 Eucriotettix oculatus | reverse complement strand
GCAGTTTAACAAACAGAGCTCTGTACGTCATCTTGTATCCTCTAAATAATTTAACGTCTTTAACACTTACAACTATATTCCTTTATCCATGGATTATTTTTCATCTCTGTGTTTGGGGGGAGGGGGAAGACTCAAACGAGAATAAAAACGCTTTGAAATATGGTTTTCACATTATTTTAATTTCAGATGTGGTTTCTCTCTGCAATTAGTTTAATTAACGCTGACAAAAAGCAAATTGTTAAAACTCACAATTAATTTACATTACTTACAAAGAATCCAATTAAAATTGCTGCATGTAAATAATCAGCGTTAAAAAATTAGAGGTGCAGCTCTGCATGTGTTCCAAGAAGTAATTGATGAAATACATGCTTTTTAAATGTAAAAAAGTTAACAACGCCATTCCCGCTATAGCAGAAAAAAATAATATCGTGAACGGAAAGAACGAATTTACATACTGATGAGCCAAACCATTATGAGCATTAACTACCATGAGTGATGTTTCGGGCACGTGACAAGTGTACGAGCGGACCTGAGATGATTAAGGAACCATTCTAGGGATGTCACTTGGCGAAATTGTGGAAAAACCGTGACACAAAAGTCTTTGACATAGGGCAGATTGTTATAACCCGGCATCTGAGGACGACGAAGCTGGTCGGCTGTTCGCGTTCCACTGTCATGTATGTAAAAATGGCAAATCTAAAAGCAGAGTACAGAGCACGGGTAAACCGTATCAATAACTAAGTTTGGCTAACGGAAAGCATGGTTACTTCTGCTGATGAGGGCTTCGAAAATCATCATTGGGACTATGGGGCTCGTCCCCAGGGATCTGATGGGATTAGAGCCTCTGCTCCTTCAAGACCAGGAAATGCCATCACGTGGTTCCCGTGTTACGGTGTACAGATTCCTCCTGGTACGCGAAAGGGAGGTTGTGTGGCTCCTTGAAAAGGGCTTCCTGCTCCTTCCAGTGTTAGTAACTGTGGCTGACCTAAGGCGCTCATCGAGTCGCTTTCGAGCGCTTAAGGTGCCAAAAGGATGGGGACTGGGCCTAGTGCTGCAACCGCCGTCATCGGTGGTGTGCTGGTTCTCGGCCCTTTAGTTTTGGATGTTGAAACCGCCTGGCCATAGCTAGCCATTCGCTAGCATCGTCCATACTGTTAGAAGAATGTGTACCTAGTCTGGCTCCTTATTTCCTGCATATTTTAAGAGCCAGTTTATGGCAAGTGTAATTCCTCACTGCGAGGCGACCCTGAGCACGTTAGTGCTGAAAGGAGCAATACGCGCGGCCGATCAATGATGTGGTTTTCGGGAAGAATGGTTGATCGGTGTGCGTGGGGTTTCTGGCCTATGCTTCGGAGACCCTGATCCCCCAGCAGATGGTGAATTTTCCACGTTTCAAACCATTGCACATGGAAGTTTCACTCGAGGAGACTGTTGTTTCCAGGCAAAATTTTCTTCTGTCTGTTAAAAGAGAGCGGGTCCATTTCCGTGAGGATTTTAACGTCAAAGTATCCCCGTTGCTTCTCTTTTGGGATGTTTGGAGAGACAGCATACACGGGCTAACATCCCTTAGCGTATATGGGAACATGCAATCTTCCTGCAGCAGGATAGTTGTCCGTGTTACAAGACTGGAAAAGCGCAGCTATAGTTGATGGTTTAGACACCAGATTTGCTACTGTATACTTAAAATGATCTTATTTTTGTTATCATTGATTTTCGTTCTTCAATAATTATTGTATTATGTATTTATATTCGCTTTTGATGTTTCAGCATATTAATAACGGACAAGAACTAACATCGTAACGTACAAACCTTTACATTTGTTATCTCTGTTAGAGGCAAGCGCTGGAGAAGCAATTATATTAATAAGAAAGCTGCTTAGCGAAGCGCGAGTATTCAGATTTTGTTTCTGAATTAAACAAGACGGATTTTCGTATATAGGTGCTTACTAACTAAAAGAAAGATCCTATTTTACCCATGTTGCCGAGTAATACGGAATATAGATCCTAAGATAAACATTAAAGAAAATTAAAACAATCAGTGAAATGGAAAGAAAATGGCTCCTCTACGCATCGCTTTCTTGTTTACACTTTTTTGCGATTGATCAATTTAATTAATTACGAAATAGCTGGAATTTAATTTTGTTAAGAGTATTTACATTAAAAAATAGACGATTTAGAAACTCACTGAAAACTTAAGAGAGAATTTATATCAGAATACTTTTCAATTAAATGGACACCTTCGGCGGAACGTAATAATAGATAGAGCTGAGAAACGTCCGATTAAAATAAATTGAAGATGGTAAAAGTGAAGTGGGAGAGTATAAAAGGTATATATATTCTATTAAAAACACCGGTTGTACCAGTCGGTAGCGCGTCATTAGAATCGTTATACCAACCTATGCAGCATACTATAACAACATCTAACAACATGTAAAATTCATAGAAGACGTTTTTAATATTTATGTAACGATTTCCCTCAATTTAATTTATGTATAAATCATCCTCAATTACGTATCCACGTATTTTAATTTATTTTTCTAATTTTCCGATACAATATTCTAGATTAGTTGCGTATTTATTATTGTGTATTTTAATTTATATATGCGTTGTCCTTTTTTGTGTCATGTCTTTACTCCTCAGTTCTGTGATTTCTTCGATCCCAGAACATACACCTCTAAAAGGAGTCGAATATGCCTTTCTTTTGGGGGGGGGGGGTTAGGGGTAACAGATTGCATGAGGGTGATCCTGAAGCAGGGAACTCCCGTTTGATACTAAAGGAAAGGAATGGACGATGTGGAAGATAGAGCAAGGTAGACAAGGGTTGACAAGGGACCCCGGGTTTTCGTTTAACTCTTCTACCCGGTGATCGCCTAAAAGAGATTCAGATAAAAACCATAAAAAAAACCTTTATCATGTAGTTCTCACGCCCTTCGGAATGAAGGGAGAGGGGTTTGCTCTGGAGTTACAGCATTCCCTTCTTCGTGTTTCCATCAGTTTTAGGAGGCAGCTGGCCGACTGGTCCAATGGGATCAGCGGACAAGTCTCAAACCGTATGTCCTAAGTTTTCGACCCCAGTACGTACACCTTCTAGACTAGAAGAAGACGCCTCGACATGTCGAATCATTCAAAAAACGTGAAATAGTACGAGGCATCCCAAAAGATAAGCCCCGCAGTCAATCTGGGGTGAAATACCTGCGCGAGAAAGCTCTTATAGGTATATATCCCATTTGAAAGCACTTAGGTGCCAAAATAACTCATGACAATGGGAATGCCTCTCTCTACCTCTCTAATTTCAAGGTCCTCAAATACTGAGGCACTTTCGTCTGTTTTGGGAGGTGTTTATAGTGGGGTCGAAGACCTTGAGCATGCGATAAGAGTTGTCTGCTGATCCCATTGGACGAGTTGGCTTGTTGTTTCTTAAAACTGGTGTAGGTACGGAGAAGTTAATTCTGCTACCGCACAGCAAACTCATCCCCCGTCATTCTAAGGGCGTGAGAATAGTACCCAAAAGGCCGACCTACCTGATGTAGGTTTTCTAGGATTTTCCCTGCATCTCTTCCAGGTAAATCACAAGGTACGATTCTTAAATTATAGCTTGGGGACCCTTGTCATCTCTTGGCTACCTTGCTCTACCTTCCTCATCCCCTTTCCAATTCCTTTCTCATTCTACTAAAGGGGAGTTGCCGGTTTCACGATCACCCTCATGTAACCTGTTACTAAATAAATAACAAAGTAGGCAGTTATAGATAAAGCAATAGGACTTGTTTAAAACAATTCGTGAATTTAAATAATGCGTCCGCCCGACAAGTGTAAGGAAGGGAAATATCTGGTAAGGACGGTATTATTAGTGCGTTGAAAACAATAAATCTGGCCAGAAACCGGAGACGGAGTGGATGGAGGCGGAGGATTAGCTTGTCAGACAACACGCGTGCACGTCGCCGAGATAACAGCGGCTATTTTAAAATGTTAGACGAGGCGGTCTGCGTGCTTGCATTCATTACCGCGCATTTGCATAATGAATTGTCGGCAGATTACGCCCGTACGACGACGACGAGCGCCGCCATTCACTATTATTTACTCGGTCGCTGACAGCTCGGCTTGCAGAAACACAGAACGTCGCTTACGCATATTCCTCCCCCCCCCCTCACGTCCTGCCTGCTCCACAACAAAAAAACAAAATGCTATTTGCTTTCTGTCTCGTGACGTCTATTCCTAACTCGGTCAGACCAGCTGCACCACAGTTCGTGGCTGTTTTGGTTAGGATCTCCACTATCAATGCCAAGGCAACTCCATTGTTTCACGGCACTTTAGTACAACCAACACATGTTCGTAATTTATTTATACACTCTAATCTACGAATGCTTTTAACATTTAACCTCGTTGTTGATGTACTATTCAGTCCAAGGCTGATTTGATGCAACCCTCCATGTTAACCTATTCTGCGCATTGGCTTTTTCATTTCTTCATAACTACCACATCCAACATCCTCCCTAACCTGCTTAGCCATCGTCCTCCCTCTTTTGTTCTTACCCCACAAACTTGCCTCTAATGCTAATTTTACAAGACACTCGAGTCTTAAAACGTGGCCTATTAATCCATCCCTTCTCTTGGTCAAAGTCCTCCATATTGATCTCTCTTCTCTTATTCTGCCTAGAACTTCCTCGTTAGTTTCTTACTGTATTATTTTCCTTTATCTCACTCCTGCCGACAATGTTTCGCACTCATATAACGCCACACTCCATACGAACATTTTTAATAATTATTTCCTAATATTAGTACTTATATTAGCCGTAACGAAATTTCTCCTTCTTTCCTGTGCTATCCTACTCTAGTTATTATGCTGCCCAAATAACAGAATTCCTTAACTTCCTACAAAATATCCCTTCCCAATCTAACACCCATTGTTATTCCACTGTTTCTCATACCACACTCCATTACCTTGGTTTTCCCTCTATTAATCCTCATGTTGTAAGTCTTCCTCCAGGATCTCATTCATACCATTTTTTTTGGGGGGGGGGGGGTTAGCAGGTTACATGAGGGTGATCCTGAAACAGGCAACTCCCCTTTAATAGCATAGGAAGGGAATTGAAGAGGATGTGGAAGGTAGAGCAAGCTAGCCAAGGGTTAACTAGGGCCCCCGGGCTGTGGTTTGCGGATCCTACCCGGTGTTTCACCTAAAGAGATGCAGGGAAAATACTAGAAAACCTGCACCAGGTAGGTCGTGCATGGGGAACTATTCTCACGCCTTTCCGAATGACGGGAGACAAGTTTGCTGTGGGGACGCAGCATTCCCTTCTCCGTGTCTCCACCAGTTTAGGGAGGCAGTTGACCTACTGACCCAATGGGAACAGCCGACAACTCTTGCCTTATGCCCAAGGTCTTCGATCCCAGTACATAAACCTCCCAAAATAGGTGAAGGTGTCTCGGCATGTGAGAACTTTGATAAAACCCAGAAAGAGTACAAGGCATTCCCGACATAATCAGGTGAGCCCCACAGTCACTCTGGAGGGAAATACCTGCGACAGACACTCTCATAGGCACCTCTTACCACTCAAACACGCGCTGTTTTTACACGGGCCCATTACTAACGATAACGTTGCAAAATTAATAGCGTCATTTGCCGCAAATATTTTATCATAATATTCAATTATTAAAATATTTGAAATTTGAAGATTTAATCATTCAAATGGTAAAAGATTTTCCTTCATTCTACCTACAGTTTTCACGTTAAAGATTTTATTATTTATTCACAATCCTCTATAATGCATCTTCTTCCACTGCACAATGCTCTCTAAAATTTACTTAATATACTTTTCTTGTGATGTGCGTAGCTAAAACTAAATTTAATGGTTTGGATATAGAAGGCACAAGTATATCAGTCAAATGTAGATCAGATTGAGAACGTTTGTAGCAAAGGCCAACGTAGGAGATCCCTACTTCCGTTAATAACAATTTACCTATATGTTTCAAGTTTAAAACATTAGGCTCTCAAAATAAACTTTAATCGTTGGACTACTGACATTTGACTAATCAGTTTACATTGAGTAGGTAATGACGTTTGATATTTATGGTGCGCTCACGACACTGTTCCTGAAAGTATTCTGAATGATATAGATCGAGCCTAATGATATACTGAAAGACGCACGTCCATCCGATTTCTTGCTGTCCAGCCAGTACATGATACTTCCTTGCCGCCAAGCTAGCAAACGCAGCGAAAAGGTAAAAAAATCCTAATCATAAATACAGTCTCCCGGACAGGGGAGACACTATGTGCTAACACGCAAATCATTCCAATTGTGTAGCAAATTTTAAAAAAAATCAATTTTAAGTCATTAAACTGTTTGTGGTTAATCAATTAATAATAGACTTATTACAGCCTAAATATTTTGCGTTATGTCGCTCTCAATTATTTTAGTGGCAGGATACAAGAGGGTTACCCACTTCGATGATTCTCCCTTTTAATAGCAGAAGACAACATAGAAAGTGAGTGTGTGAATAGTTTCTGGGCTGTGTAAGGATGCTATCCAACACTCGCCAAGTGTGATTGTTAGACCTCTAATGGACCGTCTAAATTGTTGGCTTTATGAACAGAGAAAAACTCTTACCGTATAACCAAGGTCAGCCACTAGGTGTCAAGGCTCATGGGAAAATTAACCAGACCTAAATTCCTTGGTTTATATCCGAGAACATGAAAAGCTAAACAAGAAAGATTGACCTTTCAGTAAGTCACATCGTAAACCAGCATAAGTTCAACCGTTAAAATACAAGGATAAAGAGTTGCAATTTCATGTCTGAAACTTTCTCTATTAACTGTTACAGAATAAAATTTATATCTGTGGAACAGTGAGAAAGGGCAGGAAATTATTTTCTGAGTATTATACACTGGCTTGGCAAGAGTCAGAACGGAAATATTCAAATGGTCTCACAGCTCTCAAGGATAAGAAATGTTGGCTTACATATTGTTCACAACCCTCAAAAAGAAGCTGTAGCACTTCACACAGAAAGAAAGATTCGTTCTTGTTATGATCACGTTTGTGCAATGACTGCCTCGGTAAATTTATTAAACATGTTATCTGCTTTGGTGTTATGATGATGTAAAAATTTGGTAAGCTGGTTTAATTTACTTTCTTTTGTCTTTGTTTACTTTACCCAATCAATCTCCAAATTTAACTGATTGCAAATATCTTCCCTACATGATGAAAACCTAAACAAGGTATGAATACATAGTTACTTTCTAAATTTAAAGTGTGTGTTAAAGGTCAAACTGTTTTATTACATATGAATAATTATGAGTGTAATTTTCTGTGGGTATTTGAGAATTTCTGTATCACAACCATTCAATTACAAATATGATATTCACAATGTTTATACAAATAACAGTGATAGAAGAAACAAGTTTGAGATATATTCGTCAAGGGCAAATGTGAAGAAAAATATAACAGGTGGCTGTGTAGGAGATAAATTATTTTTAGGCAATAATATACAGCTGTCAGGAATGTGTCACCAAGCAAATTTTACCTTGTCATCACATATGCTGTCACCAATGGGAATTGCCTACATTTCCACATAATTTGGTTAATTAGATTCTTATAGAAAGTTCATGAGGGCACAGTCAATGTTCTGGAAGAATACATTACAATTATGATCAGCATACAAATATGTGATCCATTCCACATTACATTGACATTATGATACAACAAAATTGAGACTTCTGTATAGTTATACACATTTATCTTCAATATATAATAAATATTCATATTTAGCACATCTACCACTGAAAAACTACTTACCTGTACACATTCAAGCTGAAAATTTGAAGCAATAAATTGAAATAAATAAATGTTATTTATTTGTGAAATATTAAAACAGACAATTATGTATAGTATATATTTCAAATTCAGGTATAAATAATATAATTACAAATTATTTCTGCAGGTAATGACATGGCACAAAATTGTATCACATACACAAATACAAGTCAAGCAATACTTTCTACATTATATAAACCATCATGGTTTGAAAAGTATAAAGCTGACATTCAAAGCAAAGCAGATAAATATACAAGAATTAGCTTATAGTTAAGTTTATAATTTATAGTTATGTACATTCAAATTCATATATGCAAGATTGTAATGAAATTAAATGGATCATTAAAATCTTGTGCAATAAATATGATTTCAAATTAAGTGATATATTTGGCATCGAGATGCATAACAAGAGTAAAATTGTTGATGCAAGAAAATATATTTGAAATATAATAAAAAAGATTAATTTCCAAACACTTAGTGATTTGAAATTATTTATATATATTCACACAGCAACTTCAATTAAATACTGATATGTACACAACAAACTTAAGAAGAACTCTATACAACAAATAACAGATTTAAGAATATATTCTACATAAGAAATAGTTTTCTTGAACACAACTTAAGCATAAGATATAATACAAGAATGCTGTTTAAAGGGGAAATTACTCAAAGACTGGTGAACAATTTTACACATTTCACCAAGTCAGTATTTTAACTATATCATGTATTCTCATCACATCTCAGTGGAGAATAAAAGTGATAATTAAAATATGACATAGGAAGATAGACAAATATTTTTATAAAACATTATTTTAAACATCGCTGAAAAAAGTATTTGGAAATACTACTAAATTAGGAAGACATTTTGTAATTATTTAAAAGCAAGGAACCTATGAGAATTGAATTGAAATTTTACTCATGCATATAAAATCTAGCTGAAATAATGTCTAAAAAATTACAGTGCATAAGAACTGCTTTAGAAACTTTCATTATGGAAGATTGCACTTTATGCATTTTATTCGCTAATAGTGTACAAATATTTGATATATACCAATTATTTTTCACTACATTCATAAAAAAGTTAAGTACAAAAAGTTCAAAACTTTGCTTCTTAATTAAATTTTCCAACCACACACCAATGGAGAGATAAAATATTAATAGTCACACAATAAATAGTACAGCCATTCTAGATATGTAAAAGAAATCATTAAATAATTTCTTTCAAATGCAGAGCACCATATAGTGATAAAGCACCATAATTTTATATTATATAAAACTTGCTAATGACTAAATCCTATTGCCAGGCACATTTTATTATGAAAAAAAGTGTAAATTTAATAAAATCTGTACATATAATACAAAATATTATTGTCAAATGATTATTACCAATTATTGTGCAAATCCTGAGTACAAATTCAACGTTGGAACTATTTTTAAAAAATCTATTTATTTACAATGGCAGCAAAATATGGATTACTCCTTCGGTGCCAGACATGTTTCTTCAGGAATATCTGCTTCCTGAGGCACATTCGAATTTTCTAAAGGTTTACAATCGGATACTAGTGATAAAGCAGGTGGGATTCCAGAAGAAACACAAGACTTTTCAGAAATATTGGTTGTTGGATTGTTACCAAACGCTTTTACTTCGTTATCAATTGCAGGATTTTCAGTTATTGCGGTGCCTTGCCTGTTTTTTAATGTGTTACAAGTTGTATATGACACTTCATCCAAGGCACGCAAAGGAGATAATATCTGAACAAAAATTTAAAAAAATTAAAATAAGCAGCAGAAAAATATATGTGGAAACAAAAATAACAATTAGTACAAAGTGTACAAATAATTGCCAAATAAAAACAAACAAATACTGAAAAATAAATAGTTTGTTAGAGTAAGCAAAACAAGGTAAATGTGTGTCATGCACAATGCTCCTTCAATTCAAGATTGTAGTGGGATTAACCATAAATTGAAATTATCAGCTAATATGTTTTGTTTGATAATAAATTCTATACCGCTGTTATTTATAGTTTCTGTTTTTTGCCAAGGTGTTCAAATTGTTGAAGTTGACAATTTCTAATGGTCAAAGAAACTAGTTTAACGTCAATTTTCAATAGATGTACTGAGTTCTTGATCATACTTTCTACCATAATCTGCAGCTTTGAAGATACCACTATTTAAATTTAAAATTTATAGTTCCAATAAATTATAGTTCGATAAGATAATAAACCCCTTTACTATATTGTGAAATATATTAATGGAGATACATATCAAGATATGCACAAACACATTATCACTTTATACGTAAATACCATATTTATTCCTTATCAAGTGTGTTATAGCAGCTTATAAAGAGAAAATTGATTATAGTAAACTACTGAAAGAAAACTTGCTTCAATTTAAAATCTGTAAATGTAATACTTGTTAAGATTAAGGTGAGTTACTGGAATTTACCTGATAACAATGGCAGAGCACATCATGAAGGCATTGTGTGTCGATAAATATTTAACCACTAACTATATTACAACTTATATTTATTAACTAAACCGTTTCGCAAGAAGAAACCTTACAATTTTTAGGGTCTACAATGAAGAGAGAGAGAGAGAAATGGAGTAAATATGAGATAACAAATTCAACAGATAACTGAACATTAAGATGCGTGTGTGATGCACAAAAACTTTCACAGGTAAAAGATCGGCCAAGACTTTCAAGGTTTTCTCAAGACTATTCACCAAACATTTTATGAGAATACAAATAAAATACTACAGGCTGTTTTATAAAAACATCTACATTGCAATATAATAATCAATCAATAGGTATGAATTGTGTCTGATTATTATATTATTGTAAGATAGATTAAATAAAAGCAGAATGGACCATAGCAAAATTGAAAGAAAAAATATGAAAACAGGAGTTAATGATTACAAAAAAATTTTTTAATGACAATGGCTTCGATATTGTGCCAATGGAACTCTAGGTTATAATGTTTGAAATTAAGTTTGTTTAATAAAAATTAAAAGTGTCTCAGTAAAATTTAATTTTTATCAGTGAATAAATCACTTCAAATTGATTTGGAATAGTTCAGTTAAACTCTCCAGAAAGAATATTTAAGGCCCTGCCAATATTCACAAAGGAAGAATCTAGTTTGTAATATACATCAGCACCAAAAACACTAAAGTGCAATTAGCACCCAAAAATAATTTTACATTTCATTTAAAACTAACACCAACATATCTCTTATTAATATAATGACAGTGTAAATTTAAATGAATAAATATGGTATGCACTTAATCACCAAATAACTTCATAATTCAGCTTTATGCACACACAATATGTCAAATAAGGATTTATTAATACATGTGCAAAATAAAATCAATAATTCCTTTCATATCTCTCATAAATGTTTTGTAGAATTGCCAATTCTATACTTTATAAACTTTGACAGAAAAGCATTCATAGACTGAAATAGTGTAATATTTATAGTGCATTACACATTATGCAAAAAATGTTGCATTTACAGGTTATTCAACATTGAGAAGCTTGTTGCTTTACTTAGCTTGAACAACGAGTTATACTGCAAGTATTTTAAAGCAACACACAATCGAAACTGCTTGTTACAGTTATAGAATTCAGTGATATATATCTAATTTATTTTATACACAAATTAAATCTTTTCACATGCAATTAAAATATATTAAGTCTTGAATAATTGGTTAATCAAAGAATGTATTTTACTTCAAGGCAATTTATAACTCAAATTAAATTCAGGTTCAGTCATTAACCAATTGTAGGTATTACAAAGACACTATAAGAAATTTCTTGGTATGAAAATACAAGAAAAATTCATGGTGCTGTGTAATGCAAATACAATATTATGTCAATAATTTCCTGGAAATATTATAAGAATTACAATTAACATACCCTCATATGAATTGGAAAAGTGCTCATAGAAGAAATTTGATTCAAACATTGAATCAAAGACATTTGTGATTCAATAAACAATATTTGAATAGTTTGTTTGTGAATGAAGTTTCTGTGAATCAAAACGTTATGACATAATACAGTTATTATTTTGAGAAATAAGTTGACCATTTCAGAACCAATAAATACTACAATCTGTTAATGCTCTTGTGGTAGATTGATATTTACTATATGTGTACAGCACTCACCAGATTTCCATTTGCATTTTTCTTTTCTTCCTCATTCATTTCTATAGAAGTACTCAATTCAAGTTTGTCCATCAACTCTGATAACTTACGAGCTTTTCGCATTTCATTCTGCTCAATAATGGTACACAAATGTTCTGTCAACAATTCTTTACGTTCCAATTTTCCAAACAGGCACAGTTTGGCATCAAGAAATTCTTTTTCAGCTCTGTTATATCGTTTTCTACAACAAAAGAAATATTTTGATACAAATTAAATTACGAAAGATTCCAGTAATTATCAAAGTTACACTTAATACTTAATATATATTGAACAAATTACTGTAATGCCAAATAAAATAGAAGTTTGTAACAAAGTGCTCCACTAACAAAGAAAAAGATAATGAACAGAAGTCAAATTCTAATTACAAAATTAGAGAACTACTACTACAATTTTTTAAAAATTTTAATTATTAATTAGTTTTAAGTTACATTAAACAACATTTTATTTAACATTCAGCATGTGTACATGAGTCAACTGCTTACTGTGCTTCCATAAATTCAAGGCTTGCAGCTTCTATTTGATTTCTTAAAATAGAAACATCATTGCTAAGTAGAATATCAAGCTTCTGTAATTCATCCTGAATTTGTTGCAATCTTCTAGCTTCTTCATGAGTTTGCTTCTTTCTATAGAAAAGGGTTAATTATGATTAAAATTTTCAGCATCATTAACACTTCACTGGATTCACAGTCAAATATGCAAATAAAATGTGTTTTTATGCATACATATTAGTAATTATTCCCTTTACAATTGATCGGAAAAAAAAAACTAAACTGTCTTAGTATATAATATTATCCTCAACACAGATTAACAGATTCACAGAACACAACTAAATATCTGCAGTAAGTCATAATTTGAAATTGTCTATGCAAGGATTCATACATAATATGATTCAACAGCAATTGAGCTTTTATTTTAATGACTGTAATTATAATTATGTATTGACAAGGTGTTATTGATGAATGAAATTAACTTACATTACAAACAAAACTAATTACAATATTATTAACTTTAAAAAAATCAAACCTGTCTGCAAGTGCTTTGGCTAGTAGTTCTTTCCGTCTCTTATTCTGTTCCTCCATCATTTTGTGTTTGATTTGAAACTCGTTGAGCAAAGAAGAGTTGCTCAACTGATCGTGACTAATTACTTCATAGCTCTTGTCTTCCTTTATCCTTAAATAAACCTGGCCATGGCTTGGACTAGTGTCAGTGCTTGAAATGTCACTGCTTGTGGAGAGAGAGGATTCAGTTCCATTTGAGATTCCGCATCCAGAATCAGAACTTACTTCAGATAATAATGGTAAATTCTCTGAATTACATTTTGATGCTACTTCTTTCTAAAATTTAATAAACATGCATCTTAATGAGGAGAAATCAAGCTGTTATACAAATAGAGAGTGTGATAAATAAGAAGTGTCAATATGAATACTCACGACACCACAAACCAGATGGTAAGTTCATCACCTGATTTGTGTGGTGTGTTGTTCTTACAGTTCCAATATTTTGTAAAAGAAACAAGGATTGCAGAAAAACTGGGTGATTATACCTTAATTTCAACTGTTTATTGGCCACTTAATTATTATTTTTTGTTATTTTTCATCAGGCATTTTCAAATTTGATTGTAAATAAATAAGAACAAATAACTGGGAAATTAAAGCAAAGACAAAATTCTGCTTCAATACAGTCTAAATCATACTCATTATATAACCTATAACCAATACAGTTTATAAAAGTTTCATTAGGAAAATGTGAACTAGACTAGTTTGGTACTGTCGCATCATCCCCCTCCATCGCTCCTCCCATTGCCCTCTCGACTTGAGCACAGACTTGTAATAATGTAACATCACCAAAAAATTGCATGGCAAATATTTTTTGACTTAAATTCATGTGTAGGAGGAATGAGCTTTTTCGGCCAAATACATTTTGGGTGGAATCCACTCTTTCGGCCTAATACACAAGGGCGATATGCAGAGGGGTTGGGTGGGAGTGGAGGGGGGGGGGGAAATGACTGTACCAAAGTGGTCTTTAGCCGAAAAATGAATCAAAGGAAGGAAAAATGTCAACCAGAATAGGAATAAAACGTGGGACACCACTCGGAATGTGGCTGCTTTAGCCATTTACGCTATCAGAATAAAATCCAAGCCCAGTACGACATTCCTCATTCCTTTTAACACAAAGCATGAGCTTAATCTAATTTCTCATAGCCTGTTTCAGGATTCAATGAAGAGCAGACATTAATTGAAAGCACCCAAATGGTGCATTGAATAACATTAGAAAACCTTGAAGCTCTGGTAGTAGAAATTGAATCAATGATAATAATATGGTTGAGCCATTTAGATCAATACATTGATTACTTTAAATAACAATTTTCCATTCAAGCATTAATCGGTAGTTTACAAATTATTGAAATTCTTATAGTCAATTTTATGGTCAACAGAATACAAATTGCATAATATTTTTCAGAAACGGTACCTTTACACTCAATCGTGCCTCATCGGGCACGTCATCGGCGATAGCCGCTGGAAGCATCAAATTGCGTTTGTGCTGAAGCATTCTTTCCCTTATAACATTTTTCCTGCCAATGTCTTTAACAATTTCCTTTTTTACTATTTTAGATTGCGATTGTGGTTTAGCCTTGGAATCTGCAATTAAAACACAATGACAAGAATTTAATAACCATCACTGACATTTAAGAACGACACTAATATTATAATTTAATCTCATGGGAGCTTAAAAGTATGATAACACGAATTCACAAGCATAAAAGTAAATCTGAAATAATTTGGTTGCCTTCAGGTAATGGAGTTTTTGAAGAAAGGCGTTTAATATCATCCTCTGTAAAGCCTTGCCATCTCTTCTCGGCCATGTCAACAAATTTACATAGTATCTTTTGACGCAACAAGCAAAGATAATATTAACCTCAGCTTACATCCGATAATCCAAATAGTTCTTATATTAAAGAAATATCACTATCTGCTCTCATATGATTAAAGGTGACATAAAAAAATGGCGATTCATCATATCGAGTGCTGTAAGTTATATCAATACAATATTAATTTTGGAAAGTAGAGTTGTGTGTAGAGCCATCTATGATTATTGTACTTGGCGGCCAATGCAAAAGTGTCCGTACAGCGACAATCTCTTGGAGAGAGCAAATATTTTCTAATCATAGAATAATGCTATGGAAAACATAAACATTTGATACTGGTATAGAGTTAGCTTGTTCAATTTCTTATTTACTAATTATTATTAACGATGAATTTACTTTCGTGTGAAATAATTTCCCTATTTACAAATAACATTAATTTAATACAATATCATTATTACTGTATCAATGGAAAGGGATAAATTTGCCTGGACTATGTCTGCTTCTTTTAATTTTATAATATTTATGGTTAATTATTTAATATAGGTTTCCAATTGTAGCTTATGTCTGTACTTAAGAATTTTCAATAGTACTGTTCATTGATAACATAAAGAAAGTGGACAACTCTTGCCTAGGAGTTAAAGTCTAAGTAATTACTAAAGCTCAACCATAGAAACAACAGCAATTATAAGGAAAATACTATGCTATCATTTTACTAATTACATAAATATTAAAAAGTTTTATTTTCAACCAAATATAGCTTTTATATTAGCACTGAAAACATTTATTCATATAAATATGGGTACTTCTTGTCATCAAATTAATTTATCAAGGAGTCATAATATTTTTAATCTTGTGAAACCTAATATGTACAATTAATTTTCTACCACATCATAACTATAGTTTATTGAATGTGTAAACAATTGATAATTTTTTAACTTGACATTAAAGAAAAATATAAATAAATTGAAAAAGAAATGTTTTCATACCCAACTAAATGATGTGTTAAAAATCCCCTATGAAGTTGTGTGTTGAATTTTTTTGCTGAAAATGTATCCACTCTTAATAAAAAAAAAGTTTCTTGACAAGTTAGAAATAACTTTGCAATTAAGTATTATGTATATCAAACAGTGACTAATTATCTAATTATTTTATTTTTCACACCATATGTTTCACTCCAAGTGTGAATCAGTTCCTGGTTTTTACAAATATTTTCACCAAATAAGCTTATGTCTCCATGGAAACATGGCTTTAAAAACAATTAGTGAGGTGTATACCCTCAAAGAGTGGTAAAATAATTTTAACAGTTTCATATTAACCATTTTTTGTAATAACTGAGTTAAGTATTTATCAGACAAGAAGATGAAAGAACATAGAATTTAATGCATATGATAATGCTAACACATTATTCTTAATATTACAACCATAAATTTAAATTAGTATCAGTGTTGTGGTATTCAGTCCTAAGACTGGTTTGATGCAACCCTCCAAGCTAACCTATCCTGTGCAAGCCTTTTCATTTCTAGATAGCTACCACATCATCCCTAATCTTCACAGCATATACCATCCTTTGTCTCCCTCTTCTGTTTTTACCCCACGCATTTCCCTTTTATTCTAATTTCACAAGACCCTCGTTTCTCAAAATGTGGCCTATTAATCTATCCTCAATTTAGGTCAAAGTACTCCAAATTGTTCTCTCTTGCCCTATTCTGCTTAGAATTTCCTGATTAGTTACTCTTTCCACCCATCTTATTTTCAGCATTCTTCTATAGCACCACATTTCGAAACCTTCTATTCTTTTCCTTTAGCATCTATAACACTTTTTTTTGTAAAAAAAATTCTATTCTTACCAAATGTAGTTTGTATATTATTAAATATATATTATTTTTATGTTATGATTTATATTTTCTAAATTTTATTTCAGAAGACAAATGGGAGATATAGACTTATTTTGCAATATTAGTAAATGTCGAAAACGCCTGAATTCAGTGGCTTGGATAACAAGTTGTTCTCATGCTTTCTGTGAAGAAGATGGAAATAAGTCATTTTCAAGAAACTCGGATGAAGAAAATAAATGCCCCACTTGCAAGACTGTTCTAGAACAAAAGTTTGATGTTGTTAAAATGGACTTAAATCCTTCTCAGCAGTTTCGATCGGTAATAAAAATAATTGATTCTACATATAGTCAGAACTATAATCCATATTTTTACATTTATAGAGGTTGGTAAATGTTTGGCAAATCTGCAATGATTGATTGTTGACATTACATATGAAATCCATAGTACACTTTAAATAATAGTCATGCATAAAACATTTTTGATCTTTCTCACAGAAAATATCTATAAACTCAGAATGACCAATGATACTATTATCACTTTCAGAAATTCAACATATCTGCATAGACATTAAACCCAGGGTCTTTTAAATTCATTTCTCTCCTTTCTCTGTTGTTTTTATTTTTTTATGATAGGCAAGGAATCAACCAAAATTTCATACCAATTATTATGCATATAGATAGATACTGGAAAAAAACTGTTGCCTATGCCTAGGAAATGACTATTAAAATGTAGTCATTGTACAAGACTAACAACACAACCAACTTCTCTTGCTAGATATAATGTAAGAATATATTATACAATAAATTTATCGTAATATGTTTATTTTTTATAAGTACATATACTATTATATTTAAGAGTAATCACAATAATTAAATGGTACATTTTATTAGAAATGTATGTCATATTAAAGAAAATTTATATCTCATGACTTATTAAAGTACAAAATTAACTTTCATTTTTCCTAGATGGTTTTATCTGGACTGAGACCAGAAATTATTTTTGACATATCTAGCAGAGCTATTTCCTTTTGGAGCTATCAAATTTATTCTGAGCTCTTATATCAATCATCATCTTACAAACATTCTCAGGAAAGCTTGACAGAAGTTGAAAAATATTATGAAAGCATTGTACAGAAAATGAAAACTGATGCACAGCTGCAAAAGCAAAAACAAAGCAGTATGTTTATATGCAATCCAAACTATTTCTCAACTTAATGTTCTTCCAAATAATAATTTGTGTATGTTTGTAGGCTTAAAGAAAGAATTAGAGAAGCAGAAACAACGTTCAGATAAGCTAATGGGACGTTTAAATGAAATACAGAAAGAATTATCATCTGTCAAGGTATAGTATTGTATTTATATACTTACTTAAATATGTGACAGTGACAAAATAATTGGTATAGAAGGAGGTTTCAAAGTTCGGGAAATGACACAGCTGGATGTATGCATATTACATACTAAACATCTACATTTCCAGTTTCCTTAAAAATTATAACAACAAATCGTGAAGTTTTACTTATTTTTGTATACATTTGATATATAATATCACAGTTGTTCCAATTTTTAATATTCATATTATACATTTGGTGGATAAAAATATAACATTTTATAAAATAGATACTATTTTACCATATAATAAAATAGAGTAATTTTAATTTTTTAAAAAACTCCAAACTCTCTGATATTTATTAAATTTCTAACACAAAATTCCCATTATTTATCAGTAATGAATATATTAAATTTGTACCAAAATGATTCAGGCTGCATATGAACGGTTAAGAAGATCTCAACTTAACTATACCAGCAAATTTGCTAACAATAGCTCGCCCTGTCCCCAACACCCAAGAAATGCTAAAAGAGAAGAAAGATCTCCCTATTTTATTGGACCTATACCATTAAAGTCTATGGTTGTGCCACAGAGTATGATAAAAACTCCAGAACAAGAAGATTCTAGTACAGAAAAATCAGGTATCAATCTTTATATCACTGGAGGTAAAGTAAGATTTCAAATAAACATTTTCTAATAGCAGCTTCATGTTCTTATTTTACACACAAAAGCTCTAAATATTAGTATTGATTTTTAAAATGTTTGTTTCCCTTACAGAATTTTTATTTAGACCTGTAACACCATCACAGTCAATAATCAAACAATGGAACAATCCTTTAGGAAAAAGGCAGAAGAAATAATTGTCTGTTTTAAGGAAAAGTTTATATTGCATTAATAACTCTGTTATTAGCTCTTTTTGTGTTGAATATTGTTTAGTTTTATGTGAAGATAGTTCTGATTTCTCTATGTATGAAAATTAATTAAAAGCAGTTTAACTATTAATGTAAATTTAATTTTTTATTGACAATACAGAAATGCCTCTGTTGTGCTGTGTGTCATCCAATACACTCTACTAATATCAATACCTGATGTTAGCAGCAAAGCTTGCAGAGATGTTGTATGTTATTTGCCTTTATCATCTAATTTTGTCTGCTTATTGGCTACTTCATTATTTAATAGTTACAAAATCTGACTGGTTGGAAATAAAGAAAACATCATCCTATTTATCAGAATTTTTTAATAGACGGGAATAACACAGTGTTACGTTTCTTACATTTCAGACATTGGGTGTTATTTTAAATTAAATCAAGAGATTAAAGTAGAAGAAAATTTAAATGTGCTCATCACACAAGCACAGAGGCTGATGAGGTGTTAATACTGTTTATTACTGTTCCATTCTAGTGTAAAGTTTCAGTCTATACATTGCAAAAATAATTGTAATTTACAAAAAATATTATTTTCCAACAGAATTGTTAGTCAAGTCTGTAGTATTACCCAATTTCAAACACTTTGATCTTAATAAATACTTAATATTGTACTTAATTAGTATTAAAGCAATCCCTTTTTAAATCACTTAAAAAATACTGATAGATTTTCTTCAATTTAATATTATAACTATTGTAACTATACATCATAAAAACTATTTTCTTTTCTCAAGGAGTTTTATATTGAGTTCTTTATAAAGATCTTGCAGTGGTTGTTCCCAACGTTTTTCAAAATAAACATTCATCAGAAATTCACCATTGAATCCTGTCTGAACTGCCCATGGTAGGTAATATTTAACATATCTTTCCCTCTGCCTGTAAAGTAAAAGCAGTATATTCTGATCAATACCAAAAGTCACAAAATTTGTAAATATACATATCAGAAAATATGAAACAAATTTCTATTAGCCCTTTACAATTATGATATACTTGTTCAATACAATTTACAGTAGTATATACTTTGTAAAATTAACTAATACTATAAGAAATAAGTTACTTACTTAGGTGCAAGACGCATAGCACCAAATAACGCTGCACCAACACACATAGGTAAGTGAGTTTGAATTGCTTCAACCCATTTCACTGTAACTTCACCTATAGCATAAAGTACTTTTTACAGTCATATGATATTTACTTATAATATGATTTCTCAAACAATGAATTTTGTAGGGAGATAAACAATTTGCATTCACTACATTAGATAACATTTTTATTAAATTGTTTGGCACCAAATTCAATTATAAATACCAATAATTTTAAAAATATATATATTTAACTACAAGAAATCATGGACTCATTTTTATTAGTAAATCATAAGAGTCTAGAACTTTACCACAGCCAGTCTTCT
Organism: Eucriotettix oculatus; assembly: GCA_034510155.1. Taxonomy (NCBI): domain Eukaryota; kingdom Metazoa; phylum Arthropoda; class Insecta; order Orthoptera; family Tetrigidae; genus Eucriotettix; species Eucriotettix oculatus. The sequence goes on along the minus strand of CM067377.1, from coordinate 9,957,360 downwards.
CGCAACTCAGACACTGGAGTTAGATAATCAGGTGACTCAAATCCACAATTTATATTCCTAAGCCTATATGCACATATGTTTTTATATGAATTCTAAAGGTTTAAACCACATAAATATCACTTCCCGTAACCTTGAAAAGGTTTCTTCATTTTTTCCCTGAATTATGTCATAGGCTTGAATCAGGAAAAAATTGATGATTTTTATTATAAACTTGTAATTTAATTTAATTGATAAGACATTACAAGTTCTTACAATAAAATATTTTGGAACTGAGGTTCAGAATTTCCAAAATTATAAATATGTCTTTTCTAAACAACAAGTAAATGCTGCAAACTAAAAAATTATCAATTTCAAATTTTGGTAAAATTTTGACACACAAATTAATTTTTTCTACATTGGTTATTCCAGGTTGTTTTGTATAAAATTATATTTTCAAAATTTACTGTAAATAAAACTTTTGAAATTGAACAACCTTTCTTAAAATATGTACAAGTTAGCTGTGAATATGTATTAATAATAAACAGCAATATTTTACTACCATCCTTTTAAGAGGATTTCAGTCTGATATTAGAAGGAATAATAATAAATATCCTTTTGTAATTGAAATATTATAATATTAGGTAGTTAATATAGGATTTTTTAAAGTAAATATTAAATCTAATAAAAAACATATGTTGTGGTATTCAGTCCTAGTCTGATGCAACCTTCCATACTAACCTATCCTGTGATAGCCTTTTCATTTCTAATCTGCTTAGGGTATTCCATCCTTATCTCCCTCTTTTGCTTTTACCTCACACACTTCCCTCTAATCCTAATTTTACAATACCCTCATTTCTCAAAACGTGGCCTAGTAATCTATCCCTTCTCTTGGTTCAAGTCTTCCATATTGTTCTCTCTTCTCTTATTCTACTTACAACTTCCTGGTTAGTAACTCATCTGATTTTCATCATTCTCCTATAGCACCACATTTCTAAAGCTTCTATTCTTTTCCTTTCTGTAACTTGTATCGTCCACGTTTCACATTCCATACAATCATTTTTAGTAATGATTTCCTAATACTCATACTTAACAACACATATATCTATAAATTTTATACATAAAAGACAGTAGTAAATTACAAACCTAGCATATTTGTTGGCATGTCCAGTAAAGTATGAATCAAATCGTGTACCTCACGGTACCTTTGGATTACATATGCCAATTCTAAATCATCAACAAATTGAACCATTAGTCTCGAATCTGGGGTAACATTCTGCAAAAAATTGTAATGTATAGTACAAATTGAATTAATAATAATGTATACATAAACATAAGTCAAAATAATTTGTATTGGATAGGAAAAAGAAACATAAAAGTCTAGAGATTGGGGCTAAGAAATGTAATGTGATATTTTTTACTGCTTCCCAGCCTATCAATTTAAGGGAGGCTGACTTCTCTATCCCTCTTTCCTACCCATATATCACTACTTTGAAAGTATCCCTGTTGGAAATAATGTTTTATAGGAAAGTATTTATTTACTCTCTGACATGTAGACTTACATTCTTAGCAAGAAAATTAATATATGCCTTTCCCAATGTTCCTTCTGGAAGAACCTCCAACTTTTTTAGGTCAATTGTTTGAGAATTAATTCTTGGTTTTTGTCTGAAATGATATTTCAAGCTCATTCACTTCAACACATGACCATCATCCTATCCAGAATTAAGTGACTATTTTGAAACAAAATATACATAAAAATAAGTGATATTACATAGTACATAATATAAAAGTACATATAAATCACTTATAAGTCAACACAATTTGCAAACCAGTAAGGATCAATTGTGTAATTAGAATAAAAACATTTAACTAGTAATAAAAAGCAAGTATATTTTTTAACAATATCATTGAGTTAAATTTAATTTTACAGACAATATAGATTCTGATAAAATGTTTGTTAGGTGTCAGGATACAATATTCTTGCTTTCACTGTTTGAAAATATTCTTCAATTGACTTCTAAAACAAAATTATAATTGATTCTTTTTATTTCTTATTTATAAAATAAGAGTCTCTCAATTCAGCATTAGTATTATTTTCATTAGCCTATTATTTCAACTTATTTTTTGGTTAATAATTTACAATTAAGCTCCAGTAAATGTTATGTGTATAAACTGAGGATTGTTAGATCTAGAAAACTATTGTTCTGTAAGATATTCAGATTAAATTAACTTTATTAACTAATAATTGGTACCTTAATATTTCCTGCCCTTCTTTGTGAGACAGCATTTTCTGATGTATATATTTAATTGCCGTGTTTCCCGCTGTTTCACCAAGTAAAGCAATGGTATCTGCTCTTCTTGGATTTATGAGGGATATAGCTGCTGCACCAACCGATAATGCTGCCTTCTGAAGTCCAGTCGTCTTAATATGAGAAAAATTGAAGGCATCTTCAAAATTGGTTCCACCATTTCTCTTATTTTCAATTTGTTCATAATTAAGTCTTTCAGAAGAAGTGTTACAGTAATACAACTTTTGATAAAAGTTCAAAAGTTTTACATGATTCTTGTTTCCTGTATAAAAAGTGACATTTTAAAAACAACCGTGATCTTCATTGACTCATCAGAAAAAGCATTCAACTATTTCTTACATATGTAACAAATGTACAAATGTGAAATAAATCCTTATTTCATTTTAGGGTATACAGTTTAAATCAAGCTACAAAATATTCTTATTTTCTTATACATGCATATTTGAAAGTAAATAGTAACCACTTTTAAGTTCCTTAAAATTGATTTAAAATAGAATTTAAAAACTTATTAGTAACTGATTAAGTTATATGACTAATGGAAACCAAACCACTGCTGTAACATTCAAGATAAAAATATGTTGATATGTATGCAGTGTTAAGTGTACATTGAGTTTATTTACTCATTGTATGGACTCCACACTTCACTTTAGAGAGTTATATTTTAAATAAGTTTTTGATTCTGGCTTCATGACCTTCACAATTTACATTTTTGTTTAAATAATGTCCAATTTGAAACATATTTCTTAACTTCTTAAAATTTATGCAACTATATGATCAAAGCATCCAAGTATTGTTTCTCTTTGTGATTAACAAAATAAATAAATAAAATTTAGTAAGTGCTAATGCTACTGACAGTATGTTTTGTGTCTCTAAACATTTATTGTTCATGATAAACCCGACAAATAAATAATTACTACCACTTTTCATCCGACAACTAATGAATACCTTGCATGTATTTTTTAGAGTAATTTTAGAAGGTATGACATTTCTTTTTCAAATCTAAATTTACAAAGTCTAGGTTGTACATAAGAAAAATATAATGTGCTTTTAGTGAGTTGGATGAAATGATTGAGGCTTGCTTGTTAAAATCAAATATGTATGGTTACACTTGTATGTCAATCGTTGTCATTTTGTGATTGTGTGTAAATTTTGCTTGTTACATTTAAAATTAAAAATCTAACAATAGCAAGATTTAAATTATGGTAGTATATCCTAGTTAGTATAAAACTTTTTATTTTAGTATGACATGTTGAAAACTAAGCCTGAAATACAATAGCTGTTAACTTTTCCATATTAATTTCACTAAGGTGTTTAGAATATCGTCATTCAAATTACAATTCAGCATAACGCTAAGTCTATAATTACATGATCAAGGGCGTTTCTTGAATTAATGCCCCTCAATAAATATCATTTATGGACTTAACCGATTTTTAAGTTATGATAGACATTTCAATTTACGTGGAACTAATCTGCCTCATAAGGGTCACATAACCTCCAGTTCCGTGCTTAAGTTCATACCAAAGTCCTAGGATTCAATTAAAATGCTATAATAGAATCACATAATATACTTTATATAACAGTGCATAATAACGAGTAAAAATATACGGAAAAAGTAATTTAAATTGGACTAAAGGGAAGTTTAATAATATTAGACATACTGGTTAGCGCCATTTTCTATTTCAAAGTTATCGCAATTTATCGTAAGGCACGAGAACAGTAGACATCGCCCAAAATAAGAGCTGGTGCCATGGTACCGTTGTATACAAGTGAGTAAATGTTGTGGGTTTGTGCTCATTATAGTATCAACGAATAGCGAAAATGAGACATTATAAATTAATGTGTGTCAGAAGCTGATTGTTTCAACTCGGTTATAATAGTGGTGCACTGTAAAAAATGTCTGTAAGCGCGAGTGCCGAGAATCTCACCAGTGACAACCAAGTGAGTAATTGCTAAATAGTTCTTTATAGTTACATTTGAGTTTCTTAACTTCTTCAGGTACTAGAAAAATAATTTAATAAGTAGTAATAGTACATCAGCTTTGCTTAAAGTTTAAGGTTATCCGAGTAACTTGTTAATCATAACGTTCATCCTTATTTATATCTTGATTGACAGAGCAGTGGAGATGGTGGCACCATGTGTTTGGAATTGGCTCTCGAAGGCGAAAGACTATGTAAAGCTGGGGATTGTAGAGCAGGAGTTGCATTTTTTCAAGCTGCTATTCAAGCAGGAACTGATGACTTGAGAACACTGAGTGCCATTTACAGTCAGCTTGGAAATGCATATTTTTATCTTGGTGATTATGTTAAAGCAATGCAATACCATAAACATGATTTAACACTTGCTAGGTAAGAAAATTTTATTATAATATTTATATTAAATTTCCACTCTGAAAATAGGCAGCTTTAATCTTGTATACTTCAGATTGTTTATCTTTATATTTAATAAATTTCTTGTTATTACAGATCGATGGGGGATAAATTGGGAGAAGCAAAATCTAGTGGAAATTTGGGTAATACCTTAAAAGTTATGGGCAAATATGATGAAGCTATGATATGTTGTAAGCGACATTTGGAAATTTCAAGAGAGCTCAATGATAAGGTATTGTTTCAACATTTTACATATATGTAAAAATTTTCAACCACTTATTTTTACAAAAATCAGACGTGAAAATACAACATTTTACATACATATTACAGCCCAGTGATTCTCAAACTGTGCTACGACACACTGGGGTGTCACAGCTGTGTGACAACATTAGGGTATTTAGTCCAGTAAAAGCTTTCACAGGATAATGAAAATTGTGTGACCTATGTTTGTGATGTATAAATATACAAGTTAAAATCTCATGACTTATGTTTGTGATATTTAAATATATTTCATATAGTTTTTTTATAGTAAACTAATATTAGGGACTTCAAATGTGTTCAATAGACCAATGTTTTGGGGCATCACAGAAAAATTATATATTAAGGGCATCTGGGACCAAGAAAGTTTGGGAACCACTGCTATTGAGATCAGTGTTTTAGTTCAATTTATATATTTTTTAATGGTTTGTTTAGCTAAGTGAAGGAAGGGCATTATACAATCTAGGAAATGTGTACCATGCTAAAGGAAAACATATAGGACGAATTGGTCAACAAGACCCTGGTGAATTTCCAGAAGATGTTAGATCATGTCTTCAGCAAGCAGTAAGCTATTATGAGTAAGTATAATACAATTGCACTCTCTAAAATACTTTTACATTATGGCATATTATAATTTTACTATTTTATTACACAATAAACTCTTTTATGAGAACCAGTATAGTGTCTAAAGTTTAACTGTAATTATGTGTGTAATATAAGTTATCATGTGAGTTCTTGTCATTCTACCATAAATACTAAATCATTCAAGGTAATATTTTGCAATGATTTTTTTTTATAATTCATCAGCTTTTAGGGCCAATTCTGAGGTATTCTTGCTAATTTCTCATAATTTTATATGAATGTAAATACTTTCTGCTAAATATAAACATCGACATATTAGCATGTGTATGTTAAGTCAATTTTATGATCTCAGTGATATCTACCCAAATTTAACATTTATCTGTAATAGCAAGTATTATAATTATTTTCTAATTTGTAATGTGTATAACTGAAATTATTAATATTTTGTTTTTTTGTCTTTATTTTACAGACATTTTGAAAATTCCTTTAAATTACTAAAATAGAATTATTTAGTTCTTGAAATTTATAGTTCTTTCCTATTTACTTTTCCAGAGAAAATCTTAAGCTCATGAAAGAATTGAATGAAACAGCTGCTCAAGGTCGTGCTTGTGGTAATCTTGGCAATACTTATTATTTACTTGGAAATTTCCAAAAAGCTATTCATTATCACGAAGAGGTAGTTTTTTTTCTTACATCTTATTATTGGTAGTAATATTTATATAATAATATATATTATTACTTATGGGTATTAAATATTTGTAGAGATTAAAGATTGCTCGTGAATTTGGAGACAAAGCAGCAGAGAGACGGGCAAACAGTAATTTGGGAAACTCTCATATTTTTCTTGGGGAATTTGAAGCAGCTGCTGAACATTATAAGTGAGTATGAATAAGATAAATCTATTGATGCTATTGGTGATCTCAAAATATAGTTAAATATATAAAATGTATGTGATAGATGTATTCTATTCAGACAATAAATAAGTAGCCAAAAAATTAAGTGATAAAATAAATTGTTAGAGACAAGTTGAGATTCACAATGTACATCATACCCATAAAGCCTTCATGTTAGAGATAATCTTCAAAATAAGTATATATTTTTTGCACACTGAAAGTATTTACTAATATATTTATTATCCTCCCTAGGATTTTACCTTCATTACGTAAAAAAAAAACTTTAATACCAGAAATGTAAGAGGTTCTAATGCCAGCAGTGTATCGAAACTTGTCTAGTTACAAATGAATACTTCTGTGGTATTTATTTTATCATTTTATTTTTTATCTATTCACTAGATACTTCATTATGGGATATACATCGTCATAGATGTGTGTAAGAAAACTATGTTTCAGATTTAGAATATCTGATATATGTATGAATATGAAGGTTTTCTTTGAAACCAACTGTAGTGACAATTTACTTATTGTGTTAGCAACATTCTCTACTTAAAGAAATGCCACATAATAATTGTTCTTGTACAAGAGAGAAATAAAGGATGGGAAGTAATTAATGATAAGTTGTTAAATTGGTTAGCCAACCCAATTAATTGATTAATTGGCTTCCATTAGAGTGGTTAGACATTACCTTTACTATATAAAGAAAACATTCTGTATCATCATAAAGTATAAAAACGGAGTAATTTATACTTGTTAACTTTAAATTGAATGAGACAAAATGTAGCCTGACATAGTTTGATCTTTGTGCCATGACTATGCTTCTAATATATATTTTTATGTATGACAGAAATCATTTTAAAGTTTATTAGCAATAATAACTTGGCTTCGTAATTTTCATTTCCTTTAATGTAGGCGCACACTGGTGTTAGCTCAAGAGCTCGGAGATCGAGCTGTCGAGGCACAAGCTTGTTACAGCCTTGGTAATACATATACTTTACTTCGAGATTACAGCACAGCAATTGAATATCATCTCCGTCACTTGATAATAGCTCAGCAATTAATGGACAGAGTTGGAGAAGGTACTTTATTTATTTAATATCATGTACCTGAATGTTAATTTTCTTTTATAGAATTAAGTATTACATTTTAAATTATTACCAAATCAATTTTGATAGGTCGAGCATGTTGGAGTTTGGGAAATGCTCACTCTGCTATGGGAAACCATGAGAAAGCTCTTTATTTTGCGACAAAGCATTTGGAAATTTCTAAGGAGGTAAGTGCAAGACTACTTCTGTTCAACAAACCAACTTATTCAAAGCTACCTTTTTTTAGCTTTAGGTCTGTTTGTTGGAATATTGTTATGATTTTTTTCAAATTTAATTTATTTTCTATAATTTTTATGCTGAGGTAAATCACTTGTTTGCTCTAGATAATGATGTGAGTACAAGTATATGATAAATCTAAGTAATAATTATTAGTTCTTGAGCTGTTTAAATGTAAATATTCTTAATGATCCTTGAAAAACAACTTTCCACTGTGATGCTGTTTATATTATTTGCTGTCAGATTAAGAGCATAATTATTACTCAAGCATTATTAATCTCAAATATTAATATTATAGTTAATGTAAACATATTGACTTGTTTAAAGAATGAGTATGTGGTTTTATACAATTTATGTTTACATACCATAAAATCTATTTCAGCTCAGTGATCCTATGGGTCAAGCAACAGCTCAGATGAACGTGTCAGACCTGCGCAAAGCTCTGGGGCTTCCTAGTACAGACCTGTCACCTGACAGCTTACAGTTAGTTACGTCTTTAACAAACCAATCTTCTCCAGGACTTCGTAGATACAGGGTGAGGAGACAGAGTATGGAACAACTTGATCTTATAAAGGTGCGATGCATGATCCCCATTAGTGTGCACGTGAAAGGGCCAAACTGCTAACGGGGATGTGGCAAGTACTAACACAAGCAAGCATTGTTCCTGTCCATGTTACGAACTTTGCGTCATTCTGCTTTCAGTATTTATACAGTGGATCCATGGGTTTCAAACAACTGCAGCTTATAAGCACATGCTGCTAACTCTCCTCTTAAATTCAAATCTACTTACAGCCTTTTTTCTTCCCCTGTTTCACAATGCCTTTAAAGAATGATTGGGACTGAGAGACAAGTTTAGGATGTTCCCTCCTTTGACAATCTGTTACCCACCCTTCTTTAACTAAACTCTCTGAAAAGAGAATTTTCTATTAGTGTGTTTGTGATAGTTCCCACGCCCTACTAACTTAGCAAAGTTATGGTACATTAACAGGTTGACTGCTGCAGTCTTTAACAACTGCTGTTTCTTAGAGCACTTTAATTGAGGAGGGACGTGACAACAATGTGTAGTCACTCGCACAGGGGAAGGGATAGCTCATGATGACATGTTGTCATCACCAACAGTCAATGAGTTAACATTCTGAATGACTATGTCATTTGCCACTTCAAGACAGCATTGCAAAATCAATAGAGGCAATTGTCTTCAGTCAGGGAAGACTCTGATAACATATGGCATAAAAATATTCTTAATATTTCTTGTTTATAATTGAACATAGATTATGCCATACAAAAATGTGTTCTCTATTTCTGAGATGGGAACAGCAAAGATTCAGGCCACAAATCATTTAAGATATAATCAGAGTCCAAGGATAAATTAAATTTATAACCCAAGGGTCCACTGTACTTGGAAAACTAATCTTTATGCTTATGCAATTATATTCTTTTTTACTGTTGATAAGATAAAAAGGAAGCCTTTTTCAAAGTGTGTGTTTTTCCTTTGTGGATGTTTTGGGGCAAATCATTATGTAACATGTTTTCCCCTTGTTATTCAGTGATTCAGTTGACAATATATATTCTTTTATATTAAGTAAAATTTGCTTGGGATTGTCTCGCGTCTCAAAAAAAATTTGTGTGAGATGTGTGGTGGGACCAATATCTTCATTACTGTATTAGCTTGTGAATGGCATGCAGTTGTGTAAAACACACAACTATATGGGAAAAAATATTTTCCAAAAATAAACTATCTTTTTCAATTTATACATTTTATTTATGTAAGATGTTAACAATCCAAGTTATTGTGCAGTACTAAAAAGCATTTATCATGTGGATTCAATAATGAGGCAGGGGCATTGACCTCAGACCAGGATTAAATCCACCCTAGCTACAACAAACGATAGAAAGCAACCTGTCATGAGACATAAAGCTGATTTTCCCCTGGTGTAAATTGTGGATGATATTCCGTTGGGATCCCAGGGGAATTAGTTCTTCAAAGCAATGGGAAATTACTATAAATGTCCTCCAAAGTCTACAATCTACAATTAATTTATTATGTGCACAACAGTTTTTATTTTGAATTTTGTGTTACAAAAATATGCATAGCATACACAAGTAAATGCAGTATTCATTTTATTTTACAAAATAACCCAATTTAATTATTGGTTATTATAAATATGTCCTTGTTGATTATGCTTAATTTGTCTAAACTTAATGCTTACTAATGCTATTAATAATTACTACAGTAGTCTATAACAAATAATATATCACTACAATTTTATTTATTTCCAAATACTGGTTAATGAAAAATAATTTATGTAATTCTTATGAATATCACTATAATATTTAAATATTAGAAATAAAATAATTAACCTGTGGCCTTAAATAAAATGGCACACAAACACACTACATAAGACATTCCCGACAAATCTGCCCAAGTTGAACAAGGACTGCACTAAAGTCCATATCATTTAAGTACTATTTTTACCTTTTTAAAAATAACTTTCCCAACACCAGTTTTTTGTGTCATCTTTGACATGTTACTACATTCAATTCACTTCTTTCTCTTATTTCAAATCTGAATCATGTTAGTTTTATACAACAGACTGTGCTTGTTTTCCTACTGTAGCTGATTAGTAGTTAGTCCAATTTTCAGCCTATCGAGAGAAAAAATAATTTGTTTGTTATTGCCATCCTTACTGATATTTATTGTAATTGAATTAGGAACATAACCACTACTTTTCCTCTTTAAAAATTGCTCTTGATTTAAACAATTTGGAACATTTTCATGTCTTTTCTTTGTTTCTATTTTGAAGTAAGTAATTCTTCAAATATTTTTCTTGATTTTGTTGTCATTCTTATTTAAATTTTCATATTAGCTCTGAGACAGCCTAAAATCCACATTACCCTATTAATTAAGATGTTATGCTGGTGTTATATATATAACATTTTTGGGGCATACCTGCATATTGCCTTCTTTATACATATTTTGAAAAATCATAGTTTCATGTTTATTCCGTCATTGAAATGTTTTTTTACAGCTTACACCTGATGGCAAACAAAGATCAAATTGCTTGAATGATTTACCGAACCAGACAACAGTTCAAACAATGCCACTGTCAGCTGCAACAGCAATTGTTGAAGAGCCAAAGGTGATTTATTATCTATGTTTATCATATCTCACAGTACTTATTAATTATCATTTCACTGTCTGACATCCATGTCTTGAGGCAGTCCTTCATCTATCTTTACCAATAGGGAATACATTTCTTTAGGGTTTAGTAGTTTAGTAAATATACATTTAAAATTTAAAAAAAGGTCCTTTTACTGTTGATTTTTTTTTCTAGGGAGAACATTCAAATGAAGAAGATTCATTTTTTGATCTTTTATCTCGCTTTCAATCCAAGAGAATGGATGATCAGCGATGTTCCCTTAGTGTAACCGAGAACAAAGAGAATAATCACGCATCATCAAGAACTAATCATAACAACAATATTGGTGTCAACGCCATACTTGTATCAGCGAAACCAGCACCCTTAAATAACAGCACTTCAGCAAGCAATAAAAATAATGGCATCATGAGTTCAGGTGTGTAATTAATATCCACCCTTTAATCTTTTACACATTAAACTCATAATAACTTATTATGTCTTATTCAGGCATTTATTATTTTAATCACAACAAAATGACTTGTCAAATAGTGCCTCCTACAGATAAAACATTGACTATTTTATCTATGTTTCACGTATTGGGTGCAGCAGCAAATCTGGTGATTTTGAAATAACTGTCAAAAATCAATTTAGTCATTTACAAAAAAATTATTCATAGCATCATATGATTCCATAACCCCCCTCTCCACCTGCGATATTTTTTGTGGGGATACCTAAAAAGTGAAGTCTACCAGCAATGGCAGACAACATTGGATCAACCGAAAGAAAACATTTGTCGAGAGATTGTAAGAATACCACAACAAATGTTACAGCATGTTGTGGCAGTTTTCATCAGCACATTGCCTGTGGGAAAATGATGGAACCTATCGGTCATCATTTAAAAAAATTGAATAATGTTTTATGTGAAATATAAATGCTTTATTGTGTAGATTCTGATGGTGTGAGTACATTTTTTGTAAAAAAAAAACTGATTAGGTTTTTGACAGCTATTTCTAAATTGCCCAATTCACTGCCGCACACTGTAAACTACAGAAATATTGTACT
>CM067377.1:9839565-9945352 GCA_034510155.1 Eucriotettix oculatus | reverse complement strand
TTCTGTTTAGGAGGGATATAGAGTTCTGAATTTTTGGTTTATTTTGGAGAGGAGAAAATTAATGTGAGGTTTCCAGGGGATAATAGTTTTGAGTCAAACGTGATTCCGAGGTAGGTGGTTTCCGTTTTTGCAGGGATTAATGAATTGTTTAGATAGAGATGAATTTGGGGAGGAGGGTTTTTTGTTAGAGTGAATGGGATGGTTATTGATTTGGTGGGGTTGATACTGATTCGCCATTGTTTGGACCATTGCTCTAGGTTATTGAGCGCTGAGTGGAGTGTGTTGTAAATCGGAGGTGAGGGAGGAGGTTCCATAGGAGATGACTGTCTCATGTCGTCTGCGAAAAAGATTGTGCTACTGTTAGGATGTTGTGGGATATCATGGGAGAGGATGTTGTATAGGAAGGGGGCAATGACACTTCCTTGGGGGACGCCCGCCGCGATTGGGTGAGGTTGTGAGAGGTGATTATTTATTTTGACAGAGAAGGTTCTGTTTGAAAGGTAGTTTTGGAGTATTTTTGTAGTGGGGTGTCATTAAGGATGTCTTTAATTTTAGATAGTAGGGAAGGATGGTGGATTTTATCAAACGCTTTTTCGATGTCGATAAAGGTGGTGGTGATGAGGGATTTGCGGTTGTTCAAAGGAGTTGTTAATGAGGTTGGAGAGGCGGTATATTTGATGGGGACAGGAGTGTTTTGGGCGAAAACCGTATTGAGTGTCAGGAATCAAAGAGGATAGTTGATTAATTAGTTGTGGTAGGAGTAGTTTTTCGAACAATTTGGATAATGTGGGAAGAAGACTTATTGGACGATAACTTTCAGGGTGTATTTTTTGTTTGTTTGGTTTCGGTATCATTATTATAGTTGCGTGTTTCCATTTGGTTGGAAAACAAGTGGTTCTGAGGATAGCGTTGAAGATGTAGGTAATTAAGATTATTGTTTTCTTTGGGATAAGTTTCAGGTGGCGGTTTGTGATGAGGTCGTGACCAGGGGAGGCTTTGTTTTTTAGGTTTCTTATTGCGGTTGATATTTGGGGAGGGGTGATAATTGTAGGGGTTGTAGGAGTTTTTCTGCTGTGGCTTGGTTGTGATTGTTGTAGAAGCAGCTGTTGGGGGAGAATTGCTTGGTCAGTAGTTGGGCGAAGATGTTAGCTTTTTTGGAGGGAGTGGTAAACCAATTATTGTATTTTTTAAGTGGAGGGATATCGGATTTTTTCTTAGTCAGGTGATTTGTTTTTTGCCATAGTGATTTGTCGGTTGCATTAAGTTGCTGAAGAAAATTGAAGTGTCTGGAGTCACTGGAGTCTTTTAGTAATTTTTGAAGTCTTCTAGTGATGTCGTTGTATTTGCGCTTGTCTGCGGGATTTTTGGAATTATTCCATTGTCTTCGTAGAGATTTTTTCTCAAGGAATAGGTTATCTATTTGATTTTGGTGAGCGTTTGGTGGATGTAGTTTAGTTGGTTTTTGGTAGGAGGCTATGGCAGCAGCTGTGAGGATGATGGATTGTAGGTGATTTAAGGCCGAGTCTATATCTATGGGTGATTTTAATGGGATGTTGAGGACTGTTAGCTTTTCTATTAGTTGGGAGAAGTTGTTCCAATTTATGAGAGTGACATTTGGGGTGCGATTTGTGGGTGAGATTAAGGTGTGCTATTAGTGTTAGATGATCGGAACTGAGTTCGTGCAGAACTTTTGGGCTGTGGAGGTAATGGGAGGTTTTGTGACAGATGAAAAAGTCCAATACATCTGGTGATTTGAGGCTGTCTGGGTAATGTGTTGGTTCAGTAGGGTAAATAATCTTAATATGGGATTTGGAGAGTACAAGATTTAGGTCGTTGCCTCTAGAATTGGATGTTCTGGATCCGAAATTAGGGTGTTTGGCGTTGTAGTCACCTCCCATTATGTATGGGAAAGGTCGGGATAAGATAAGCTTTCTCCAGGTGTCCGGTGAGATATGGTTTGTTGGGGCAGAATAGAACGAGGAAATGTTTATGGGAGTCTTTGTGTTTAGAGTTATTTGAGTTAGTTGGAGTTCAGGGAGAGTTATGGAGGGGAGTTGATTGTGATCTATTGAGCTTTTGATTAGGATGGCGGAGCCGCCTTCTCTAGTGGAATTTGGATGATCGGCTCTATAGGTTTTGTATTTCGGGAAGTTATAGGGTTGGGTGGGGATAAGTTTAGTTTCAGTTAAAAGCAGAAGGTCGATGTTGTTCTTTTGTAGGAATAGATTGATTTCGTGATATTTGTTGGTAGCCCCGCGGGCGTTCCAAGTGCATATGGATAGATGCTGTGGAGGGGTGTGGATCATTTTTTCGAGTCTATTAGCTTGGGGATTATTGTAGTTAGGAAGTGGATTAGTGGGGTGATGATGGAGATCAGGTTGTCTATTTTGCAGCACAAGGAGCTGAGAAGGTTGTTTTGGTTTGACGAATCAGTGCAGGGTTGTTGGGGGATTTGCGGAGTGGTGTGGGTTTGTTTGACAATGTTCGCATAGGATGTAGGGCTTGTGCTGTTTTGTAGGGTTTGAGTTGTTGGGGGTGGGATTTGTGGTTGTTGAGGTTTTTGGAGTGGAGCCGGTTAGAATTGGATGGGTTTTGAGTAGGATGATTGTAACATTTTCGGACCATATAGATATAATAAAAACCAAAAGCATAAAAGTAATGAATCAAATTACAAGAGTGGCAACAATTAATTTCCAAATACCTTTAAATATTTTCAAATTATACCACAACTCAATATTAGCAGCAATCACAGGTTACGCAGCGAGCACATGGGCGCATAGATTGAGACTAGTTAAACCAATGCTAAAAATCCAACAAATTCAGCGGAAAACTTTGTTAAGAATATCAGGTGCCTTCAGTACAACCCCTTCAGAAGCACTAACAGTTCTCCTAGCTGTTGTCCCGTTGGATCTAGAAATCAGGAAAAGGAGCGCACAGTACTGGCTCAAAAAAGAGAACCAGTGCAAAGTCGTGGAAATTTTAGGCAAGGAAGCAAATACCAAAATAGAAATTAAAGAAGAAATATTAAACATTTGGCAAGAAAGATGGAATTCATCGAATAAAGGGAGAAGGGTGTACGAAATTCTACCTAACTTAAGAGAAAGATTACAGCTTAGACACCTCAACCCAACCAAGGGTCTTATACATTTTCTTACTGGTCATGGTCCATACGGACAATATCTGGGAAGAATAAATAGCAGACCAGACAATCTTTGTGCCTGTGGAGAGATAGGAACACCGGAACACGCCATACTGGAATGCCCCAATTATGAGGTAGACAAGACAATAAGAGAAACCTTAAGAAAAGAAAGTCTATGACTGCGGCTCTAGAAAATTTGACAAACCTGATATCCGCTTTAGAACTGACAAAATACAGGACTAAAAATATAGAATCTTAAATATTACATCATAAGACTTAATATACTCATCATCGGACCGGACATTCAAATCCAGGAACCGGATGAGTATAAGGACCAAAATATAGACATCACAACATAAAATAGAATATAAATTATAGTAACAGTAAGATTATTCAAGTAATTATCTTAAACAAATTAAATAACTCTGCTAATACAAATACAGTTATAAATAATTAGAGTATAAAATTAGTAAAAATATTTGAACCTAAAACTACTCGACCAACGCGTCATGGAGATCCGGAAACGTGGGTCGTAACCGGAAAACCGGAGATGTTTCACAAACAAAATGTATAAATGTTGAAAGGATGAGGAGACAAAGAAATTAAGAATTCTCTCCTTCAGTCTCTCCACGAAAATAAAATAATAATAAAACTAGTGTAACAGATGATGATCTTACATGCTAAAACAAATTTAAATATACGCATATAATTTATTATTGTATTCATACATATTTATATCTATGTAAAAAAATGTACCAACAAAAGAAAAAATATTGTTAAACAGACCTGTTATTGAATCTAGAAAACAGGTCAAGTAAAGTTATTATCAATAAAAAAAAATACATATTTCTATTTCTATTTTCGCGACATACATTATACAGGTTTTTAAAATTAAAAGTTACGAGTTCACGATTAAGGGTTCAGATAAAACTGAATGAACATTTTTTGTAAAGTAATAAAATAGGGAACAGGTTAGACGAATGAATGGTATGAGAAATTAAAAACTAACTGAGATAATTTAGCCAATTTTTGCCGTTCTGCTTACATGTAAAATTGAAACCACATGATGTAGGAGGTATATAAATATGTGTAAAGTCTCAAAGTCTCCAGCCATTAAATAAGCCAGAGATATGGTGTTACGTGATTTAGATGAAATTCACGGAAGTAAATATTACATTATTAAAATATGGATGTAACTAGTGCTCAGCGTTGCTCGGCTTCATGTAAATAATAAAGCAGGAATGTAATTAAGGGTACGTATCTTACAGTACTTGAGGGTAGACTACATTCATAGGTCTACTCCAGAGGGATGGCGTGTAAACACTCATTTCATATCTTTTCCAACCCATTTTCAATTCTAGGTTGTGTAAATGGTGAAAAATAGTCAAAATGCTACTTTTTTTACAGAGAGTTGTGATTTGGACCCATTTCCAGTGGTATGAGAAGGAAAGGTCATGTGGCCAAAATTTTAGAGAATCGAATTTACAATCGACCATGTGCCCGGAGAATTTTTCTAAAATCCTCATTGTTCGAACCACAGGGATAAAGTTGGAGGGCTTCTAAAATTGAGTATTTATTGCGTTGTAGCTCAAGAGGGAGGGAGGGGGGGGATAGAGTTGGTCCACGTTGGAAATAAACATATCTCTTGTTACCAAATGTGGCAAAACGTTTTATGTAAAACTGGTCGTTAATTTATTTCATTTAATTATTTTAATATCATAATTGATTTACTATTTAAAATGTACATTATTTATGAACGGAAGGGTGCTAATTTATGGGAATAGTCTGAAATTTAATTTTGTGCAGTCTTATGCTCATTGATACATCCATTGTTATTGTTGCTGTGTTCAGTCCTTAGACAACTCTCCATGCAAACCTATTCTGCTAAAGCCTTTTCATTTCTACACAAGTGCCGCAAATCTTCCTAATCTGATCAGCGCATACCATTCTTGGCCTCCCTCTTCTGTTCTTACACCACACACTTCCCTCTAATGCTAATTTTACAAGACCCACATGTCCAAAAAGTGGTCTATTAATCCATCCCTTCTCTTGGTCAACGTCCTCCATATTCTGTTTAGAACTTCCTCGTTAGTGTTTCTATCCACCCATCTCATTCTCCTATAACACCAAATTTCAAAGGCTTCTATTCTTTACCTTTCCGCAACTCCTATTGTCCACGTTTCGCACCCACATAATGTTACATAACATGCGAACATTTTTAGCAACTGTTTCCCAATATTCAAACTTATATTACCCGTAAGTAAATTCCTCTTTTTCACGAAAACCTTCCTTACCTGTGCTATCCTACTTTTTGTGTCTACTATACTTGTACCATCCCTAGTTATTATGCGTCCCAAGTAGCAGGACTTCTTTACTTCCTTCAAAATACCCCTTCCTAATCTGACACCCTTTGTTAATCCACTGTTTCCTATACTACACTCCATAACCTTGATATTCCCTCTATTAATCCTAATATGGAACTGTTTCCCCAGGACCAATTTCATGCAATTTATTAATGTTTCTAAGTATTCTTGTGACTCCCATTCAACCTTAAATCCTGGCGATTTCCACGTTTCTTTTATGGCCAAGTTTCAGGAGATTAATTGCTTTCGCTGTGAAAATGAAATAGTGAAGTTCTCATTCAATTCATTTTTTGATATATAGCACTCTCAGATAGCACCAAAATTCATCACATTTAAAAATAAAATGATTTATTAATATATACATTTAAACATTATTTTTTTCAGGCCTACTCCACATATTTGAAAGTTTCCATCAGCTCCTAATTTTGTCTTTCGATTGTGTGATGTGTTTAAGCTTGAAGCTGTTTTATCAAGTGCCGTTAGCTTGTTGTCACAGTAACTGGCGATAACGATGTTACAATTCAGTTTCCGAGTTTCTAGTTGTCCTCGTTTATCTCTTTACACCTTTGAACGTGAACTTTGGCCTTACGAAGGCGATAAGGTAGCATTCTTTCCCCAGGGGATTTGCAAATAGATGGAGCGTGGAACTCGTCACAGGCACAAAAGAGTGGGAACAGTGCAAGACTTGAGAGGACAATCCCGTCTGGTCTGGCCTTTGTCAAACACAATTGAGCTCGGGCATCTCCTGAGTTGCGTCATGCTCTATTATCGACATTCAGCATTGCTCGCTCTCTCGGCCCTGTCAATCTTCTGCAGTCGAATCAGTGACCCAGTGAGCTGCTCCTCTCTCAGAACTCGTGATTGCCAGACTCAACTACTGCCCGGCCTTGACGAGCGGTTTCTCTGTCACTTATACACCCTAAGTTACACGTACATCTCAGTTAAACTTCACTACTGCAAGGTAGACAGCCTGTAGTGTACAGTAATGACGTCAATGATTACCGCCACGTGTGGCTGTAAACAAACATTACTCATTAAGCAGCGAGTTAGCACAAACCTATTATTTATTCTCTTAGCAAGGCACCACATTTACACGACTACCTGGTTAATCCATCCTGTCCTAATGAGAGAAATAATCCTATAAAATATATAACGAATAATAGCATCTTATTAGTAGATATTTAAGTTTATATTTACGAAAAAAAATATAGGAGGATGGAACTACAAATAGAATTCGAGAAAGGACTAAGACAAGGATGCAGTCTGTCACCCATGCTCTTTAACACATAGAATTTGCGAAGAAGAAAGTTAAAACGGAATATGGGAAAGAATTCATACAGCAAGGAGAAGAAGTAAAAACCCTACGGTTTGCCGACGATATTGTAGTATTAGGGGAGTCAGGAGGAGACCTGGAAACAATAATAAATGATATGAACGCTATCCTGGAGGAAGAGTTCAATTTTTTATATATATATATTTATTTATTTGTAGGTACTACACAGACGTTGGTCCAATTACGTAGATAGCATGCATATGTTAAAATATAAAAATTTAGAAGTATGAACATTCGTATACAATAACTACAGTGAACATTGTATTACATTACAACTTTTTCTTATATTAACGGGGCGTTTCAAATTTAGGTTAGCTACAAAATTAAAAATAAAGTGACAAATATATTTATAAATATAGAAGGAAATAAAAAAATGTGATTATTGAAAAAAGATTTTCTAATATGAACAATACTTTGTGTCTTAATAGAAGAGAATTTTCTACGGTTTTAGAGAAGAAACACTGTGAAAGTTGTTATTGTATAGTAGTATAAACTTCACTTCACAGATAACACTAAATTTCGCGAGTCCACTGCACTTCGAGCGATACAAGATAGTATTCGAAATCAAAATGTTATCTCCGGAAGGGATTCCCTGCCATATGCCATATAGTAGAGAGAAAACCAAGGTAATGGAGTGTTTTAAAGAAACAGTGGGAAAACGAAAGGTGTTAAACTGGGATGGGATATTTTGAAGGATGTTATGGAATTCTGCTGCTTGGGCAGATGGTAGACGTATAGTGGACAAAAAGAATAGGATAGGACAGGCACGGAAGGCTTTCGAAAAAAAGAGAAATTTACTTACGGTTAATTTAAATGTGAATATTAGGAAATCATTGCTAAAATGGTCGTATGAAGTTAAATGGGTGCGAAACATGGATGGTAGGAGTTGCAGAAAGGAAAAGAATAGAAGCCTCTGAAATGTGGTTCTATAGGAGAATGCTGAAAATCCGATGGGTGGATAGGAGATAAGGTAACAATATGGAGGACGTTGATCAAGAGAAGGGATAGGTTAATAGGCCACGTTTTGAGACATGAGGTTCTTGCAATATTAGCATTAGAGGGAAGTGTGTGGAGTAAGAACAGAAGAGAGAGGCGAAGGATGGAATACGTTAAGCAGATTATCAAGGATGTGGTAGTTATGCGGAAATGAAAAGGCTTTCGCAAGATAGGTTACCATGGAGGGTTGCATCAGACCAATCTTAGGACTGAATACCACAACAACAACGTCTGAGTTGAATTATAAGAAATCGGATAAAGTAAAGCTTTGATTACTAGACTAAAAGAACACAAAACAAATTTCATTGATAGTAACTGCACCGGTTGTTTTCTTTTTCTACATTGAAAGTGACCGTGGCAACCCTTTTACGCAAGATATGAAAATAATTATTTCGGAGTACATATAGATTTAACGACTGGTTAAATAGTTAAGTAGTTAATTATAGAACCTTAGTTTTTTACAAATACATATATCATAAATCGAAGATGGTGTATATTCTGGATAAACAGTTCTTTCTCCGGGTTTAAATGAAGGTTAAGCCATCGAAACGTCGCGGCGTAAGCTCCTTTTAACCAGGGTGGAAACCCAATAGTTATTTATCCAAATATTAATATTATAAGAACAATACGGAAAGAAAAGATTAAATATTGCATGGCGTTTCGACATATTTATTCGATTTTTTTTTGTGAAGATCATGTAAATTATAAAATGGTTTTCGAGTATTTCACGTATAATAAACCAAATTAGACTTGATATTTTTTAAGAAAGTATTTTATTAAAAAAAACATGTAAATTTAGAAGAAAATAATGGAAAATTGTCGACCGGACTCAGAACCTCCCGCTTTCCATTGAGGTAGTCTATTAGTAGTTATTCACAACCTAATTTCTAGGAATTTAGTGACGAATGGACATTGTGTAAATTGTTCACAGGTGCATGGCATTTAAGTGGAGAGAAAAGAAGTACCCACCCGGAAAGCGGGAAGTCCTCAATTTCGCTCTTTATTTGAGCTTCAAGTGAAGCATTTGTTTCTCACTTGGACTTGAAAAATATATAACTATATTTGGGACATTTGGTTTTGTTTAGATTGATTTGCTAATTCAAAACATTAAAGCCGTTTCAAGCAGGCTTCCCTTTTTTGTATTTTTTGTAAACACTCGATGGTAATTATTTAAAAGCGAAGCTATTTACCAGAAATACTGATTGACTCGTGAAGGCTCCCGTGATCTGTGGAGGAACAGGGAAGCCCCGCAATGCGTGAATGAAGCAAGAGAAAGAGGAGGCTCCATTGTCATGGGCAGAGTTGGCCGGGAATCTGGAGAGGCGCCAAGTGCAAAGGGCGCCGACACCTGCATTATCGCACGTAACCTTGCAGCTTCACAGAAGACACCTCACATACAAACATACTTACTTTTATAACAATGCACGATAAGCGGATGTCCTCACGATCACAAAAGCACGTTTTGAGAAAAATAAAGTAGAACCGACGCTCGAGACAAAAAGGCTGAGACTCTCAAACAGCCTTCTATTATTGGACTGAATCGTCACGATGAATCAGAAATAAATTGTTTGAACGCGTCATGAACAGAGTTCAGTAAGGGTTAAAGGAAATCGTCTATACGTAATACAAAATAGAATCAAATTTAATGATATATCGGATTAAGTTGCACACGATTCATGCCAACAGTCAGACATTCACGGTGCGTGGATATAAATAAAAGTTACATGACTGAGGAACGCTGACCATTGGACCATAGCAACAGAGGGTAATTAGTCCGACTGGCTTGGAAAAAATTAAATTAACAAAATAGAACTAGATAATGAATCCAAAAATGACAAAATTATTTGAAAGCACCCTTTACGCCATCCTGTTTCCTGGCGTGATGATTATTGAGCTGCGGAGTCTGCGGTCGTTGGTACAGTTTCACAGCATTCGTTGTCGGTGTAGTTGTCAATTTTTCAGATTCCCATTCTAAATGCACTAATCATTAGTATCCACCAACAGTATGGTTCTATCTATACCTGACGTATGAATAATTTATTTTCATATAACTGAAGTGAATACTGTCTCTGCCTATCAGCTATCTGCTCTTTATTGTCCTACGTATCCTTCCCAATCTCTGTATAAGTCAAAAAGCGCACCCTTCGAAAAGTTCTATTTCAGCTATCATCTAGTTTCTTTTAACGGCAAGCTTTCTTTTCATTATCTCACCGCCTTACAATTTTTTATTCTTTGATTAAAAGTTTCTGGTCGCCTCTATGGTTTAGTGCAGGGGTGCGCAAACGGTCGATCGCGAGTGCTTTTAAAGTCGATCTCGAGAAAAATTTATCGACATAGATTTAATTTTAGTTAATCTTGAATTAGGTCAGAATAATCTCCAAATCACGTAATAGCGGTGAAAGGCGGCTTTATCAGAGAAACGCGCGGTACTTGTCAAAGAAATTCCGCTACGCGCGACGTTTTTGATTCCCACCCATTTTTATATAAACTTCGGGCGGAGTTTTTGGCGTCACGCTTACAAAAAGAAAATAGTTAGTTAGGCACTTGAGAACATTCCATACTTTGTCCGCGCCACTATAAATGTTGCACCTGTGGGAGTAGGAGTCAGTTTTGTGACACTGTGTCGAGCTAAAGACGATTTCCCTTTGTTTTTCTCATTCCATTGCATTATCCATCAACAAGTTTTGTGTTCCAAAGTTCTAAACACAGAGGAGATTATGTGCATTGCAATAAAAATTGTGAATTCCATCCGTGCCCGTAGCTTGCAACGAAGGCTCTTCACATTGCAGATGGAAGATAGTGAATCTGCTGAACACACTCATTTAGTTCTTCACGCGGGCGTCAGGTGCTTGAGTCGCGACAAATACTGGAAATGTTTCAAGAATTATTTCCCGAAATAATGGCTTTTCTGGACCAAAGAGGTGATGACACTCAGATGCTAAAAAACGGAAAATGTCTGACTGATTTAGCATTTTTGACAGACAACACAATGCACTTAAACACCATTAACTTGGAGCTTCATGGTAAAGGAAAAAACTGTCGATAAACGTGCAGCCACTGCACTTAGAACGGACAGTATCGTCACAATAATCAAAATTAATCAAATTATTCACAATTCTACTGGGAAATATAATACATTACTTATTACAAATTTTTTTATAAATTTCAAAAGCTTCCATTCTTTTCCTTTCTGCAACTCTTTTCTTCCACGTTTCGCACTCATATAACGCCACACTCCATACGGACATTTTTAGCAACAATTTCATAATAATCAAAAAAATTTATTATAAAAATAAATCTGGTGAATCATGTAGTATTAAACCATATTACATTGATCCCACAGAGAATTAGAACTTCAAGATGTGGAACGAGTCTGAGATTGTACATACGTAATTATGATTCCTTAATTACTATTTACAGTGATATGTTTATGTTTAACTTACAATAAGATTAGTACTACAGAGGAGGCAAGATATACAATGTTGATAAATATTCTTAATATCTTATACTAAGAAATTAGTCTCGCAAAAATGTACTTCGTCTATTCTAAGATCTTTACTAAGATACACCCAGGTCCATGAATTCTTCGACGGAGTACAAAGCTCAGTGGCTAAGCAAAAAGTTATGAGTTCATGTTTGAACTTATTTGTATATATTTTTTAATGTCTGATGGACGTATTAAATACGGTAATAGCATTATAATAAACACCTTTTTGTATTATAGTTTGAGAGACTTCCCTTCATTTCTGGTATCAAAGCTATGCACATATGAGTTTTTAGTGAATAGGTGACTTATTAATAACATCAGTGAATGAATATACTGGCATGTAAGAGTAAGTATTCCCATTTTCTTGGAGAGCCCCTTGCAAGATGTTTTTAGTGGAACCTGACATAATATTATGACAACTTTTTTCTGCAGAGTAAAAACTTTGTCTTTCACTGATGCATTACCCCAGAATATTATGCCATATGTCATGGCAGAGTGAAACTATGCAGAATACATTAATTTTCTTTTATTTTTGGGTCACGACAACTTGACATAATATTAACAGTAAAGGCTACAGAATCTAATTTTCTTAGGAGGACATTAATGTCATCTTTCCAATTTAATTTATAGTTCTCCGATATACCTCAATTATTTTGTGCATTCAACTTCACTTATTGGATAATTGTTTGTTGTTAGTGTTACAGAGTTCAATGTAGCATTGTTTGTCTGAAACTAAATTAGACTTATCACAATTGACTGACAAGGCATTACTGGAAACCGGTGAAGCACGTGCGTTAGTGAAACATCGGCAGCATTTTTCAAGACTACTTTGCTTACTTGTTACCAGAATGCTAGTATCATCTGCAAAGAGTATAGTTTTACAGGGACAATTTATGGCTTAAGGTAAGTCATTTATATAGATTAAGAATAGCAACGGACGCATAATTGAACCTTGAGAAACTCCAGTCTTTACTTTCCCCATAATACAGGGAACTGTTCAAAAAAGATAGTTATTTCTCTATCGTCAAAATTATATATCCATTTGTAATAAATAATTAATGTCATCAGAAAGACATGGATGCAGTCTGTCGTCCTTGCTGTTTAACTTATATATAGAACAAAGTTAGAAAGGAATGTGGAAAAAGATAAGAAATAAAATCCCTACGGATTGTCTATGATATTGTAGTATTAGGGGAGTCAGAAGAAAACTTGGAAACCACAATAAATAGCATGAACGTGGTCCTGGAGAAATAGTTCAATATCAGAATTAATAGCGGTAAAACCAAGGTAATGGAGCGTGGTATGGGAAACAGTGAAATAACGAAGCGTGTTAGATTGCGAAGGGATATTTTAACTGAAGGTAAAGAATTCTGCTACTTGCGTTACGTAATAAAGTGGAATGGTAGACGTATAGTAAACATAAAGAGTAGGGCAGCACCGGCAAGGAAGGCTTTCACGAAAACGTAGAATTTACTTACGAGTTATATAAAAATGAATATTATGAAATCGTTGCTACAAATGTCCGTATGGAGTTTGGCGTTTGGTGGCTGCGAAACGTGGAAGAAAAGAGTTGCAGAAAGGAAAAGAATGGAAGCTTTTGAAATGTGGTGCTAGAGAAGAATGAGATGGGTGTATAGAATCACGAACGAGGAAGTTCTAAGGAGAATACGGAGAGAAGAGAGAAAAATGGTGAGGACTTTGACCAAGAGACACGAGGCTCTTGCATTGCGTTGTTTTCCCTTTTAGAGGAAAAAATTCAAATGAATTTGTGTTTCTTTATATTATCTTGTTTCTTTAGCCCATTGAGAAAAAAAAACATTTCTATTTTTTTAGTTTTGATATATTTTATACAAATTTGTAATATTGTTGTTCCCTCCAAAATCTAAATTAAATTGAATTGCGTGTGAGATGTAAAAGTACACATATCTATGAGTTAGGTGTTTCTTTACCATTGAAACAATAATATTCATAGCTAGACTGAAAACATTTTGTTACATTCAACCTGAAGGTGGTAAAAGCATCTACTGAAATGTTGATGAGCTGTTAGGAAAAGATTTGATTAATAATAATATATTGCCACATCTGAAGACCTGCAGTGATGGCAGAGCGGTAGCGAGCCGGACTGCAGACACGTAGACTCGGGTTCGAGTCCCAGCCTACGCAACCATTTTTATTTGTTTAATTTATTTACATTGTTTGCCTTTAGTTTCTAGTATTTTCTGTTTCTAGAATGTTCTGCTTCTAGAATATTCCATGTATGTATAAATAGGACTGGATTCCAAATCGGAGTCAGTCTTAAGCAGTACGAGCTTTGTACAGCACTTCGCCGTTGATTAAACGCCTATAACCTCTACGTGTGTGTGTTATTGAATCTCACGATCCCTAAGAAACGTGACAATATATTAAAATATTTTATTGAAATAATAGATGTAGTAAAAAATGTTTATTTATTTTGGTTGCATATGATAATTGTTGAGAACTAAATTTTGTATTCTTCGCAATTACAGGTAAAAATAATTGAATGAAATGAAGAAGAATGTTGATTATGGAATGAGTAAATCATTTATTGAGCATCAGATATTGTAGAGGTGAAATATTCATGCAATTAAAATTACTGTAATTTTATGGTAACTATATATTGCTGACTTTACTTCGTTATAAATCTCTACGAGGTCAGACCATGTAATTAGGTAAACAGATCGGCAGTGGCAATTATCCCGATAAACGGGGACATCGGGTAGGGAAAACGCCGAGTCCTGTGATCCTGTCGTGATATGTAATTTTAAATTATGTCGCTAATTGATTTTGCTGAGATTGTTGCGTAATTTTGCGCAAAGATGAAAATTAAGCAGTGAAACACCCTCCTTCCTTGACAGGCTTTCTACCATATTTGTATGTGCTCTCGTTTGCTGCAAGCTGACAGCTTTCCACTATTTTACGGCTGTCAGCAGGTTTTGCACACTGCGCAAAACCCAGAGATTGATCGCTGGAGCAGTCAAACCGTATTGTGTTGGGGAAGGTCCGCCCCGCATTCCATTTCACACTTCGGCGCTTCCTCGGCGGACTCGTTAACAAAATATTATTTTGGTTACATCATTCTATCCTTCTTAAAATGCTAAATAAATCAAGAAAATACTCAATCGGTACACATCTTTAATCTCTGATTTAATTGTACCTATAAACATACATATTAGGGTTTTTAATAAGGGCGGGTCGATGTTGAAGTGAAATAAAACAAGCTGTGTTTGAAGTTGAAATGAATTAAGGTGGCGAGTGTCATTTTAGTTCATGAGTGGCGATACTCAAATTCCCCATTGGCGGCATTCATGCGGCAATAGCAACCATGTCTGTAGGAAATAAAAATGAAAGAAGACGCCTGCAAGGCTGGACATCAACGGGCCGGGAGTGTGAAATTCTCAGTTTTGGGGATTATCAGACGCTACCCGCTCAGGGAAACTTTTAAGGCCGCTGGTCCCTCCACGAAATATTAAGAAAACCGCGGGTCAAGCTGGACATTTGATTGAGGCTGCGGAGAAGGGGGGGGGGCATGAGCAGAGTCGACCTGGAGAGGAGGTGAGACAGAAATAGGCTGTTGGGAAAGAATCTTCGGAGGGGGATGTAGTAAATTTGGAAAAAGTAGGAAGGAGGAGAGGAGATACGAGAGAAATCAGTCAGTCAGGAATGAACTTTGAAGTTGCCAGGCGGATAGAAGGCGAGGTATCGAAAATTAGCTATTTTATGATTATTTTATCATTCTGATAATTAAAAAAAATTATGATTACCTAAAGCAGCAAAAACACAAAGACATGTCATGACTTCGGTTGCGTGTTACATTATTTATATCCGTTTATCATACTTATTTTAAAAGAAATAAATGTTAATTAAATTTATTTGGTGACATATTTGGCCGTATTTTTATCTACTAACATACTTATTTAATTAATAACTATTTATAATGAACTAATTAACTATCCCTTCGTCTTTCAGTTTCTCCTTTTTTTGTAGATTTTCATTCTCCACACCCCCTCTCTTTATTATATTCCTTCGTTCTTCCACTCTTTTCTCAACTTTTTATCCTCTTATCTAAGACAATATAGTATTCGAAAATACTTCTCACAAGACAGGCTTTCTGAAACTCCCCCCCCCCCCCACTTTACAATTTGATTTTGCGGATGCCTAATATTGATTTGCTTTTACACAATTGTAAATAGTTTAGAGTTTTACTTACATCTGAAACAAAGTTACAAGTAATCAATGTAGTTTACGTATTCCCGCATTATGAAATGTATGTATGTTTATTTAGTTAAATAAATGATTTAGGGAATTATGTGCTGTAACGAGCATGGAACCCTGCTATTCGTTGGAAACTTCCAGATATCTAATGTGAAAGTTGAGATTTCTACTTTTCTGAATAGAGATTGCAAGCTGTTGCGCAATACCTTCGTGCTATTATTCTCTCAGATCTGTTTTGAAACTAAAGAAGAGTGTTATTCCAACACTGAAACAAGGTAGTAGAGTGCTTGAAGCAGCCTTGACTTACCTCATACTTACTAATTGAGACTGACTTCACCGAACGTACAGTACAGTATATGAATATATTAGAAATATTAGAACAATATTGGGCCAGAGGAAATCTGTCAATAGCATTCCACTGACATTAATGTAACACGTTCCTTAACATAAACTGAAACAGTTCACATAGTAAAATTATTTCCTCAAACGCTGCTTCACGATGCATATTTATCAACTACCATGACCTGTAGCTTCTTATAAGTTCTCTAATTATATATTACAATACTATTATTATCTGTATATCAATAAATCAAACATCGTAAGTACTAAATAATAATTTGTGTAAAAAATGCGGAGAATTACCACCAGAACTTGAAACATAATGAACAACAAGGCAGACAAATAATGGTTTCTAATAGTGATATATATTTGACTATAATAACAAAATAAATAAACATAATGGCCAAACTGACAGAAAAGCTGTGTTATTTAACAATGTTACTACAAAAATTAAAGCAATGTTGCCCACTTTGTTTCGTCCCTGATTTGGAATTTCTACAGGTGAAGAGAAGACGAGATCTTAATGATTGTTTACATTAGAATTTGAAAGCATTTTATTGCTTTACCGTTTATCGTTGACCGTTGCTAATGAAATAAAAAAAACCTTTTGAGGGTTAACCAGTTGGTAAAATTTGACTTATGAAGAAGACATCGTAATCTGTACTACATAATTCGTACGAGTTAAAAAAGTTACGGTCCTGTAACACGTCGTATGATTCTGAGAAAATAGGATGACTCATTTTGATATTAATTACAGGTATTAATAAAATAAAATATATATGTAAATACATTTCTTTTACAACTCTACATAAATACTACTACAAATATTTGGGAGAGAAAGTATTTTAAAAAAACATGAAATAGGATCATAGACAAAATGTTACTAAAATAATGTATATAGAATGGCAAGGCTAGTATTTACATTTGATTTTGGTGTATTGCGGATTTCATGTTGTTTCATAGGAAAGAGATGCATGTTCTGGGAAGAAGTGTACCACTGTTGCTGTTATCTTTGGTTGTTGAAGGTAGTGTGTCGTTGATATACGTGAGATGTACATTTTATGATGTGTTGTTGTGGTATTCAGCCCTAAGACTGGTCTAATGCAACCCTCCATGCTAACTTATCTAGCGCAAGCATTTTCATATCAGCATAACTAGAACATTCAGTATCCTCACTAACCTACTTAGCGTTTCCATCCTTGCCCTCCCTCTTCTGTTACTGCCCCATACACATCCCTCTAATGGTAATTTTACAAGATCATCATGTCTCAAAACGTAGCCTGTTAATCAAACCCTTCTCTTGGTCAAAGTCCTCCATATTGTTTGATCTTTCCCTATTCTCCTTAGAACTTCCTCGTTAGTGATTCTATCCATTCATCTGATTTTCAGTATTCTCCTACAGAACCATATTTCAAAGGCTTCTATTCCTTTCCTTCATACAACTCCTATCGTCCGCCTCACGTACCCATACAACGCCACACTCTGTACCAACATTTTTAGCAATGATTTACAAGTATTCACACATAAATTTCCCGTAAGTAAATTCCTCTTTTTCGCGAAAGCCTTCCTTGCCTGTGTTATCCTACTCTAGTTATTATGTTGCCCAAGTAGCAGAATTCGTTCCAAATCTAACACCTTTTGTTATTCCACTGTTTCCCATGCTACACTCCATTACCTTGGTTTTCCCTCTATTAACGCTCATGTCGTACTCTTTCTCCAGGACCACGTTCTTGCCATTTTTACGGTTTCCAAATCTTCTACTGACTCCCCTAATACACATGGACATGATGTACTAATATAATTTAAAGATTCAAAATCAGCAATAAATATGTCTATTCATTTCATGGATGTGAAAAGTGAATCCAGCGGAAATATTTTTAAAAGTAGGAGTAAGTTTAACAATCAAATAATACAGCTATAAATTATTATGCCGACCTCCTGTGGTTTAGTGGTTAGCCTCTAGTTGCTGTTTCACAACCCAGAGGTCCCGGGTTCGAATCCTCTCATGGGCTTGGACGT
Source organism: Eucriotettix oculatus (assembly GCA_034510155.1). NCBI lineage: Eukaryota > Metazoa > Arthropoda > Insecta > Orthoptera > Tetrigidae > Eucriotettix > Eucriotettix oculatus. The sequence continues at coordinate 9,927,443 of CM067377.1, read as the reverse complement.
TTGTGTCGTCATGGTCGCGAAGACCAGGATTAAGACTGCTGGAGGATCGATACGTTTACCACGTGTCACTCCAAATTCGGAATGTGTCATGCAATATGACAGTCCCAGACCCTCAATGGGCTGTAGAGCCATGGAGAAAGAAAGAAATAAAGTATTACACGATACAGACGCATTGTGAAAGATTTTGTGGCACGAGTAAATATTTATTTGTGTCACAAACAAGCTAAGTTGTATGCAAGGATAACTGTAATATTGGTACTTAATTTTAGAAGTCTGAAGCGCGATATTGTATTGAAGACGTGACGTCAACATCACGTCATTTCTGTAGCCATAACTTAGCGATGTATATAACGTAATGTGCAAACTAAATAAAAATGGTGTTTGTAAAAACTGATCGTTTATTTATTAGAATATCAAACGTTGATTTACCATTTTAATTTATTTTATTGAATTTTTCAGGAAAAAATAGACCTTAAGTAAAATATTTTTTATATATGTAATAATCCGGTGTGCTTGTGTTCGTAATTATTCTAAACGGCTTGACCGATTTTGATAAAATTATTATATTTCGTATTTATGGGGTCACCTAGATGGTTGTTTTTAACTGTTTTCAAGACCCAATTTTTTTTAAAAAAAAGTTAAATAATTTTCCGATCAAAATATTATATATTTGAATTCCTGCCGATCTTGGCGGTCTAGTGTTTAACGTCACTGCTTCGTACCACAGAGGTCCCGGGTTCGATTCCTGGCAAGGGCTTAGGTGTTTGTGTACGTCTTTGTGTGCTGTTGGCCAATCCCCCAGCACACTTGAAACTCAAACTGATTAAAATAATGGCGATATCTCTGCCAACAACTCGACAGCTGAAGGTATAAGAGGACAAGATTAAGAATGAAAGAAAAGATTTGGATTTCTCACATAAATAAGCATGTAATCCCATATTTTCAGCTTGGCCATTTGAATAATCTGTTGCATTTGACTTAGGCATCTAGACATGCGCAAGTTCATTACGACGGAGCTTGACATTATTTTGACACTTCCATTTCGGATTTATGAATTGAATTCTGATATATTCGTCGTATGGCAATTGCTTATATATTGAGTGTATTATATATCAATTAATTAGGCGTTTAACAAATGAAGATCGCAAATATGAAAGGTGCTTTGTTTGAATTACGATTTATCCACGTGTTCATTCGGCTGCATGGCATCTAACCTCATAAACAAGACTTTTATTTTCCGCGTTCATTTGTGCGATTTCGATTATAGGGGAAAGCTTAATTTTCAAAAATGTGTCGATGTATCTGGTTACTTTCGAATTTGTATTTATTTTTGGACTACAATTGGGTGCAAGCTTCGGCTTTAACATTTAAATTCGACTATACATTTATATTATTCAAAAAACTACTTCACTTCAGAAGTTTCCTGACATTTTTTCCTGAAGAGGATTTCCGCCAAACACTACTGGTAAATTATTCCAGCCGTTGACGGTCCTATTTAGGAATGAGAATTTGCCAACATCTCTTTGCTGCTCTCTACAGTTTACTTTTAATTGATGATCCCATCTACCTATATAACTGGGCTTTTGCAGCTAATTTCAATCCATGGTTTTTGCCCCGTATAAGCTTTGAATAGCAAATACAGCCTTGCTTTCTCCCTCCTTTGTGACAATAATTCCCTCCCTAGTAGTAGTGACCCGGCCCTACTCGCACAAAATTAGCAATTCTTTCTTGAACTCACTCTAATAATTCTATTCGATTATTTCTATACGGGTCCTAACAAGCCGCCCCGTATTCAAAAAATTGGTCTAACTAAGGATAAATATGAATACTGCAGCGGGCTACGCCTGGCACCCAGATAGTAATGAGAACAATGGAAAATACTATAAGCTACACATACACACATGAAAATAACAAAAAATTCATAAACGAGAAATTAAAAAGAAGAGGGCTTATAAATGTTTAGGTGAAATGTTAGGGAAAACTGATAATTGTTGGCAAAATACATTCCAATTCACTATTAACACACAGTTTCATGTTAACACTAAAGTTAAAAAATTACGACTACACTTTATTTGATTCCGAAGTCATTTGTAAGCGCACATCAGATATTATTAATATGTGTAAGTTTAAATTAATATTTAAATGAGGCCAAAAACAAACAAAAATTAGTATATCATAACCAACTATAATTTATAAAGAACTACATATTTCGGTCCTGATCTGGACCCTCTTAAGGTTTAATTAAATAACAATACACAAAATTATTACATTACAGTAGAGCCAAAGAATACTTTAATTAAAGAAATATAATGTAAAAAATGTAATATTATCTTTGCTTCTTTAAATTTTTATTCTTTGGTTTTTTAATTAAAGTATTTTTTGTGTCTACTGTAATATCTTAGTAATATAATTTTCTGTAGTGTTATTTAGTTCAACCTAAAGAGGTTCCAGATCAGGACCGAAGCATGTAGTTGTTTTTAAATTATAGTTGCTATGTTTTAGTATATTTAACGTCTGATTTATATAATTAAACAATTGATGACACAGTGCAGACTTAATTCTATGAATTTATTCGTAACAACGTTTCGGCAGTTTTTTATGCCTTCTTCGGGGATTTTCCTCCCTGTAGAGGAAAAATGAACAGAAAACTAAACTTAGGGAGGTGAAATAAGACAAACAATTAAAAAAATTACATGGAAACTAAATAAAACTTACTACAACAATGTCAAAACATAACAAAATATCACATCTGAATTTATATAATAAAGTCTGTACAAGGTCATCAATTGTTACTATGTTGGTTATGTTTTACTATGTTTTTGGGCTCATTTAAACATTAATCACTGCTATGTTGATGGAAATAATTTTGAACTTTCGTTAGTGATGGGGCTGTGTCTTTTTCATGCCCATATTAGTTGCGGCCGTCGGGAAGTTACGTCTACCCGCCGTAACGAGAAATGACGTGATATCGGGCAGCGAGTGAGGAAGAGCAACCTTTTAGAGCCGGCTGTGCCCCCTGGAAGGTCACCTCCCACGCAGCCCCCACCACTCATGGCCAAGTAGGACACACAAATCGGCTTTCCCGCGGCTTCCACGAACTACGGAGCGCGCTGCGGAGCCAACATCAATTGAAAGGCTCCCCGCTTTCCAGGAACAACGAACAAGGAACGATTTGCGAAACCCACCCAGGCCACGAGACACACAAATATAGACGGAAATTCCCCTCGCAGGCGCCACCGCCAACCAAGTGATTCACCAGCGGACAGCAACTATCCTCATCATTCCAAATATCACCGCTTAAAAAGTAATTAATGACCCTTTACAGATATTTTCATGCCTTCTTCAGGCTTTCTTCCTCTACAGGAAATATAACGTTGTTACGAATTAAATTAAAATTTACTTGTTTTATTATATATGACAGACGTTAAATTTATCACCGGTAACATTCTAATTCCAAAAAACTTCAAATTCATATATATACCGCATAAATGTGCTCATAGATATCATTTGGAATAATTTCAAATACATAATAAAGGAAGCTAGAAATAGGTTCGTTCCACAGAAAATATTAAAAATAAATAACGATCCAGAATACTACACCAGATATATAAAACAGTTAAAAAGGCGCGTAGAAAAGTAAATACTGCAAATTCCCAAAACTTCAAAGGTTTATTAAAATTATTAGACATAGAAAAGAAAAGGGCGCAAGAGAAGTTCTTATGCAAAATAATAGGCGGTAGCCATCAGAACAACTGGGGGAAAGTTTACAAATTCGTTCGCAAGCGGAAGCAAAACAATGATTCAGTGGTGGTCTTGGAGAACAACGGCTACAAGGTAACATCGGATAGGGAAAAGGCAAATCTACTAAATTCATACTTTATTTCAGTATTTAACGTTAGTGCTAACAAATTTCAATTAGAGGAAAATGATGGAAGTGCGGTACTTTTTGAGATCAAGGCGAAAGCAATTGGACAAAAATTACGTAAATTAAAAAACAACAAGTCACGGGGTCCAGATGATATATCCACAGAATTATTAAAACTTGGTGGGGAGGCAATAATTCCTTATTTACAAAGAATTTTCAACGTATCAATTAATAATTCGGCTCTTCCGGCGGATTGGAAAACAGCTATTATTATACCAATTTATAAATCTGGTAAAAGAACAGACGTCATAAACTATAGACCCATCAGTCTTACTTCAGTAGTGTGTAAGATTATGGAGCACTTATTAGCAGCCTACGTTAGATCTGAACTCGATAGAAAAGGGTGGTTTTTTAATGGTCAGCATGGGTTTCGGGAAGGGTACTCGTGCGAAAGTCAAATGATAAATCTATTTCAGGAGTTAGCAGATGAAGTAGATAATGGGGGTAGAATAGATGGGGTTATCATAGACTTCGCTAAGGCATTTGATGTAGTACCTCATGATATCCTATTGGATAAATTAAATAAAACAGGTATAGATAAAAGAGTGATACTATGGGTAGAAAAATTCTTAAGCGACAGATCGCAAAAAGTCAAAATCGGGGAACAATTTTCGGATTCAGGCGCTGTAACATCGGGAGTTCCCCAAGGCTCTGTAATCGGCCCCTTACTGTTTTTAATATTCATTAATGACTTACCGAATTACTTGAAGTCAGGGGTAAGGCTTTTCGCTGACGACTGTATCATATACAGAAAGGTAACAAACGAGGAAGACACTTTATTATTACAAGAAGATCTAGATAAAGTTAATAGCTGGGCTCTGGAAAATAAAATGAAAATTAATGGAAAGAAAAGCAGCTCAATCTCGTTTACTAAACGCACCTTGTTAAATGAGACAGAATATAGAATAGGTGGGGAACAAATTCCAAGGGTAACGAGCTGCAAATATCTGGGGATATTTTTCAACAATAGACTTGGGTGGGAGGAACAAGTGAATTTCACGGCCCGAAAAGCGTGGAATTCCTTACATTTCATTATGAGGAACTTAAAAAAGGGAAGTTCAAAAACAAAGGAGGTGGCATACTTATCTCTAGTTAGACCAATTTTGGAATATGGGGCGGCTTGTTGGGATCCTTATAGAATTAATCAAATAGAATCATTAGAGAAAGTTCAGAAAAGGGCTGCTAATTTTGTGCAAGTAGGGCCAGGTCATAGGAAGGAAAAAGTAAAACAGCTAGGTTGGGAGGTCTTGTCAGAAAGGAGGGAGAAAGCAAGACTGCATTTGCTATTCAAAGCTTATACGGGGCAAAAACCATGGATTGGAATTAGCTACAAAATGCAAAAGCCCAGTTATATAGGTAGATGGGATCACCAATTCAAAGTGAAATATAGAAAACAAAAAACAGATGTTGGCAAATTCTCATTCCTAAATAGGACTATCAACGACTGGAATAATTTACCTGTGGGGGTGTTTGGAGGAAATCCTCTTCAAGAAAATAAATTTAGGTCAAATCTGAAAAAACGTGTGAAGTGAAGTGGATATTTATTTAATATAAATGTGTTTCCGAATATAAAAAAGTGAAGTGAAGTGTTTCTCTTTTCTCTTTCAGGGCATCCACGGAACATGTTTATCTTTCTTTAGTTTATAATTATGTATATTTAATTATGTATCTGCCACCGGGCTTGCGCCCAATTGTAGATTATTAGCAAATACAAATAATTATGAAAGTGGTATAACTCATATATTTCTTGTTTCGAGATATTTAATAAATTGCATTTGAATAAATTTAAAAAAATATTTTTACATTATACCACATTTTAATTTATAATTTTCTTATTCTTGATTAATGGAAATTTATTATGAATATGAAATTTTGTGTGAATTTCATACGAAAATGTTGTTTTGAAAGTTTGAATTGTATTTATTAAACTTACGAATGGGCAGATGCCCGGTTGCAGATACATAGAACAATAATTAATAAACTGGTCGTAAGGACCATATTTAACCTATAGTTGAAAGTATAATTATATTCAATATAAATAAATATGTGTGGAATCATATTATAAGAAATGATTTTTTTTGAAAAAAGAATAGTTTTTTGCCTGAAAAAAAAGAAACAAAACAAAAAAACTGGAAATATATTTGACTGTAGTATATTTTTAGAGATTTCGCAGCACTGATCACTTCACTACACTGAACTACACTACACTAAACTTAGATTGAGTCGCAATTTTCTTTCTGTTAGAGGAAGTTCCCCAAACACTCCTGCAGGCAGATTGTTCCAGTCATTAATTGTCCTATTTAGGAATGAGTATTTTCCAACGTCTGTTTTTTGGTTCCTTGCTTGTAATTTAAACAGGTGATCACTCCTCCCCTCCCGTTCCGAGCCGATTCTTTCATTCTATCTCGGATTCCCTGTCAAGGTTTTTGACCTGCAAAAGCTCTGTAGAAAATGTGTAGCCTAGCTGTTTCTCTTCTTGTCTGTAGCGTATCCCACCCTAGTCGCTTTACCTTTTCGTTCCCGTGCCCAGGTCCTATTTGAACGAATTTTACGGCCCTTCTTTGCACCCTTTCTAAGGATTCAATTTGACCTATCTAGTACGGATCTCAGCATGCTGCACCATATTCCATAAGTGGGCGTACTTATGACAAATATGCCAACTCTTTAGATTTCGCATTCCTCTTCTTGAGTGACTTAGACCATTTTCAAAATTTACTGAATGCCTTATAAATGACTTAAAGCAATAAAGAACTATGAGTTTTATTTTAACAATAACTTTAATGAAATAATTCATGAACATTTATTAACTATTTTAAAAAATAATCCATTTTTATCATTTCCAGTTTTTAAGATTCTTAAAATGTTACTGAAAAACTGGAGGAATGTATGATGCTAGTATGTTTTCTTTCCGTTACTGGTCTAGGGGTGGTTTATAATGGAAGTATATTTCCGTATATTTTTGGTCTTCCTCCTTTAAGTGAAACATCCAAAACGTGAAATTTAGAATCATTTACAGAAGTTTTATAAAACATTTTTCAAGAATCTCATCCATTCAATTTGCAACCAAGAGACAGATTCGAGACGCGGTATTTTTTACTCTTCTTGTAATTGATTGGCTGAGATAAAATCCGGCTGCGACATTCGTTTAATCGAAAATGTATTTCTTCTTCTACACTTTTCTATCAATTCATAATAATGCTCAGGGTTGAATAAGTAATTTTTTTCATTTCTATTAACCCAAAATCACGGTCATTCGGTAGAAAGGAATGACCCGATACCAAAAATTTTTTGGTCTACCGTTTCAATATTATAATTTGATGACTGAGCAATTTTCATCCATGTCAATGCTACTTGAATGTTACGATTTTGGCCTGAACAAGCATCTTTGTAAGCTATTACGTGTTTTTGAGTAGTTATATCCTCCATATGCGCTAAAATACATGATTCTACTTCCTGTGCACCTCTTGAAACTTTAGTTTCATCCCATACATACATCTAGACATTGTCAACATGGAAATTATGAAAATCCAACTTGTATACGTACATATTTTTTTGTCACCAATAATTAGTTCCGAAGACCCAACTGAATTACATTGTTAAATAAACCGGAATGAATGGTTGTTTTTGTTATTATTTGATTGTCATTTATCGGCTTATTGTATAGTTCAGAAATATATATATATATATATATATATATATATAAACATAACTTGAAAATGGCGCGTGGCCCTCTATATATATATATATATATATATTAAATTTTGACTTAGACCACTTTCATAATTAACACTAAATGAATTCCGTATAACGTTGAAATTACAACCTCTATCTGAAGGTTCATTTTTGACGATATCGTAAAAATTTCATTGAATAAATTTAGTTTAAAGTAATGTGTTGTGAAATAACTGATAAATTCTTTGTTTTTAAAATCTTGACTTAAACCACTTTCATAATTATGGGCACTAGGCTACCATTTTTATTAGTAAAAATATGTTGGAGGAAATATATCAGGCTATTTATCATCCATCATTTTGTGCCCAGAAAATAATTTAACCGAAATCGGTCTGACTCTTTTCTTGTGAAAGGTAAAGAGTATATGAAAGACGGCCAGGAATTTAGATATGGCTTACTATCCTCTGATATAAGGAAAGTAAATAACTACCTAAAATCACTTGGTCCTAAAAAAAGTGCAGATTGATATCACGTTTTCTTTCAACAAATTCGTCTCTTTTGAAGAGGGCAGAAACACAATCGAGAAACAAGAGTTATACATAATATCTACAGAAGGCAGTCAGCAGTAATTATAATTGAAGGGCAAGAAAAGAAAGCAGAAATTAAGAAAGGAGTAAGACAAAGATGCAGCTGTCACCCATACTATTTAACGTATACATAGAAAAGGTGATGAAGAAAATTAAAGAAGGAATATGGAAAATAAATCATACTGCAAGGAGAAGAAATGCAACCCCATGATACTGTAGTATTATGGGAGTCAGAAGAAGACTTAAGATATGGTATGAACGTGGTCCTGGAGAAAGAGTGCACAATGGAGTGTAGTATGGGAAATAGTGGAATAGCAAGACCGTTAGATTGGGTAGGGATATTTTGAAGAGAGCTAAGGACTTCTGCTACTTGGGCAGCATAATAACTACAGTAGGATAGTATAGGCAAAAAATGAATTTACTTAAGGCTAATGCAAGAGTGAATATTAGGAAATCATTATTAAAAATGTTTGTATGGACTGTGGCGTATTATAAATGCGAAACGTGGACGATAGGAGTTGCAGAAAGGAAAACAATAGAAGCCTTAGAAATGTGGTGCTATAGAATGGGTGGATAGAGTAACTAACAGGAAGGAGAAGGTGCCTGTGGGAGTTTTCTCGCAGGTGCTTTTCTCCAGAGTGACTGCGGGACTCACCTGATTATGTCGGGAATGCCTCGTACTCTGTTTTTTCAAAATTCTCACATGCCGAGACACCTTCACCTATTTTGGGAGGCATATGTACTGGGGTCGATGACCTTAGACATATGACAAGAGTTGTCCGCTGATCCCATTGGATCAGTCGGCAAACTACCTCCTAAAACTTATAGAGACACTGAGAAGGGAATGCTGCGACCTCACAGCAAACTGGTCTCCCGTCATTCGGAAGGTCGTGAGAATAGGACCCAATGCCCGACCTACCTGCTGCAGGTTTTCTCTGCATCTCTTTAGGTGATCCTTACACTATGGCCCGGGGGCACTAGTCAACCCTTGGCTACCTTGCTCTACCTTCCGCATTCCCTCTTTTCAGTTCCCTTCCAATGATATTAAATGTTTCAGGATCACCGTCATGTAGCCTGTTAACCCCCCCACCCCCCCATAAGAACTAACCAGGAAGTTGTAAGCAGAATAGGTGATGAGGTAAGATTATGGAGGACGTTGACTAAGAGAAGGGATGGAATAATAGGCCATGTTTTGAAACATGAGGTCTAGTAAAATTAACAGAAGGAAGTGTGTGGGGTAAGAACAGAAGAGGCAAGCCAAAACCCCCATTGTTTCAACTGTTGCGGTGTAAGTTTACTGTAGTTCATCAAGATACGCGAGGCGACGATAAAGCGCCGCACAAACCGGCCCGCTGCTGTGTTTATTCTCCACTTAGTCAACGCGGTACACATTTTGCAGTTATTTTTAGACACCATTTTTCATGCTGACATGAAACCACTGAACCGCGGGATATTTTTGTGTTCCCAACACTATCGCCCAATTTAACTCGTTGATAGCTTAACATGAGGTCGTGGGTCATTAGTGCCGTGGACGTCCCGTGGTACGCTGTTAATCACTTGTCGAGTTCCGACCCCATTTAAACGCGTTCAGGCAATTATAAACAGTTTTAACTCTGCCACGTATCATTTTCGATACTACACGCGCCATATATTACAACCTCTAAATAGTTATGTACAAGGGTCCGTCTTCAGAAATAGTCACAAGAGAAAAGAATGAAATTAGGATCTTTACAGAAGATTAAAATGTCTTTGAATGGAAACAAAAGCAGCATGTTTCACACTAAAACACTCAGCTTAATCATTCCGAAAAGACTCCTTGTCGTACGTAGAAAAGCAAACTATAAATAGCAGCAATTAGATTGTGTAGATAATAACAGCAAATGAAAAAGGAAATATTGATTGTGGAAATTTGAATCAACACACTAACACGCGTGGTGGAACAATTGGCAAAGTATGTATTCGTGATTCATTTAATTTCGCGCGACAATATTCACAGAAATGTAAATTAACGAAAGCAATTAATTTGACGGTAAATTACTGGAAATTGGCCAATGAAGTTTTTAATAAAACGAAAGTGTCGATACATATAATTGTATTGAAATTATTCAAGATAATCGTAATTCATAACAGTAAAAAAATTAAATTAATGAAACAAGTTAAACATTTTAATTTTCACTCAACATCATTTAGTTCACCAACTAGTGAAATAATTTACAGAACTATATTTCCAACTGTATATGATACTTGTTTATTATTACTCTGAGTTTAATAAAGTAAGAATAAACAGTAATATTGTCGTTAAAATTGAGAGCGACAGAGGAAAAATTTAGGCGGGCCTGACGTTTCTAACGTCTTAACCAAAGAGCTAAAGCCTCGAGTATCCCTTTAAAGTTATTTGTCCCCTTATTGTTTATATCCTTCAGTTTTTATCTCATGCTTCATATAACGTATTAAGATAATCAGCGTCATGCTTAACGTTCTCAGTACTGGAAGTGTGGCTCCTTGTCTAAATTAGAAGAGTTGTCAAAATAGAAATTTAACTAGCAGAAAATTATATTTTAATTTAAATAAGGACAATTTTTTTAAGTTAAGATTAAAAATATTAATTTATTAAAAACAAATTATATGAAAAAAGAATTTGGGGTCCATTATTATGCCACAACTAGCTCAGCAAGAGATTCACTCTAATACAGGACCATGAACGTGGGAATTGTTGCGCAACAGGAAAAAATTATTACGCATTTTGATATATTAATTGGCATTGACACACCTGGATTCCGTGTTTGTAAGACGGCTGCTTCCTTCGTTGGCTCCGGCTCGGTTACCTGAGGCTGGTTTCCTTCCAGGAAAATCGGGACTGACCGAACCCCGAGGTTTTCTTCCTCGATTCCGTCGAATTAGAAAAACGGACTTCCACCTGCTACTGTCTTCTCTCAGCTTGTTTAGAGATTTAAGACAAACTTTTCTCACTAGTAACCAACACTTCTCGCTCTCTTTCTGATCCTTTGGCCACTATTTTCCAGCCGCCATGGTTCAACCACCACACTCCTCTCGAGCTTCTTCTTCGAAATTCTTTCACCTACAGCAGGATTCCACTCCATCTCCTCTCCACTTCAAAGTTCCATTCCCGACTGTCATTCACTCTCTCATCTCCTCTGACTTCGTCCTTCTTCCAGATTTCTTTTCCCACTGACTGATTATCCATCATGTCTCCTCTTTGGCAACTATCCACATATCTCCACCATCAGGGCGGAAGGCGGATTACATGACCCCCTGGCCCCAATCAAACGCCAAGCTTGGCCCGGGGTTTTCTTCATATTTCGTGAAGGAGAAACGGTCTTCCAAATTCCCGAGGTTTGGGCAGGTAAACATCCTTTAATAAGCGAAACTCATGATTTCCCACTGTTAGGGTCTGTCCTTGCCGCCAAATCGGCGCCTGACTGCGTATTTTGCCGTCTGAGTGTCGCCGATGGGGAATTTCTCAACCAGAAAATGCCCACTAATTGAATAAAATGACAATCACCATCTTAATTCATTACATTACAGCGACTGCTGATAGACGATTGTGCTTACAAATATGCAGTATAAAGTTACAGCAAGGCTCTTCAAATCTCACAATATGAGTTTTCTTGGTTTGACCGATATAACAGTCATCATAATTTGAATTATAATTTATCTGAAATTAAATGAAATGGAATTACGACCGAAGGAGCTAAGGAGTATAGACCATGAATTTATAATTCTCTTATCATGTCTGATGAAGTCCCAAAAAACGGAGAGGAAACGTTGAAATATTATGATAAATTGAAACAGTTTGATTAGTTTAATTAATTTTATACATAACATTAGCAGTATAAACCTTATTAGTAAGACCTCGTGTCCGGTTAAAGAAAACTCTTAAGTTACAATCATATACGTCACGATTTGACTCCATTTTCTTTCTTTTTCATACACGTTAGCAGACTGTGACGTCACTATCTGTGCACCAATCACATGTTAGGGGCGTATACGTGGGAATTATCACTCCTCCAGTTCCTTGTGTCCTTTAATAAAACCAGAAAAATAGATGTAGCTTTTTAAATAAATGTGTAGGTCAACTTGACGAAACACCACAAAAGATATGAAAAAAGAATCCTTATAACATTGTTTTAGTTTTATATAGAAATTAATTTTAGATCATCTAGTTTTCACGTACTAAAAAGTAAATTCCAGTAAGGTAACTAAAATTAATTACTTACACCTGCCACCAGTAATGACGCTCAGGATCACAACGAATAAACCTGCGAGCCGATTTTCTTGTTTTCTCCAGAGATTCTATTACGCATCCAAAAACCGGAGACATTGCCTCAACTTCCGCACTTAATACGCTATAATTTTATTTGTCACAAAGGGTAAATTAATAAATACTATAACAGTATTCTAAAAATAAAGTTTATAAAATTTTACTCTTATCTATTTTGAAAAATAAATACTATGGTGGTAAATACGAAAAGAAAATTGGAAAATTATATTTTTGATATACTTTCCTCCAGTAATTGGAAAAATTAACCTTGATGCATCAGAAACGTATCCTCATTTCATACTATAGAACTACCTACGAACATATTTTCTTACTTTAAAATATTCTTCTGCAACACCTCAGATGTTTGCTTCTTTTCTTTTCTCGTTTTCGAGCAATCTAAGTAAGAGATGTAACGAATTATTCTGTCAGAACAGTTTGAGCAGTCTCTTTTCTTACCTTTTGATGTCTCTGATCAAGACCTTGAGCCAAAGATAAGACTGAATAGTATTATATACCCGCCATTATATTATGGGAAAATATTCGTTTCTGCTAATATTCGTAGATATAGTTTATTTCAGACAGATGGAGAAAGAGTTCAATATGAGGATTAATAGAGGTAAAACCAAGGTAATGGAGTGTAGTGTGGGAAACAGTGGAATAACATTGGGTGTTATACTGGGAAGGGATATTTTGACGGAAGTTAAGGATTTCTGCTACTTGGGAAGCGTAATAACTATAGTATAGTAGACATAAAGAGTAGGATAATACAGCCAAAGAAGGCATTCGCTAAACGGAGTGTGAATATTAGGAAATCGTTGCTAAAAATGTTCGTAAGGAGCGTGGCGTTATATAGGTGCGAAACGTGGACGATAAGATGTGGGGAAAGGAAAAGAATAGAAGCCTTTGAAATGTGGTGCTATAGGCGAATGCTGAAAATCAGATGGGTGGATAGAATCAGAAACGAAGAAGTTATAAACAGAATAGGGGAAAAGTGAACAATGTGGAGGACGTTGAGCAAGAGAAGGGATGGATTAATAGGCCTCGTTTTAAGGCATAAGGGTCCCTGTAAAATTAGCATTAGAGGGAAGTGTGTGAGATAAGAACAGAAGAGGGACGCTAAAGATAGAATACGCTAAGCAGATTAGGGAAGATGTGGTTTGTGCTAATTAAGAGGAAATGAAAAGGCTTGCACAAGATAGGTTAGCATGGAGGTTTGCATCAGACCACCACAACAACAACATGCCTGCAGTCAATCGTGGAGACTTTTGACACCTTGATAAGAGTAGTTGACTCTCAGTCACGGAAAGGTCAGTATGTAATATTGTCGACGCCGACGAGATGTGAAGCCGGGGTAGAATATTTCGCAACTTGAGCACAAGAGGCGGACAAGACACATCAGTCAGGTCCTTCGTTTGCAAAAATGACGCGTGCAAGCACGCATCCACTTGCGTCAGTACTTTATCGTGGACACGCAGTTAACACACACAACTTGCACCTGACGCAAGTCAAAGTCGTCTGGATCCTCCAACAGTTCTCTTATGAAGTTTCCTTTTGTTCTTTAATCTTAAACTTGTCTTACTTCGGATTATTTGGACAACAGAGCGCGACTGGCTTAAACATTATTTCACAATATATAATGTGGTAATGAAGTATGCTTGGAGAGGAAAAATTCACCCTATGCATCGCACGCCTTTCCTGTTGAACGTTGTAGGAACCAACTCGTGACGGATCATTTTAACGTCAGGCTAAGTTGTGTAATTACATATTTACTGATTTGTGATATTTATTTGTCTAAGTTACTTGCGCAGAGATTTTTTTATTTGTATACATACCCTAACTATTATATCTTAAATAACATTTATGTATTTTGTTGTTATTATTATATTGTATTTGTAGGTATATTAGGCACACAATTTCTGTCTCCCGATTTTCAGTTACGTACAGTTAAACTTGTAATTGTTATCAATTGTAGCATGTAGGTATTATTCTTCTTAGTTCTTATCCATTGAAATATATATTCGCAAAGGTATTAACAATAGGTTGACTGAGATTAACCACGAAATTAATAATTTACCTTTCCAATTAATAAGCAACAAATTTATATACACAGTTCTCCCCTTTAAAAAATCAGAGCAAAACTATTGACTAGTGTGCAAATTATGGCATCAGTTTATCTTCAAAACTTACAGTAATTTAAATTTTGTTAAAAATGTTAAAGATAAAATTAATAATATCGATAAACTTACTGTTGTACACCAAATAAATTCTTTAGAACACAACTCTTACTGTATTGGTCAAACGAAACATAAATTAATTACGCGCATTAATAAACATAAAAATAATTTAAAACAAAACATACAAAATTCTTCAGTTTATTCAAAGCATATATATTTTAATAACCATCATATAGATTAGAAAAATGGAAACAATATAGATGTATGTAAAATGTAATCTCTTTTTCTAGAGTGAGACGCTTCACATGTGATCAAAAAATAATTCGACTATCAATGTTGAAAAATGATACTAGCAATTTGAACAAAATTTACGAATAGCCTCCGTTATAAAGTTCTTGTTTCACTTATTGTTGAACTTTTGGTTGTTATCTGAATGCTGATATAATAGCTTTATGTTTTGTAGTGTATATACGTTTAATAAATCAATTTAGGGATTACTTCATTTATTTTTATTTAAATAATTTAATTTAAATTCAATAAATTGAGCGGTGAAACTAGTGGGGTCCAGAGAGTCGTGGCAAATCCCCATTCATTTCGGCGTCCTGTGAGGGTTTAAATTTCCGTGCCCATGGTTACAAATGTTTCCACGGTATAGACTCGGATGTCCCAATATTGGTAAGCTCAAATATTTACCACAGGAATTGAGGATATCCTTGAGCATGAACGTTTCGTGTTTGTGGAAAGAGACGCATTTCTCCGAATTTTGAGCTTGTGGGAGAGGGGGGAGTGTTTTGTCATTGACCAATTTTTGGATCTAGAAGGGACAACGGTGCTTAGCGGAGATTTGGATATGAATGGAAAGAGGATTACAAAGATAGCGATGGACCAGATGTGAAACGTTAATTATCGAAGGAACGTGAGAGAGGAGAGGATATAGAGATGTGGAGGACGTGATTTATGTGACGAATATGATACGGGACTTATGTAAAGCACGTGATACAGCCAGTTATAGAATGTGATGGAAGGGAAGTTGTAGCGGAGATTTCAGACAGTTATAGATGAGGCGCGAGACAGGCAGTAATCAAAAGACCCGTGATCTATCTGAGGAGCAAGTTCCTTTGCGCCGGTGGCAGAGTACCCATGAGACTAAAACCATCAAAGCCGTCTTCGCTGACAATTCTTGTTTGTAAATATTGTTGTTGTTGTAATATTCAGTCCAAAGACTAGTCTGATTCAACCCTTCCATATCTTGCGCGAGCATTTTTATTTATGCATAACTAGCACATTTCGTATCCTCCCTAATCTAATTATCATATTCCATCCTTTGCCTTCCTGTTCTTACCCCATACACGTCCCACTAATGCTTCGTTTTCAAGAACCTCATGTCTTAAAATGTGGCCTATTAATATATCCCTTCTCTTGGCCAACGTCCTCCACATTGTTCAATCTTCCCCAATTATGTTTAGAACTTCCTCGTTAGTGATTTTCAGCATTCTCCTATAGCACTACATTTCAAAGGCTTCTATTCTTTTCCTTTTTGCAACTCTTATCGTCCACGTTTCGCACCTTGAGCCCCTGTAATATAAGACCGGGCCGCCCGCCATTTTTAATCTTACAGAACTGTCTCGATTTACTCTTGTTTCAAGTTCATGGACATACGAACCGCGTGTCAGTTGAAAAACATTAAATATTTTCCGATTGATTTTTATGTAATAACATAAATAATGAAGGCAAAATCAAATCAGAATATATAAATTTATTTTCTCGTTGGTTATCTCATCTCAAGACTTTAAATTTTAATTAATAAACTTGAAAAGAAGTCAAAATTTGGTGATTCAATTCATTTTCTTATGCGTTTTATAGATTTTAATTTAATTAATAGATGTAAAAGATTAAAATATACATCACTTATGGTAAACAAAATATACTTATTCATCATCTCTCCTAATGTTTGAAGGTCCAGTGATTTCCTGTGCAATTACTTGCTTCCATGGCTTTTGAAAGCTTCGGATTAATGTAAATAAAGAATGTTTACCTAAATTGTCACTGGATCCGATTTGGATTCTATTTTTTAAATCTGTAACCTCTTCTTGAGCTTTATTTAATAATGAAAGTGTTTCTTTATGTTTCTCCCATAATTTAAAATATCTTTCATGTGAAATTCTCAAATTATTTAGGTAAAGTTCATTCAGCTCAAAAAAAGCATGCAATAAACTATTTCCATTGTTTATTGATGAATTATGAAGAACCTGTATTAAACATATAAATTATTTATATTAAAAGCGAAAAACTGCATAAATGTTTTAAGCAAACAAACCTCTGATTTTGCCCTTTGAAAAATTGTACATTTTCTTTTATAAGACTGCAACTTTGGTGGATTTGATTTTTAAAAAAACATAGAACAGAATTCGTTTTTAATTTTTTCCAACCATTTTCCCTTTGCTGCTCATACTGGTTTTACTCAAAATGGATCTAATATTGAAACATATTAAAATGTAACATACATGTAAAATTTGAATAACTGATCTCCTTTGCTTGTAGAATTGCTACAGTTTACAGTTGCATATCAAACCATATTTCTGATGGAAAACACCAGAATTATCACACCAGAAAAGAGATACTCTGCGAAGCCCAGTTGCGTTAGCAGAACTAGATTAAAAATGGCGGACCGCCCGGCTTTTAGAGGGGCCTTATTCGCACCCACATAACGACACGCTCTATACAATCATTTTTAGCAACGATTTCCTTATATTCTGACTTATCTTACCCATGAGTAAATTTTGTAAATATTAAGGCGAAGATATTTGAGTCCACCATTTCCTTAAAAAGGAATCAATTTGCCTTCCCATGTCATTGATTATATATTTTTCGATAGAGTAGGAAGCTAAGATGTTCTTATGTTCGTGTTAAAAATGTTACAAAATTTTAACTGGCCCTTCTCTATTTCATAAATGAAAATTCTAATTTTTCGTTTAAACGACATAACAACCCCGGTTATTACGAGCTAAATTGTACGGTGGCCGTTGTAACTATTTTCGACTGTACTTGAATTGCAGGAGTCACTCCAGACGTTCTGAGAAACCAACACAATTGCTTTCTAGGCGTCATTTTGTGGAAATTTTAGTGTATATTTCGATAATAAGCACCATATATATATATATATATATATAACTTATGTTGAATATATATTAAGTGACATTTGTACTAGTCCTGCTGGCCGAGCGTCTAAAATACTTGTCAAACAACAAGTACCAACTTTCCAGAGATAACTCTGAACGTTTCTCTTGGAGGGGAATTACTTTACGTGTACTGAGCCGGAATTCGAAATGAACTCCCTCGTCCACAGAGTAAGTACGACTTCCTGTAACAGAACGCAACAGGTGTGGAATTTCCAGCATTGCCTCCTCGCCGGTGGAAACACTACACATGCCAAACAAAAAAAAATTACCTTGGAAAATGTCTCTAAGAAGTGTAGAGCTTCCTTGTTATATTTTTATCAGCCCGTCATATTGTTTCTCACTGTCGGTGAATTTCCACGTAATTGGTTTCCTGTTACATGTAGCGCTTCTCGTCGTCGCAATCGTGATCCGTTTCCCTTTATTTGAACACTGAAATGACTTTGATCCAACAACTGGATTTCATTACGAAGACATTTATGTTTCTCAAAATATAAAGTAGGAACCTCATGTTATATGAAATATTTACTTATCCGGTTATTACTAATATAATTTGAAAGTCTTTTCCAAAGAAATAAATTTATTTTTATTAATTCTTAAATTGCCAAACCATACTCACGGACTTCCTTTTATATCCTTTCTAAAATTCGATCTTTACAGTAGCTTTCGGCAACCAGCCATACTTATCTGTAATAATAGGATTTAATTTAAATGATCATCTAAATTCTGGATTTAAAATTAGCTTAACAATAAAGACATAATTAGTAAGTCCTTTCGAGCACTGAAAGAAGCCTTTCTCGCACTTGGAAGCTCACGCAAACAAGATGGGTCTGATAATTAACGGAAAAAAAGACAAATTACATGACGTCAGATAGTGTGCTAAGAAATAGGAGTGTACATATTCGAAAGAGTTAATCGATTCACATATTTGGGGGCAATAGTACAGATGGATAATGACACAACGTATGAAATATATATGACCAATAAATGTTACTATAGGTTCTTAAGGAGTCAAATTGTCAATATCGGTGAAAATCCTGGTATATAAGACATATGTATGTGAAACATGGGCCACTGGGAAAAAAGATTAACACATTTAACAGTGCTTGTAAAGAAAAATATTGAGAAGAGTGTGATATTGTCAACGGAAACGTCAATATTTAAAGATATGGAAATTGGAAGATTCATTAAGATAAATAGAATCAGAAGGGCACGTAAGGAGAAAAGAGGATTCTGAAATATGTAAGAGGATATGGTCCACACAGCCAGAGGGTAGCAGGGAGAGGGGAAGACCAAGACTTAGACGGAAGGATGAGGTGGATAGGGATCCTAAAGAGGTGGGACTCAGAAACTGGCGAAGGAGGCACTTGATCGCAATAATTGGAGAAGGTTCCTTGAGGAGGCCCAGACTTAGAAAAGAATTGCCGCGCTTATGATGATGATTAACAATATAGATATTGCCACGTCTGGGAACCTGCAGTCATAGTTCATTGTTTGAGAGCTGGAATGCAGAAATGTGGTCCTCATTAACGCAAACATTTTTTATTTGTTTGCGTTATTTACATTTAGTTTCTAGTATTCTCTGTTTCGAGCATGTTCTGTTTCTGGAATACTCCAGGAATGTATAAATTACACTCGACCTCGAAGCGGAGTCAGTAAGAGCCTTTCTACAGCACTTTGTTAAATAAACCTCGAGTAGAATGTATTGCTCTATCTCACAATTCTTTAGAAAAGTGACAATATTAAAACATTATAGATATAATTTTCAAACTAAATTAGTGGGAAGTCAAAGTATCTTTAAAAAAATTAGGTTAAATAACAAAGATAAATAGTTATAAGTGGTAGGAAGGTTACACGTCACAGATTCTATGATCTGTAATCTTACAACTTTTTATACTTATTATCTCTATGCAGACGTAAATCGTTATTATACATAATGCATTATGACGTTTAATCTTTCATTATATTATAGTATTTAACTTTCTTAATTCATCTGTCATTTTTTATAATCACTGACTGTCCTCGTTATACAATTATATCTATATAAATTAATAACACAGCCAATTTTTTTGTAGCACAGTAAGGACATACAAGACGTTTGCACTTCAACGATTATATACAAAATAGAATGAAGTTACATTATGTTCCGTCCGGTCACTTATACCAACTGTTGGTCGTTCACGCACACTCCAACAAATTAGTCAGAATTATATTTTAATTAAAATAGAACAAATAAAACAGAATAGAAGCAGCACCGTGTGTCGTTCCTTTCTTTGAAGCATCTTCAGGTGCAAAATTTCTTTTACAGATTTTTATAAATCTAAAAAAATCCAAAGAATGAAATCAATGAAAATATATGAAACGTTGGTTATAATTTATATCATGAATTTAAAGAGATGAAATTTATACACATTGAAACCAAAATGACTGTTATCTTTGGATTTTATAGAATTTCACTCAGACATTGACATAGCCAAGTAATTTGTAAATGCGACTTGGCAAGTATAAAAAGCTTAACACTTTCAAAGTAGCCTAGAGAGAGTTGGGCAAAAAACTTCAGGATTTTAAGTGTAATGATTACATGTATTTGAAAATTTTGGACACGAGTTAGTTACCTGATAGTTTCTTCTTCTGTTTCCTTGGCTCTGCAGCCCATTCAGAGCCTTGGCCTGTCAGGTGGACTGCGGCCCGTCATCGTACATGACACATTCCTAATTCGGAGTGTCAGCGTATCGATTCTCCAGCAGCCTTAATCCCAGTCTCGGTGACCGTGGCGTCACAAACATCCAAGCCCATGCCAGGATTCGAATCCGGAAATTCTGGGTTGTGGGGCAGCGACGCTAGCCACTATACCATAGGACATCGACTTACCTGATACTAAATAAATTAAAAATGCTTTATGTATCTGGCGACTGGCCCGGAAACGTGTAAATGCATTTCTGAAGTAGCTAGAATCTTCCGTTCCAGCCATCCTTTTGGAATAGATACGATAAGGTATAAGGATGTTAATATTTATTTATATTCACGAATCAATGTGAACTTGTGGTATACTGTAAATACTCGGTAACATGTTTTTGATATGTATCTCGTATTAAGTTCCGTGCGGTCAGTGATATGATCTCGCCGTATATATAATATCACAGTGCGCGAGTGACGATACTATGCCGCAAAGATTTGTACTATAGAGAAATATACGCTGCGATTGCTAATGTCACAGTGCTGCCACATTTTTGGGCAGATTAAATGTTAAACTGTTTTGAAAAGTTTCAAGTCATGAAGCTTGACATTGCCAAAGAATTAAATGAGAGTGTTTGCATTGTTATGCTCTAGTTCAATCTCGTTTGGGTTGCCAGAGGAATAGAGGAGGCTAATGAGGTTCCTACTTTTGAGTAGCATATCCGCCCACACTGATGCTTTCAAGTGATTGCTGAAATTCTTTAACTTATAATACGATAATTGCTCAAATAATTTCACAGCGTATTACATTAATTAACATTAATTGTTCTAGCATTGTACAGATATAATTAAACAAGGTATTTCTTGTGTAACTCTGATCGAGTTAGGAGGGCGTTTGTTCCTACGTCATCATATGATGTCATCCACCAACCGAGATCACCTGCAGTGATATACTCTTCTGTCATCATCCACAGTGAGTTAACAACTCCTTAAATCGATATTGTGACCAGCTAATTGAGTGGTGACAAAGAAATCTTAGAAATTTGCTAAGTTCACGTTTTAATCACCGCGATTAAATATTTAATAAACAATAACAGGAATGCAATGGAGTCATGCGTTCTAAAAATTTTAACGGGCTTATGTTAAAGGAACGCGAGTATACAGTTTTTTCAATGAGGGCGGGTCGACGTTGATATCGAGTAAAAACAAACTGTGTGGGATATTTCGGAAACTTTTTTTATTTGAAATGACATACCTTTTAAATAAAAATAATAATTTCCTTAATATCTCTCACACAGCATCCATTTAAACGCCGACCCACCCTCATTGATGTACCATCAACTTAGATTAATTATGAATAATCTGTACCAATAAATAAAATTGAAGTGCCTGATGTAAAAGTAAATGCCAAAAATTAATTGAAAACTGCTATTTATATAATGCCGAATCATAGCATTCATAATATTAACGAAAATAGTATATAGGAGAATGGAACGTCAAATAGAATGCGAATAGGAGAGATCAGTTTGGTTTTAGGAATAAAATAGGGACAAGAGAAGCAATATTGACTTTGCGATTAATTTTTGAAGACAGGATACGAAAAAACCGGCCTACGATCATGGCATTTGTAGATTTAGAAAAAGCGTTTGATAATGTGAACTGGAACACACTATTAAGGATTTTGAAGAGCACTGGAATCAAATATCGAGAAAGGAGGCAAATACATAACCTCTACAGAAGACAGGCAGCAATAATTAGAATAGAAGACCAAGAAAAGAAAGCCGTAATCAAGAAAGGAGTAAGACAAGGATGCAGTCTGTCGCACATGCTGTTTAACTTATATATAGAACAGGCGATGAAGAAAGTTAAAACGGAATATGGAAAAGGAATCATACTGCAAGGAGAAGAAGTAAAACCTTTACGCTTTGCCGACGATATTGTAGTATTAGGGGAATCAGAAGACGACTTTGAAGTCATAATAAATGGCATGAACGTAGTCCTAGAGAAAGAGTTCAATATGAGTATTCATAGAGGAAAACCAAGGAAATTAAGTGTAGTATGGGCAACCGTGGAATAACAAAGATAACAAAGATTGGGAAGGGATATTTTGACGGAAATTAAGGAATTCTGCTACTTGGGAAACGTAATGACTAGGGATGGTAGAAGAATAGAAGACATAAAGAGTAAGGACAGCACAGGCAAGGAAGGCTTTCGCGGAAATGAGGGATTTACTTAGGGTAATATAAGTGTGAATAAAAGGAAATCGTTGCTAAAAATGTTTGTGGAGCTTGGTGTTATATGGGTGCGAAACGTGGACGATAGGAGTTGGGGAAAGGAAATGAATAGAAGCCTATGAAATGGTGTGCTATAGGCGAATGCTGAAAATCAGATGGATGGATAGAATCACAAACGAGGAAGTTCGAAACAGAATAGGGGAAAAGTGAACAATATGGAGGACGTTGACCAAGAGAAGGGATAGATTAATAGGCCACGTTTTAAGACACGAGGGTCTTGTAAAAGTAGCATTAGAAGTGTGTGCGGGAAGAAGAGAAGAGGGAGACGCTAAGCTGATTAGGGAGGATGTGGGATGACTAGTTATAAGGAAATGAAAAAGGTTATGCAAGATAGTATAGTATGTTGCGTTGCATCAGACCAATCTTAGGGCTGAATACCACAACAACAATCATAAATGACGGTTTTCAAAATTTTTGATGTCTGTCTGTCTGAGAGATTGTCTCGAATAACTCCGAATAAAATTTTAGCCAGGAAGATGATGGAAGTTTATTGGTTCTGCAGTCCATTAAGGGCTGGCCTACCTGGATGACTGCGGAACTGTCATCTTACATGACACATTCCGAATTTGGAGTGACACATGGTCAGCGTATCGACTCCAGTAGTCTTAATCTCAGTCTCTGTGACCATGACGACACAAACTTCGAAGCCCTAGGACCTCTGGGTTATGAGGCAGCAACTAGAACACAAGAGGTCGGCGTTTAAGGAAATTACCCGGTTAGAAATCCGAGAAAGCTTTCTTAATTTTCTTCACTGAAAAAGCCTTCGATATTAAAAAACTTAAGGATTGAAATAGGAATTTTATCATAAATTTTCGTTTCGATATTTTGCAGGGTTCAGATGATATGAATGCGAATATTTGTTGAAAACCTATTATGACCATCTATCGGGTATCATGAGCACCATTCCGCGCCGATGTTGATTGGAATAGAAAATTCTCAGCGCCTGACAGCTTAGTTTCATTTAACCTATTTTGTCGCTGCTACCGTATGAAACTTTTATGGTCTCAGATTTTATTTCCTGCCTCTACCATTTTCAGTTGCCGATTTAATTTTAGTAATAAAAACATTATATTGTTAAATAGTTTATATGACAATTAAATATACAATAAATGAATTAAGTCAGTCTCTTTGTCAGTTTTTAAAAATTTTAAATATTAAAACGTTTCGTCTCTCATTTGAGACTTCTTCGTGTGCTAAAGCTAAAATCAAAAGAAGCAGAAATTCTTCAACCGAAGTACAAGTAAGAGCGTATAGCTAATTTAGGAGAAAGACAAGAATGGAAAAATGTCGACCGCACCAGGGAGTCGAACTCCGGACTTCCCGGTTTTTGACAGGGCGTTCTACCACTGAGTTAATCCGAGTTGACGTCGAAGGACCATTTCAACATCCCCCCATTCCCATAAGCCTAAACCAGGCTCACCTACAATTCACTAATTGCTCAAATTTGGAAGTTTAAAACTATGTTTGTATTTAAGTTTTTTTTCATAACATATTGTAAATGATTAGGGGGGTATTATATTATTTATTTTAAATGAATTTACCTTAGGATATAATACATACATTTATTTATATAAAAAACAATAATTTTAAATTGGGTCGGTGCGAAGATTACAAATACATACTAAATAAATTAAAGGGGACAATTTTAAAATTCTCAGGGGTAATTATTGCCTCGGTAACCACGTGCATCAGATATTCATTCGTTGATGAACCTGTTTTGTATTCATATGCGTCTGGATGCAGATGCGACTGGAACTTCCTTCTAGTTAAACCTAAAGCTGCCGGTAGATAATAGGATAAAGTCGTGCTGCCGGAATTGAGGAAAACTCAGCTTTTTCCTGCTTCTTTGCTCATTGTTTTCCTCGTTGTAAATACTGTCTTTCTTTGCTGCTTCCTCGACTGATCAAAACATGCTATGCTTCTCCGCTGCTTCCTCAACTGATCAGTCCATACTTTATACTGTCCATTTTCCCTGGTTTCACCTTCGCAACTTAACCCCGGGTATGCCCCCTACCAAGGGGTAATGCTATCTCATGTGTCGTTTTTCTGCCAATCTTCGTGAGTTTTCCGTCAAACGAGGGAGATTTTTCATGACACAGATAACAGTGTCCCTAGGAAATTCCGAAAGTGAACGCTCCTTCAGCCAAAAACAAGCCTACCGTTATAAGTCCGCAGTCAGGAATATATCCGAGTCGCCTTCCCGAAAAAAAACCTTTTTTCTTGCCAGCGAGAAATTTTAGCTAATTTAAAATCCTATAAATTGGAATTAATATTCGGGAGGGTCCTACTGCGTTACAATATTATTCAAAGTAGTCTTTTAAATTTCTTTTTAATATCTGAAGAAGTTTTAAATGAAAGTAATATTTAAATTTTAAAAACTGACAACGAAGCTTATTTAATTTATTTATTGAATATTAGATTCTATTTAATTTGAATTATGTCAATTACTTTTGGTTGCTTGCAGCGTTAATTTTGGAAATGGTGTATTCTTATTTGTAAAGAAATCCAAATGTGTGTTTCAGTCATGTGTAACAGAAGGATTAAGTGTCTAGGGTCAGTTACATGTGAGTGAAAAGAAAAAAAATGAAGTCGGCGAGAAAATGAATGTGATGAAGAAAGAGATCTTCAGTGTTATTTGTCCAAGTCCCGTGGGGACCAACGGGAGCCGCAGATAGTTGTTGTAAATAAATATAAAAGTTGAAAGGAGTAGCAGTTGTGTGTGTTCGTGGGTACGTCATACACACGTCATAAACTGTGGACCCCGTTTCTCTAAATGCAGCGTCCGTCGAACTTGTTAATCATGTTTTTGATCAACGTCAGTCATGATTTGTGCAGGTCGCATCGAAACATTGAAACACTGGGGTAATTAGCAGGTATTGTCGAAGGTACATTAGCAGTGCGTCGCCGCCCCCGTGAATAGGAACAAAGAGCTGCAAATTGAAAAGCAGCGAAACGAGCGTTCACCTCACACAAAGAAGACGCCAACGTCATTGTGAGACATGGAAAGTGTTTACACTGTGATAAGAGAGCGAGCAGCTCGGGGACAAACCGATCAACTCTCTAACTTTATCACCACTTGTGCGCACGCAACGAGACTCTCGGATGAGTAATCTCTAAATTTAAGGTTCTTCAAATAACTGTCAATAAGACATTCCGCCTTCAATCAGCTTACGTAATTGGGTCTTTGTTTACAAATATTTCAAAAGGCAAGTAAGAGATATCGCTATCACGCTGTACAAACCCTCCAGTCCCGGACTGTGGCTCTGACGCACGACGGAACTGATATATCTTCTTTTTTCTTTCCCCTCAAAACCCAAATGATTAAAACGACAAGAAAATTTTTTCATTACGACCGCTATGAGAAGGCTGACTCACACACATTTATTTGTGAAGCGGAAGTAGATGTAGGCGGACAGGAGTACCTAAAGAAAGACAAAGTGCGGGGGCGTTATGGGGCTGCAGCCTCACAACAAGCTTAC
The DNA here is from genome assembly GCA_034510155.1 of Eucriotettix oculatus. NCBI lineage: Eukaryota > Metazoa > Arthropoda > Insecta > Orthoptera > Tetrigidae > Eucriotettix > Eucriotettix oculatus. The sequence goes on along the minus strand of CM067377.1, from coordinate 9,901,178 downwards.
AGAGTGTAGTGAAGAAACAGCTCAAGGGATCGTCAGCTCGCCGGCCGAGTACAAATAATGACGTCATTTACGAATTATGCTGGAGAGTCTTTTGAAAAAATGACCCAATGTGGCAATGATAAGTATGATAATACCATAAATCAATTACCATGCACTTCTTGCCTTTCGCTAAATCAAAATTCGGGGCTGGTCCCATTTCAAATGCGACAAGTTACTAAATGTTTTAAATTTTTTTGGACATTTCATACTTTACTTTCTAATACATTAATTTTTTCAAAGTAAAATACAAAGAATGGCAAAAAGTCATAAATGAAATACAAGTTAAAGGTAGTGGAAATACTTCAATTGAAGGTGAAGTAGGAGCGTATAACTAATTTTGAACAAAGACACGAATGGAAAAATGTCGACCGGACCAGGGACGCGAACCCGGGATCTTCGGTTTAGGTTGTGAAGTAATTTATAGGTGAGCCTGGCTTAGGTTTACAGGAATGGAGGTATGTTGAATCGGTCCTTGGACATCGACTCCGATTAGCTCATTACCGGAAAATGGGAGATCCGAGGATCGAGTCCCTCGTCCGATCGACATTTCTCCATTCTTATAAATGAAATAATTTAATCTGAATCTGTTTCTCCACCAACTTGAGGGACCTCCTCAGTTATATAATTAAAACATTACAAAATTTCAAATTCCTGCTGCAACGTCCGGGGATGAAATATTAAAAGTATATTATGGGTTCACGAGGGTCTTGTAAAATTAGCATTAGAGGGAAGTGTGTGGGGTAAGAACAGAAGAGGGAGGCAAAGGATGGAATAGGCTAAGCAGATTAGGGAGGATGTGGGTTGTGCTAGTTATGAGGAAATGAAACGGCTTTCGCATGATAGGTTAGCATGGAGGATTGGATCAGACCAATCTTAAGACTGAATACCACAACAACAATTTTGGGTTCGAGTCCTGGGTTCGGTCGAAATTTTTCCATTCTCATCTCTCTAAATGTAGCTATACCCTTCAATTGAAGCACTTCTAATTCCTTTGACTTGAGTTCCATGCACCTTCGATCACTTTATACAGTGTCCATTCTTCATTGAATTGCTAGAGATTAGGTTGTGGAGAAAGTGATTTGTAAATTGCATCTGAGCCTAGCTTAGGTTTACAGGAGTTGTGGGATGTTGAATCGGTTTTCGGGACGTCGAATTCCCGCCCGGAAAGCGGGATGTCCTGGGTACGGTCAACATTTTACCATTCTTGTCTTAGAAAATTTAGTTATACGCTCTTTACTTGAAGCACTTTCAATTTCTTTAACTTGAAGGGGAGAGAATCTTTGTGGAAAAGAAAAAGGGGAATATTTTTGGTTGTTACGGGGTTTTTGTTACATTTTTTGTTAAACTGAAAGAAAGTTCAAATTTATGATTTGATTTTACATATTATATTAGTTAAAATTTTATGGTTCGTTACAACAGTTAAGATAGAAGAGTGTTGTTATGTCTACCATAATATAAAGTTATAAGAAATATAAAACAATAAATAAAAATACAGTCAATTAATCACCAAAAAAATTACTACGTTTAGTTCATAATTTGCGGACTTTATTAGGTTAATAGACTTCTTTTACAAAATCAATTTTAAACGCAGTCCACGATGATAAATTATCCATTTGTTTAATATATTCATCCATTTATAAAACATGAGTCTGTCATTTACCTAATTTTATTCGATTTAAAAATCATACTTTAAATTTTAACGGAACATTATGAATATTCATTTTGTAAAAATAAAATTATAGTAATATTATCTGACTGTTTTGAAATAATAAACGGTTAAAAAGGTTACGCTTCGTCATGCCAAAACTAAGGGACGAAACGTCATATAATTAACTGGCATTAATAAATTAGGACTTATATTCCGTTGTACCGTTTATTAATTTTTTTGTCTAGTTACCTGATAAAGTTCACAAATATTAACAAGAAAGGTTTGCAACTCGATCTAGAATTCGTACTAGAAAGTATTCTAGTTGCACGCTTTTCCAACTTAAATATTTCGTAATTCCTAGAGCAGTTTCCCCAATTAGAGATGCCATAGCTCATAATAGAATTAAAATACGCGAAGTAAACCATTTTGACTCTGACCATAATCTGCTGGTTATGAAATGCAGGCTGAAAATGAGGAAACTCAGGAAAGTAATTAGAACAAAAAGTTGGGAAATAGAAAACTGAAACATCAGGACGTGGTTCAGAGTTTCAAAGAAGTTATGAGGAGTAGATTAATAGAGAAAGAAACAATATAGAAGAGAAGTGTCCACTCTTAAAGGAAGAAATGTCTAAGACTGCAGAAGAAAAAATATGAAGAATAGCTCAGACCAATAGGAAAGCATGGATAACACAATAAATAATAAAAATGGTTAATGAAAGGCGTAAATATGAAACCGCGAGAGATGAAAATGATAAAGAGCAGTACAGACGCTTGAGAATGAGGTAGATAGGAAGTGCAAATCGGTCAAAGAGGCTTGGCTACAAGAGAAATGCAAAGCAGTTGAAGATTTCATGGTGAAAGGGAAAATAGACGCAGCTTATAGGAAAATCAAATAATCATTTGGCGAGAAGAAAATATTAGCAAGAACATCAGGAGAGCTGATGGGAAGCCAATTATGGATAAAGAGGAAAAAGCAGAAGGGTGGAAGGAATATCTATAAGAGCTGTATCATGGTGAAGTCTAGATCAGTCAGTAATAGAAGAAGAAGAGGAGGTGGATGATGAAGAGTTGGGGACAAAATTTAAAGGTCACAGTTTGATAGGGCCATGGCTGAAAGACCTGAGTTATGGTAAAGCGCCAGGAATTGATAACATTCCAGCAGAATTGATAAGATCATCGGGCGAAGAAGCAATTGGGGATAGTTTGCATAAAGAAAATAATATAATTAAAAGAAAGATTTTAGAATCCATTTACATTTTTAAAAACAATAATGGTATGAATTCCAGAAAGGAATGTATAATATTTTTAAACATTATATATTTGAAAATGCAATTATTTTATGTAATAATTTTAAACTAATTTCCATATTTATATTTATAAATTAACCTTTGTTATGTTTCAAAAAATTGTAATTTATTTTGTAGATGAATATAGCCATTGCCGAAAGCTTCTTCGGAATAAAGTTAGGAAATCAAAGTTGAAATATATTTTTGATTTATTGAAGTGACTAATAAAAATAAGGGGAAAAATTACTATCATAATAAATTAATTATCAGTCTTTTAACAAATATTTTAATACATTCCATGAAGAAATTATAAGAATATCTAAAAATAGATGGAAGGATGCAGTATTGCAGAGATGGATAGTACACGTTCAAAAAATGATTGAGATTGGAATAATTAACGTAAAGTAAACGGCAAGGAGGAAGAGAAATAGAAAGACCCAAGAATAGATTGAAGGATCGAATATTGCAGGATATCAGGAGACAGAAAATCAAGAATTGGTGGATCCTGGCCAAGGATAAAAAGTTCTGAAGAAGAATTCGTGGTCGAGCTAGTGCTGTAACGCCAGCTACTATTTTGATGGCGGAAAAACCCAGAAATAATAAAAATATACTTTGTTTTGAAGAGACAAGCTGTAAGAATTTTATCAGTACATTAAATTACTAAAATAGATAAAGTGGGTGACGTAAAATGTGTAGAAGTACATGGAGGGAAACCGTTGAGGAAAACATTATTCGAAAGAGATTAAGAAAGCACGTGCTTGGAAAGCGGATATCTTGACACTTATATGAGATGATAGAGAACCGACGAGTCGTCTGCGTGCGAGTCTCGTGCCGAGTCCATTCGTGGAACCTGTTATCCAATTTTCAGCACATGACCACGGAGAATAGACCAGAATTGACCCTAAGTGGCTTATGTTACACTGCCTCCCTCCGCTTCTCCACCCAAAACATTTGCAACGCATGGAAACGGAAACATTGGATTTGTTAATCTACCTCTCAACAAAAGCAGTATAGCTAATATTATTAAAATTTCCTCCCCTAACCTTACACATCATTCCGATAACACAAATCAATGAAAACTTTATATGGCTTTCATAAAGTCTTTCATGAATCTCAAATTTAAAATGCATTAATTAATAATACTAATTAATATTCTTACTTTCTCCCTTCATAAGGAGCTTTCGGCTTAATGTGCCCCAAATATATTGTGTAATGAATACCTCTCTTGTTAATTATTTTTTAATTTCTTATTGTTCCAAATTCTTTATTGTTGTTGTTGTTGTGGTAGTATTCAGTCTTAAGACTGGCCTCCACGCTAACCTATCCTGTGCAAGCCTTTTTATTACTACATAGATACCATATCCAACATCTTCCCTAACGCCTTAGCGTATTACATCCTTGGCTTTCCTGTTTTGCTCTTTTACTCACACACTTCCCTCTAATGCTATTTTTCAGGGGTGAAAGTAAGCCGGAATACACCGGAACAACTTTCCGGTAAAAGCTTCCGAGACGGAACGCTTTTCCGGTTTAAAATCATTAACAAGAATGGAAAATGTCAATTATTTTTCGTAAACATTGAAACAAACATCGATTCATAATGATTTCTCACTTAATTCTTTTTATATTTCCCCCTACAAACGAGTTTGACCCAAGGCCGTATGTAAAAGAATTCCTCAACTTCCTTCAAAATATCCCTTCCTAATCAAACAGGCTTTGTTAATCCACTGCTTCCCATACTACACTTTATCACCTTGGTTTTCCCTCTATTAATCCTCATGTTGTACTCTTCCTCCATCACGATCATACCATTTATTATGTTTTCCAAGTCCTCTTCTGACTCCCCTAATACTAGAATATTATCAGAAAACGTTAGAGTTTTTATTTCTTCTCCTTGCAGTATGATTCTTTTTCCATATTCCGTTTTAACTTTTTTCATCGCCTGTTCTATGTATAAGTTAAACAGCATGGGCGACAGACTGCATCCTTGACTTACTCCTTTCTTGATTTCTGCTTTCTTTTCTTTTCTCTGCTGACTGCCTCCTGTAGAGATTATGTATAAGTCATCTTTCTCAATATTTTATTCCTGTCATCATCAAAATTCTTAAAGTAGGTTCAGTATTACATTACCAAAGTATTTTTCTAAATCTACAAATGCCATGACCTTAGGTTATGTACTTTATGTAACATGTATATTAGTTTACTTAACATGTATACAAATTTAATTTACAGTTCAAAATTAAAGAGTCTTGAAATCTTTTTCCCAAGGTAATAATGCAAGGAAAAACTAATATTGGGTGGTACAATATGAATAAAGGTTTGTAGCAATTAGATTATAAAAATAACTTATTCTTGTCTCACTATACAGGATAGATATCCTCTTCCTCCTCCGCGCGGACTTTACAAGACCACTTCTCTTTCGTGAAAGAAAATCACTATGCTCTGCTTTTAAGAATCCCTTCTTCCTAAAGACTAATCAAGAAATTTCCTGTAACAATTGCCTCGGTCGCTTTCCGCTCATGTACTGTCTCGAAATTTTTCCATCCACAAAACACTGGGCACAAGGTCCGGCAAAAAATTATGTCACACTTCTTCCCAGCTGGACACCCCTCTTTACCGAGTCTGTACCCGCTAGACAAGTTGGCAAAATGCTCCACTCTAACCTGTCTTCAAATTGCAAACAAATATTCTGGAAATTCTCAATTTCGCCTTATTACGATTGAAATATTTTCAAAACAAAAGTTACATTTTTAAATGAAAAAGTAAGATAATAAAATGACCACTCCATCTACTATACACTCCTTCATTTTGTCAGTGAAATTATTATAACAAAATTCTTTTACGTATAGTCATGGCTCTCGTGAAATTGAAACCGGTTCGTACAGCAATCGTGTCAAATTTACGAAAATACAGTGAGATGATTATGCTGGATACTTTTTCGATGAAAATAAAGATACTAATAAATATTATTTATTAACTATCTAACCCCGCGACTTCGTTCGCACCGAAATAGTTATTTTTATTTTGTCCTAAAAACGAAACAACAGGTACAGAATTTTCATAAAGTTGAATTCATTGAATATATAAAAAGTACGGTATAATCTATTTATTACTGCTTCGGGGCAGAAATTATAACTCGCAGTCAGTTTAGAACATACGTTTCAGAACCAATGAAGATGAGCAATTCACTCGACAATTCAAGGTTTTTTTAAAATATTTGTATAAATATCTTCTGAGCTCTTGAAGATATCGAAATGAAACATATAAGAAAAATTAAGTTAAAATCCTGTTTCAATCCCTGAAATTTTCATTGAAATCTGTTGAGCCATTTCTAAGCATAAACAGGTCAAGAGTATAGGCTACCCGCATCAACTTTCGAGATTTTTACGCACGTATAATAAAGAAATCTTCATGTAGAATTAATATCTTTATCGAAATGAAATATGCACTAATATTTAAGTTTAATTGCCTTTTTTTGACCCTCAAATTTTAATTGAAATCCGTTGAGCCATTTTGGAGCCTATTCGAGACAAACATACGTACAGACAGACACTTCAATTTTATTTATTGGTATAGATGAATTGAAAATTTTATATCGACTAAAACCTTTGTGTATTATTTGAAATATATTCTGAGTCGTAAACAATCACATACATTTTATTAGTTTTGAGGGTAACGTTAAAATAAAGAAAATTCTTTCGAGGCATTTTAATTATCAATAATTGAGCTTAATATTACAGCCCAATTACGTTAGAATGGACATATTGTAGCGTGATATTCTTCGATGTAAGTATTTTTTTTAATTTTAGAACAAATATTATCGAAAGCGGTCTTTATGATATCTGAAAATAAATCTAATAAATTTAGGACCTGTTACATACAAGCTTTTTATTTACTTAAACAGACGTTTCGTTACCACATTTAGGACTACCTCAGATACTTTTTGCAAATATAAATTCTGATGACAAAAGGAAGCAAAGTGTAAAGAAATCTTAACTTGATCTCAAAATGGCACAACTTTCATTTTAAACATAATGTAACAACCGTTTACTACTTTAACTACGCAAACGATAATTTGTGTGGGAAATGAAAATATATTATTATTTATAGGTCTAGTGTCACAACCGTACAGAAACAATGTATATATATATGGATTTGCTATTGTAGTTTGTAGTAATCCGCCTAAACATTTCTTCCTTTAAAGGCTCTCCTCTCCCCACCGCTCGTCACCAAAGCGCTCCGCCTCCAAAGACGTCGTTAAACCAAGGATAATTTTCTCGTCTTCCTAGATTACTACAATACGCGATCTCAGATATTAATATGTAATCTCTCTGAATTAATCTTTGACTTCCGCCTGTGACGTGACTTATGCGTGGTTGGTTGTTTTAGCCTCATCTCAACTGTTTTCTTTTTAGGATTTCGTAGCTGCATTTGTGATTCTGCCACGGAGATCAATTGATTTGAACCGGCCGGCCGGCCAGCCAGACAGACAGGAGAGTTTCCGCATTGGGTGACGGTGCACGATTTGGATTCGCCAGTCACAAATTCGCTGTCTCACGCGTTTCCTGCCTGGAAGCTTCCTCTGCCCACAGTGTTGTGGTTAAAGTCCGCCCGCTTTCCTTTCCTGTACCTTTGTAACTGTCTCGGGCGCGTGGGACGACGCGACTGCTTGTTTCCCAACTAACGGGACCTTGAACAGAGACATTCTTACTTATCTTCTTCATACTATCCGTTAATAGAGTATATTAAACCCAACACTTCAGTCTTACTCTACAGCTCAAATTATGTGTTGTACGTTAACAACACGAAAAGGATAAATTCACGGACCATTTATAACAGACATTTTGACTATATCTTATTCAATGACGTACAATTATGTACTTATATCAGATTTCCTTGTGAAATGTTTTTGATAAATTCTTTTAATAATGAATTATTTAATCAGCCACTTTGTATTTTTATATTTTAAATGTTAAATATTCCGACGTATCGTCTCTTAATACAGTTTAATAGAGGGAAAACCAATGTAATGGGAAACTGTGGAATAATAAAGAGGGTTATACTGTGAAGGGATATTTTAAGGGAAGTTAAGGAATTCTGCTAATTGGGAAGCATAATAACTAGGGATAATTAAAGTATAGTAGACATAGAGTGTAGGATAGCACAGGCCAGGAAGGCTTTCGCAAAAAAAGAGGAATTTATTTACGGGTAATATAAGTGTAAATACTAGGAAATCGTAGTTCGAAATGTGGACGATAGGAGTTCCAGAAAAGGTAATGTGGTGCTATAGGAGAATGCTGAAATTCAGATGGGTGGATGGAATCACTAACGAGAAAGTTCTAAGCAGAATAGGGGAAACCGAACAATATGGAGGACTTTGATCATGTAAAGAAATAGATTAATAGGCCAAATTTTAAGACAGGAGAGTCTTGTAAAATTAGCATTAGAGGGGAGTGTGTCGGGTAACATCATAGGAAGGAGCCGAAGGATGAAATACACTAATCAGATTAGGGAGGATGTGTGATGTACTTGCGCAAGATAGGTTAGCATGAAAGGTTGCACCAGATCAGTCTTAGGACTGAATACCACAACAGCAAAAAAATTCGTCTCTAATTTGAAACTTCTTGAGGTACTAAAAAAAATTACAAATTGATGACACTGGGTAGTGTTATGACAAATCCTTAAAATTAAATCGATGGTTTAACACTTCCAAAATTTAGCTGTACATGTAACTTCACTGTATGACTCCTTCGGCCGTAAAGTAGGCAAGTATCCCAAAACCAGCCTAGGAGTGAAGTTCCGTTACATATATAAGCCAACAATGGACTGGAACAGTAAAGAATAATTCTTTTAGTACTTGAAGAAGTCTCAAATGAGAGACGAAACGTCGTAATATTTAATAATTAAACGATAAAAATACTGGCAAAATAATTTATTATATATTTAATTGTCAGAAAAAACTTTTAATAATGGTTGCTTAATTTACCTTCATAACAAAAATGTGCACGTAAATTAAAATATTGTTACCATTACATATTCACCATTTGTGATGGGAAATAACGAGGAAAATCGGCCGCGAAGGTCACGGATTGTCCTTGATTCCTCACCCGTAAACATGCGATTAACATAACCTCCAAAAATCTAATTTATGAACAGTCTGTCTATTATAATTGACTAAATACATGCTTTAGGATAAAAGACTTGTTCCCGTGAGTATTCTCTAAAATAAAGTATGATCTGCCACTGAATAGTTCTTTAAAATATGATAAGTATGTATTTTTAATTAAATCGGTGTGTAAGGTCTTATGGCTTGAATCTTTTTAATCTCCTTGGCTCTCCCTCATAATCAAATAAATAAAATTGTATTTCCTATTTCAGAGTCTATATTTTAGTTCTATATAAACATAACTACGTTTCGGTACGTATTTGCACCTTCTTCACATCCCACATACTCCCTAATCATCTTAGCATATTCTATCCTTCTTCTCCCTCTTCTGTCCAATTCTCTCTAAAGCTATTTTTTTCAAACCTTTCATCTCTAAAAACATGGCATTTTAATCTATTCTTTCTCTGGTCAAAGTCCTCCATATTGTTCTTTATTCTCTTATTCTACTTACAACTTCCTGGTTAGTTACTCTATCCACCTATCTGATTTTCAGCAGTCTCCTATAGCACCACATTTTAAGACCTTCTATTCTTTTCCAATCTGCAACGCCTACCGTCCACGTTTCGTACCCATATAACGCCACACTCCATACGAATATTTTTAATAATGATTTCCTAATATTGAAACTTATATTAGACATAAGTATATTCTTTCCTTACCTGTGCTATTCTACTCTACTTATTATGCTTCCCAAGTAGCATAATTACTTAACTTCCTTCAAAATATCCCTATTCAATCTAATACCCTTTGTTATTCCACTGTTTCCCAAACTACACTCCATTACCTTGGTTTCACGTCTATTAATCCTCATGTTGTACTCTTCCTCCATGCCATTTATTATGGTTTCCAAGTCTTCTTCTGACTCCCCCAATACCACAATATCATATGCAAATCTTAGGGTTATTTCTTCTCCTTGCAGTTTGATACCTTTTCCATATTGATTTTTAACTTTCTTCCTTGCCTTTTCTATATGTAATTTAAATATCATGGGCGACAGGCTGCACCTTTGTCTTACTCATTTATTGATTTCTGCTTTCTTTTCTTGTCCTTCAATTCTAATTACTGCTGACAGTTTCATATGTAAAATGCAATAAATGTGCTTGGACACAAGTTCTAACCGTGACTGTAATGGTAAAATGTCGATTAGGGGAAGCTCACAAGTCTCTGGTGTTGCTACCAGCTGATTATTGTAACAGGAGCAGGTATCCTGATGACCTTTAGCAGCATATATCAGACAGAGACGGTCGCGTGGTCAGAGATAACACACACTGGTCCTGAACACCTGCGTGGCAGGCGACAGGACACTCTTTGTGATTCACGCACAGGAGAACAATCGCACGCGTGCAGCCGTTGTCAGCACTTAGTTTTTCTTTGTTTAGTGTGTGGCTGGCGAGAGGCGTACAAAGCTCACGTCGTGGGCCGTGCGGACAATGGGACCTACTGCGTAACTGTAAAGCTACCGCCGAAATTTACTACTAGAATCAGGGAAGAAGGAACCAGAGGCTATCCCTACTACGCAATATTAGTGTTGCAGAGAAATGAATAAGTGGAGTTGATTAATAGATGGAAAAGAAAATAATTAATTTCAAATTTATCAATTAATATGATACAATAATTTATTTTCCTAATTCTTTTTATGAATTAATTACTTTTCAACAAACATTTATAACAATGAGATCGATTCCCGGGTCCTATTTAAGGGCCTTCTCCTTCTCATAGTAGCAATTTAAAAACAAAAACTATAACTCGTAAATGTCAGTACGAGGAAACCGGAAGACAGGTTACAAACAGAGTTATTACCGTTTTCTGCTTTGTCTGAAACTCACTGCTCGACCTCAGACCTCGTGCCGGTCCCCACAAATGAACAACTTGCTCATTTAATCTTCTTCTCCGCTGCCATGATGAACAGCATTCCGCAACAGATCGAAATAGTCTCTCAATCCTGCACTCAGTTACAACTTTTCCCCTTTCAATCACACTCCAATTCTCTTTTCCATCCATCATCTTAATGCTACTCTGCCAATTTCCCAATAAAATCAAAATTAATTTTTGTCCCTTCTTAATAACTTTTCCTCACTCCAATATTATTAATTTACCTCGGTGGTGGAAACCAAATCATCTCCAATCAAAAGTATTTCTCTCTAGAAATTTGGTTGGAGCCATACAATCCACCCACCACCGATGTTTGGGGAAATTACCAGACCTCGTCACAGCCAGGCGTCACGGATCCTCGCAGTTTATAAAATACACAGACCAGCGTCAAACTGTCTAGGTTTTATGAACCTGTTTGTAACCTTCTTCAGTTTCTCTCCAAATTCCCTGCTGAGTTGCGGGTTCCATTACAATCTGCGACTAATTATAGAAGATTATACATTGTTGCACAGAAGATGGAGTTGCAGAATATCCGTATGAACGAACCTTTTATTTTCATCATCAGCAGGAAGCATTTCTCTGGAAGGGCAAAGTCTTCACGTTTTCCCGCTTGTTATCGCATAGATTATGTTTTAACATACTAACTTCCGTCGGTTTTATGAGGCTTGATGCCGACCTTCCTCAATGTTGTGGTCGGCATCTAGTGACGGATGTTACAATCCCATTCTCTCACTGACACAGAAACCATTTTCAAACGCGAGAAGAATTTTCTAATAGATGATACACTGGACTGTTTCAATGTTAGTTTAAATTAGGTTGTTCTACAAGTCCTTCATTCATCAAACTTCTGTGACGAATACCCCGCGGAAATAGTAGTTATAATAACCAGGTTCTCGCAACGGGAGCCTTAATTGTACAAGGGCTGTTTTTAACTACACTGCAATAGCGATTTTGAGCATGCGCGATCACATCATTCATTAGGAAGACAGACACACCTGTGAAGCATCGTTACTTTGTGCTTTCCTCTTTTTTTAGAGCGTCTCTAATTGATCAAAACAACTGGTGATGAAGTCAGATCAGTGATTCGTTTTTTGAATTCAAGGAATGGGTTTACAGCAGCAAACATTCATGTCGCCATCCGAGTCTTACCGATCCTGTGCAAGGTCCATTTGCCTTCCTCGTGCAACTAGAAACTTAACGACGACGTCATTTCTACTTATTTAAGTTTCATGCTGATTCGCTAGATGGTTAACCGCATCTTACACGTCAGTAAATATATTAAAATTAAATTCTTTTATTTCTGAATTTTGGCCGTTCTTTGTATATTATTTATTACTTTTTGGTGCCGGATGCAACACGAAATGTTAATAAAATTTTAATTAATGAACTGAAGAGGTCCTGAAAGTTGGGTACGAAATGTTTTAATTCAAAAGGTTTTTTATATCGAAAAATCATATACCTATAAAGTTTTTTTAAAGAAATATAATTTTAATGTTTTGTTATATATATGAATGTAGCAAAATTATCTGCTAAAATCTCCTTGGATGCATTTTTTTTAAATTCAGGAATAAAATTTAAAATTATTTATTGAACCTGCGATGTTAAATTCATAAATATCAAATTTTAAAATCAGTCAGTAAACTAATAATCCAAGGAAAATAAATAAAATAATATTTCTACTAATAATTAACCAGAACTACAAATAGTAATTCAATTTAGCGTCTTATATTCAAATTATTGAATGAAATGAAAAAAATAACGACCAGTTTACAGACGATACAAACGACGTTTCATCACCATATTTCAGGCTTCTTCGTGTGTTACTACAAAAATTATCCAAAATATTTACCTGAAAACGTATTAAAATATCAGAATATTAGTAACAACAATAAATCTCAGGACATGTAAATAATTAATTGTCTCAGGCTGTTTATGGGCTATATATAATAACTTTTCTGAAGATGTAATACAGTTACACACCAACTAGAGAGTAAAAATTATTAAGTAAAAGTTTGGATTATTATAAATTTGTAATTTTGTTATTTTAATCAATCTTTTCAACATTTAACTTCAGCTGAGGAAGTCCCAAATATGGCGACGAAACGTTGGTTTGAATGAAATTCAAAACTTTGTCCGTAGTTAGGTCGTAAGTTTATTCGATCTAATTAGTAACATCATCTGACTGTTTGGAAGTAATAAATAGTAAAACAGCCATTAAGTCAGAACTTGTATAAAATTTATTGATATTACTTCATTACACTACACGACGTTTCGTTCCTGAATTTGGAACCTAATCAGATGAATTTTAAAGAATCAAGAAAGTTAAGAAGATGAAAATTACACAACGCTTAATTTGGAAGCTCAGACGGTGAACTAAAACAAAACAATTCAGCCTCCATCCTGGTGGGACATGCACGCCAATTTTTTTATCTTCTTAAATTTGTAGATTCTTTAAAATTCACCATATGACGTTTCGAATTAAAGAACGGAACGTCGCGTAGTGTAATGAACTAATGTTAATAAATTTTTATGTTCTGACTTTATTTATTGGAATTAATTATAGTGAAAAGGAGACGTTGATTACTACTTTATGTTGCATAATATCGGTTTATTATTTCTTAGATTCAATTAAAACGTTTTGTGTTCATTTTAGTTTCAATCAATCGTGACTTTTGGTGGTTATAATATTTTTTATGAATATTCGTCGATTTATATTTTCTTTGTTATTTGCTTTCCGTATATTACTATCCTAAATTTAGTTTAATAAAAGGGGCCTTGTATTTTTTATTATATTATATTAAGATTTGTTGTCATATTCCTGCTTCCATTTTGTTTTCCGTTGGGACATAAAACTGCAGAAGTAAGTTTGTTGTTCACCGAGTTTGGAAGCTTACAAACATGTGTAACTTGTGAATTATTTCAATTTGACACTATCCTGATTTATTGTATTCAAAACAAATCAAGAGGAGTATTCCTCGTGTACACTACCACAAAGGGTTTATGGGAGTCAGGTTCGCACACAGAAGCTGCGGAAATACTCTCCTTTTTTCCTTAGCATTGAGTGTATATGTTTTTTTTATTATTATTTTGCTCCAGCAGAGCCACCTGCCGGGCGGGAAACATTATCTGGAGGCTAAATCAGTTCTGGGAAAGTCACGTCACCAGACCCCATCCTGTTTACTCATCCAATTTTGTGTGCAGTTAGTTACTCCATCCACTCTTTGTTTGCGCCGTAATCGCTGTTACGTCGACAAGAAAAGGACGATTGCTTAGGCTCGTGACAAATTACGTCAATTGATATCGTATCTCAATTTGGGGAAGGGGGGCGGTTGGGGGACTCGTACAGTGTCTGTCTGCAGCTCAAAATAGCTTCTGAGTTCCATGCTTATCGCCAGGGAAACGAGATAGCTTCATTTCTTTTTATTATTCTCGCCTCTTACGTTAACGCGCGAGGATAATGGTTTAATTAAGGCTGTGATTTAACTTACAAAAAACCCAAGAATCCAAATTTTATTACGGACAACCTGAATGTCCGGCGATAGCCGGGAATTGATTAATCATAGTCTAATAGTCCTCTAAACAGTCATGAATCTTAGATGATTTGGTGTTATTATTACCGTCAACGTGTTCCTCCTCAGCCACCCCCTCCCTCCCTCTTCCCATACCTCACACACTCCAGGACTGAACTACAGGTCATGTTGCATGTTGAATTTCAGAAATAAACGCAGCGAGCGACTTCCATAACCCCCGAGACTTGTATGGTTTGATTTCATATTACTGATTTGCGCCCCTTCACCCCGCCCTTCGGGATGGTAATGGTGTCTGACCCCAAACTGTATAATTAACAGTAGATTATAAGTACTTAATAAATATCTAAAAGTTATATATAAGTGGAGTGATCCTCACACAATGCATTGGGTTACCCGTGGGCGAGTTGTCAATCAGCAAAGAGAACCCAGAGGATTTCTGCAAAGTCAATCAGGGCACCCCGTTCCTTCACGCTTTGGCCCAAGGTCAAGGTTTTTAAGTTAAGTCTCCCTCACATTAGGAATCGAGCTCTGGGGATGTGCTAGTAAGTCCAACACTGCCATAATTCAGAGGGTACAATCAAAAAACCTCAGAGCAACGTTTGATACTCCATGGTATGTTGGCAATCAAACTCTACATCAGGACCTAGGCATACCTTTCATCCAGGATGTTATACAAGAGAGAGCCAATAAACACCACACGAAACTGGAAAACCATACCAACCACTGCTGCAATACAGACACCACACAAGATTAAAACGATGCTCAAGTTGGGGTAACAGAGGAGAGGAGACGACCACATCAAGACACTTCGAAGACATCAAAAATGGCTTATAGAACCTGTTATTCTGATTGCTATCAATAAATATTTTTTTTTAATCTTGAGAGGTTAATGTAGGGGGAGGGGGGGTCAGAGATTTCGACTTTTGTTGATCCCATTGAACCAGCCAGGCGGCTGAACCTCCTCGGCACGGAGTCAGGTTTGTTGCGTTCCAAAAACAATCCAGTATCTTGTCATCACAAGGACGTGGGAGTAGTACCAAATGTCCAACCTACTTGATGCAGATTTTCCGTCCATCACCTTTAGGTAGAATCCGTACACTACAGCCCGGGGGCCCTAGTCAACCTTTGGCTACCTTGCACAACCTTCTAGATTCCTCCTTTTCCATCCATTCCGTGTGCTATTGTAGGGGATAAACCTCATATAGCCTGTTTCCTTTTTCTAAAAAAAATTCCTCTGGTCGTGACGATGTTGAAACTATTAAAATATCATTCCTACATATAAAATCAAATTAAAATATAGTAACTAAAACTAACCTACGTAACAATAAATAAATAGAAAAGATGAAGTAAAACCAAGTTGGCTGTAGAGTCAGCCCGCCTCACATTAAGTAAGTTATGAAATAACAGTCGATTTTATGCAACTGAGGAACACACCCCCTTAGAGAAAAGAAGGAAAAGAGGATCCGCGTCAGAAGATAACCTTAAGCAGAGATTGTAGTTGTAGATGAATTCAAATCCGGGGAATCGTGTATGAGATAGACAGGACATGAGTCATGAAGTGCCGTCAACCTCCAAGGCCGTGTTAACAACACCGTTGTTGCCTCCAAGCTTGTCTAATTCTGAATTGATATAAATGAGACTTAACAGAAATTGTATTTATCCGCCATTATCCACCTCGTAGTTTCGTAAAAGAAAACCAATCAGGTAAAAGTATCACGAGCAACGCTTAACTACAGAACGGCGAAAAACTTAACTCGTGCACGTGCTGCTGTTTTATTGGCATCCCTGTTTTTTAAATCGCAATTCACACATACATGGTTCATTATGTGCTACAGAACATAAATCATATTAAGGATTTTTTTTGTGAAATTTTAAAAAACTTTATTATATTTAAATTACGGTTTATTGGACAAAAGTCATAAATTTATTTCAAACTTAAATTATCATTAAAGAAAACCTTTCATTCTTAAGTTTATGGACCTATCAGTTCTATCCAGAAATAAATGATTTAATATAATGGCACAGATATTGGTAATTTCTAATCATATAAATAAATTTAGTATGAAAGGAATTAAAAGAAGCCTTTCCACAAAAAAAATAAACACTACGTGCCGGGGATTTTATGATCTCAGATTGTAGAGCCTGTTACATTGGTCAAACTAAACGTAATCTTCGAACGAGGAACAAAGAAACAATCTTTGGATAAACAACCTGTATTAACAAAAATGTATACTTAAATATTCACAGGATTGATTGGAGAAATAAAAAAGATTTAGATGTAGAAAGTACTAATTACCCAACGGTTGATGACCCAAATGCTGCATATTAGATCAAATTGAATAAATATACAAAATTTAAATTCCGTATACGAGATCGTATTATTATGATTTCTCAATTCATACTTGAAACTATGAAGTTCAATCCTTTTTTTTACAAAAAATCTCGGTTTACAACAATTCAAGTTGTGTGTGGTGTGTTTGATCTCATTTCGGCCCGGGAAGTGGTTGGGAGCAATCTAAATTATTTTTGGTAAAAGATTATTTAAATTCAAATCACATTTAGTTGGTTATGAAACTAACCATACTATACTAAATTACTTATATATTTGTTTGGGAATCAACTACGTCTATGCGATTGCATGTAATTATTAATTTCTATTGTGTATTTGCTTTACGTCCTTCCGAATGACGGGACAGGAGTTTGCTCTTGGGTCGCAGCATTCCATTGTCGTGAGAATAGTACTCAATACCCGACCTACTTGATGCAGGTTTTCTAGGTTTTCCCTGGGGAACCTAGTCAACCCTTGGCTACCTTGCTCTACCTTCCACATCCACCCTTTTCAACTCTCTTCCTATGCTATTAAAGCGAAGTTGCCTGTTTCCCAGATGCCTGTAAACCAAAAGAAAGACGTATTGCAGGTACATTTCTAACTAAATTCCTTATTTATAAAGAAATATTGAATTCTCTGTTAGGTAAATTATTGAAGTTTCAGTCTACATATGTTTCACTTGCTTATTGCTTATAGAGTATAAAGCTTCTGTAAATTTCAAACAATTTTTACAGACTCAATAAAGGTTTCGGATTGCGTAGTTTATATTTTGAAAACGAAAGTACTTGTCGCATATTTTGCTCACTGTCATAAGTTAATTTAAAGGATGAACGCAATTTAACTGGCGACGATTTGACAACTACTTCCAGTCGTTCCGAGGAAATCTACCGCACGTTATGGCTCCCTCATAAATTAACTTCGTTTAAATTGTGTACGGAGGAAAAATCTTTGTGTCAGAAAACTGTATGCCAACTTGCGGAATATTATTCCGTCTTTTTAAAAATTAGACTATACTGAAATGGAATTAGAAATGCAGCACATTAGGGCTCAGGGTTATTTTCCGCAGTGTTGGTAACACAGTAGACGTTGTAGTATTATTAGTACTGCACAAAGTTATCTTCGTAAAAAAGGTTGCTTCGGTAAATGCAGCACGTAAATTAAAATTTTTAATATATTATCTGTTATATGAGTCGGTAATTCTTATATTATTAGAGTATTATACAGAATTAAATTTTTCTTAAAAATTAAGAAATCACGACCTGAAACTGATAATTGGAGAGCGACAATGCAGCTTTCCATAGGCAAGTATGTCTTTGTGTCTACATCAAAACCCCCTCCCCCTCTCCTTGCTCTAGACGTCGTGACTATAATTATAAACTATGGTTCGCCTTGATAAAGCAAAAGTAATAATATGAAAAGTCTTTGAAACTCTTTTCTTGAGTTTATCCCATTGGAACGTGCAGACAAAGAGGCAAGTTAGCGTTTTCATTAAATAGATAATGGAGCTCATCTTTGAGTTAGTCTCTCATTCTAGATCTCATCTTTTCATCGCCTGCGTTCCTCGGCTGACTCTATGGATCTGCTAACAATACGATCGCGGGTCATGAACCTCTTCACCTACGCCTCTCTCATTTCTCATTCCGTAATAACTCACAGGTGAATAGAAGAGCTTCACGTCTCCAACAACTCTCCCATATGTGTCTATGACGAGAAATTAGCACGAGCACGACGTAGCATTAAACACTATCCCGATTCCTCGAGTCAGACTATTGCTAACTTAATCTTTGTTCCCCTAACCCGACAAATGCAGGTTTCTTCTCCTTTACCTCAATTATTAATGCAGATTGCGTCTCTATATTATGAGAATAAATTAGTATGGCTTCTTTATTAGCTATTAGTTGATTAATTACTTACAACTGTCGCTAATAATTATGCTGGCATTGCTCATGGGTCAAATGGTACAGCACTGGTTGCCGCACCATCTCTGAAAATATTTTATTTGTGTATTCCCTCATGTTAAGAACGAATTTTGATTCATTTATATTGTGTCCGGTTCAAAAATAGCCGCCACTTTTGTTATAGCGTGCACGCAGTTATCCTCTTTTGCAGGTATCTACTAAATTATTAAATATCCACGACTGTATAAACTTATCATTTTCAAATAAACTGCATCGTGTTCAGTACATTCAGGTCTACAAATTACACTCATATTTACTTATCTAATAATATTTTTTCATGTACTCTGTGCACCACGAATTTGCCGATTCCAAATGAAGAAAATTCCTTTTTCGTAGGCTATTTTTCCCAAGAAGAAACATTTTTCGAACCTCAATAATTTCCGTGCTTTTGCACATAATAGTGTAGTTACTCTACATAAATTATCAATGGTAACTGACGTTCCTTTTATGAATTACACCCCTTTAAAAATGAGATTTTTCGAATTTTTTCATGTTTGAGATGCAATATCTCTGTTGGGAATGTAGATAAAAATCTGAAACTTGTTCGCATAGTAGGTCTTTATAGTAGCAAACTACGATATAAATTTAAACTTTGAGTTTTACTTCAATGTTAGAATAAAAAAATTGTTAAACATAGCAATACTCGACTTCCACTTGTAGGATACGTGGGTATATCAATATAATACTTCAAATATTTAGACATGTTAAACTAAGAAAACTATTTTGAGAAGAATGTATAATATTATAAATCAAATTGTGTTATTTATTCTTCCATTATTATGTAATATAAATTTCAAAATAGATAATGAAATACAAAAATATTAAAATGCAAAATTACAAACAATTTCTTTAAACTAAATTAGCAATGAATTAATAACTATAAAATGCCTTTTAACCTACAATTAGTTTTTAGTCTGGATTTAACTGTAGTGATATTTTCTCATAATAGATAATTTAGAAATTCGTAGATACCTGCAAACGCGGAAAACGGCGTTCGCGCTACAGTAAACAGGCCGCCATTTTTAAACCGGGCACAATTTGATAAATGAAACAAAGTTAGTTCTGAACTGTCAAAACATAAGGAGATGCACAAACAAATATTAATTTTTTCTAAGATGGTGCGGCAAACAATTTCCTTTTTTCTGGACCACTTTGCTTGGATTGATCCTTATCACAACTAAATACTCCCACGCGCGTGCGTCTATTTTCCTTTCTTCCTCCAACGATTCTCTTACACAACTAACCGCAGATATTGCCTCAACTTCCTCACTTTTAACGCGTTATAATTTAATTCCTGAAGTTTCCTGTGTTGTTAAAACAGTATCAAGACTCGGTACGCAAAGGAAATAGCGTTTATCTACATCTTCTTATTTATTCTGAAAGCGAAAAATAATAGAATAATAAATATCGTAAAAACTGTGCACAATTTTAACGCAGTGAGGAGCCCCTTAAATACGCTATAGAGTTTTTTTATTTTAAAAAATGTATAAAAAATTTATAAATTAATGAACTGGAACAGTTTGAAAGTTGTCATTCGTCTATAAAAGCGGAAATAGTTAATACTATACATATTACAAAAATAAATATCTATATTCAAACATCATTTTGTGACATTAAGTTAAGTGAGGCGGGGTTAAACAAATTTCTACAGAAGTTTAATCTGAGTGATTATCAGGGCGTAAATTAATTTCATTTACAATTGGAGCTATTTCAATCGAACTTAGTTTAGTCCAGTTTAAACGCTTGATGGGTAAAATAACTCCTAGCTCTTTCAGGGGTGCGGCTCGGGTGCCTCTCTTACTGTCTTATGGTACCGAAGCTAATTATTACCATCTTAAAATACCGGACGTAATTTTACCTTTCTTAAGAAACAATGTTTCTCACCCTATTCAGTTAATGGAAATACTTTTGACATTTTCAGATCACTTGAGGCAATTTTTAATTATTTAATGTGCAGGGAGTATTTTTGTTTTATGAAGCGTTAAGAAAATTTTTATTCAATTATTTTACTGAAAATATTTGTAGCCCTGATATTGTACTGGGAAGATTTTTTACTCTGTTGACTATATTTGAAGTAAATATTGTGCACTCTCGATGCCGTTTAATCATTCGTTGACCTAAAATTAAATAATGTGCCGGGGAAATATACACACTTGTCCCGAGCTAGTAAATAAATAAAAATACGGCCAAATAAATCAGCAAATAAATTTAATTAGTATTTTATTAGGATAAATACAACGTTTCATCCAACTTTGTGGACTTCTTCAGGTATACGAGCGTTAAACATCACTTCTGCTGTAACCGTCTCGGGAGATACACCGCGAAACCACAAAATTTATTACAATGTATTTAGTTGATACATTAAAAAATTTACCTGAAAGAGGCCCACATAAAGTAGGATGAAACGTTGTATTTATACTAATTAAATGTATTTGCAGATTTATTTGGCCGTATTTTTATTTAATATCTATATTAATGATATACAACAGAATTTTTGTTCTTAAGACTTCTAAGACACTTTCCTTAGGCAAAGAATTCATAAGATTATGAAAGCGTAATTGATAAATTTGCTAAAGCTTAAGTCAGAAAAGTTCCGCTAAATTTTGGATTTAATAGACCGAAACAATTATTTTATATTTAACTGTATTAACGTATAATCTTTTTTTTAATTGCAGATGAAACCATACGAACTAAGGGAAGACTGAATGGAGTACTTGGTTCTTTTCCTGGGTTTTAAAAGAAATTGTTATTCTATTTCCCCGTAAGGTGGACTGAGTTATTGATATATTTCTAATGTAAATAATCAAAGATATTTTTTAAATTATGTGTTTCTTATGAAGTAAAACATTATTTGGAAAATAAAATACGACAGAAGTCGTAGAATAAACGGAAGTAATATTGAAAATAACGTTAATACAACTCGTCGGTTATAAAAACCTGATGAGAGTACAAAAATATGAAACCGTTTATAATAAATATTACTATTATTATTATTACTTGACTCTGCAGCGCATTGAGGGCCTTGACCTACCGGGTCGACTGCGGGACGTCATCATACATGACACATTGCAAATTTGAAGTGACAAGTGGTCAGCGTATCGATTCTCCAGCAGTCTTAATCCCAGTCTTCGTGAACATAACGTCTCTAACACCCAACCCCATGCCAGAATTCGAACCACGAACCTCAGGGTTGTGAGGCAGCGATGCTAGCCACTAGACCACAGGAGGTTGGCTTTATAATAAATGTAAAATTGTTATTTGAATTTTTATTCCTGTTAGTAATAGTCATTTAATTTATCTCATATCCAAGAAACACGAAATTGTTGTACAAGTCATTCATTTTCAGTTACTGATTTATTACAAATGGTCACTGGTTTTATTTTTACACTTCACGTGCTACATCACAATCATTTACATCTTTATTTTTTATATATTTATATTCGAATCAACTTTTATATGAGCCTAACTCAAGTAACACTAACTCACAAATTTGGGCTTTACGTTTTCATATTCCTCAAATAATTTCCGACTCACAGTCACTATTAATTTGCGATTGACCTCGATCGCTCTATGACGTATGATTACGTCAACTGATCCTACGTAATATTTCTCTCTCTCTCTCTCTCTCTCTCTCTCTCTCTCTATATATATATATATATATATATATATATATATATATATATATATATATTGTAATGTAAAAACGCAAGTGCCTGATGATTTTGGTTCTATAGTGTAATTGTGAAGTGTTGTTGGGTCTACATTGAAGGAAGTTTTGTGCGCTACAATAGAGGCTAATAACAATGTAGAATTGGCTGAAAGTGGGTAAAATTTCGAGGGGAACCCCGCGTGTGTAAAAGACGGTGGCGGGAAAATCCCACGGGCGTGTGTAAAATCCTGAGGGGAACCCCCGGATTTTGTGGTGAAATCCGGCGGCGGGAACTGCCGGGGCGAGAAGTTAAAAAGGAGACGTTGGGAGGCTGTGGAGTTCTGTCTGGGAGAAGGGACGACGAGATTCAGACGAGATCAGTCGGGGAAAGAGAGCAGACGAGGAGTTGGACCTGGATAACACTACATTCCTCGATGTAAAACACCTGCAAGACGCACTAAAGACAGAGAAACGCGGAAACATTCGTGAGGTTGAATGTTTGTAGGCCCAGTAATTTTGGGTAAGTTCAACATAGATGTGAAACTTGCTCATTGTGCTGATTGTATAAATTTAAATGATTTTATTTTTATTTTTCAGTAACTGTGTACTTCATTTCTTGAGAAACCCAAAATCCCCTGAGATATTGTTTCATGTAAACATTGTAAAGTTAAAAAATATACAATTTTCAAACCGTATAAAATTTGTTCTTTAAATAATTTCAAACATATCCCATGAAGAGGATATTACAATGTATATATATACAACTATCCCGTCAAAAGTCTCGCGTGACGGGTTTCAAGTAAAAATCTAGAGGTTTACTGACCTGCTCCGAGTTTCAACGGCAGATTGTACAAATCTTGTAGTATTCCTAAGTAGCCAGGATTTACAATAAAGGGCCCACATTTATCAAATCTGTGCAATGAAGCATAATTTCATGAAGAGATATTATTCATAAATAAATTGTGATTACATATAATACACGTCGTTAAACGGTAATAGTCCTTTATGCGAATATAAGTGTTACTTTTAATTCGATCCGTCGTTTGCCCCGCTACGGCCAGCGATCACACTCTCTCACCTCCAAAGTACACACACTCACTCCGCAACCTCTCTGGATCCGCAGATAACTTCTCTATATACAGCGCGATATTTGATTATTTACAAATCATTTTAAAATAAAGGTTATCACCGACTATTTTAGGGGAACTAATTTCCTAGTTAACAGTTTCACAATGTGAAATTATTATTCATTCTCAGAATGCAAACATATTATTATGACTTTAAGTTTGCAATAAATAAAAACACGTCCAATACGTCAGAATATAATTTTATTACTATTTAATTAATATAAATACTATGTTTCGTCCCCCTTTTCATACTTCAAACATAACATTGGAATATATTAAATATGGGTTCTATGCTACAATTGTTTTATATAAAAAGTGTTTTGAACCAATTTTTTATACATAAAAATTGTAACATAGGGCCCATATTTAATCTATTGTAATGTTATGTTAGAGGTAGGCGAAACGGCGTATTTATATTAATAAAACAGTAATAAAATTATGTGCTGGCTTACTGACCGTCTTGTTATTTAATTCCCAGAATGTATCATTTGCGGACATATTTCAATTGTATGAAACGGACATGGGACACCAGACAATTATTTTTTACACTAAACTCATAAAACACATATAGTTTCAATCTTTTTTTTCACTAATACATTCCCATAATTAACAGGT
Organism: Eucriotettix oculatus; assembly: GCA_034510155.1. Taxonomy (NCBI): domain Eukaryota; kingdom Metazoa; phylum Arthropoda; class Insecta; order Orthoptera; family Tetrigidae; genus Eucriotettix; species Eucriotettix oculatus. Next base: position 9,876,962 of record CM067377.1, on the reverse strand, counting down.
CAGTTATTACGCTTTAATATTAAGAGATATATAAAGTTTAATTTCATGGAAAGCTACTGGGGGGAGGGGGGGATTGAATCCTCTAATAAAACCATTGACTTTTACAATGGGTGATGTAATACGTACATAAAAGTAAGATGAATCTCTCGGTGCCCTGGCTACTGCCCATTTAGTGACGGTAATTCCCATGAATCAGCACAAAGCACGAAACAACATTTTGGACCCATAAACATTTCCCAAGGTTCCACACGCAATCACAAACTACTAATATATTTACAACTGCTCGCCTCGTGCCGTGCTTTTACCACGGCTTAAAACATTAAGCAAAAGCTCTTTAATCAAAAAAATAAATAAATACGAAAAATTAAAGAAATTATTCCAACTATTAAATCTTTATAAGGATCAAATAACGGTGAATTAATAAAATAATAATTCCTTTCGGAACTCTCCTTTCCTCTCTATGCGCAAAGTATTTCAAAAATTACAATTACCACATTTTTCTTTCAACTCATCTGTGTAACAAAAAGGGTTGTAAGTTTGTTATCAGTAACAGAAAGGTAATGGAGTGTAATATGAGAAATAGTGGAATAACAAAGGCTGTTAGATTGGGAAGGGATATTTTGAAATATGTTAAGAAATTGTAATACTTGGGTAGCATGATAACTAGGGATGGTAGATGTATAGTAGATATAAAGAGTAGGATAGCACAGACAATGAAGGCTTTCATAAAGAAAGAGGAATTTACTTGTGGGTAATATAAGTGTGAATATTAAGAAATCAATTCTAAACATGTTCATATCACCCTTTGTTATTTGTTATTTCCCATACAAAACACCATCACATTGGTTTTCCTTCTATCAATCCTCAGGTTGTACTATTCATCCAGGACCACGTTGAAGCCATTTATTATTGTTTCCACGGCTTCTTCTGACTGCCCTAATACTACAATATCGTCGGCAAAGCGTGGGGTTTTTATTTCTTCTCCTCGCAGTATGATTCCCTTTCCATATTCCGTTTTAACTTTCTTCATCACCTGATCTATATATATATGTTAAAGAGCATGGACGACAGACTGCATCCTTGGCTTACCCCTTTCTTTATTTCTGCTTTCTTTTCTTGATCTTCGGTTCTAATTACTGCTGACCCCCTTATTTATGTATAAATCCTTCTTTCTCGATATTTTATCCCTGCTCTCTTCAAAATCCTTAATAGTGTGTTCCAGTTCAAAGGCATTTTCCTATATCTACAAATGCCATGAACGTAGGTTTGTGTTTTCTTATCCTGCCTTCTAAAATTAGTCGCAGAGTCAATATTGATTGTCTTGTCCATACATTCTTCTTATAACCTTACTGATTTTCTCCTAACTCGCATTCTATTTGACGTGCCATCGTCTTAGATTTTATTACCGATATGTAAAAACTAACGAAATAATTATTATTCCTATGACACAATGTTAAAGAAATGTACTAGGTCAAGGATCGCAGATAATAGTTTTATAAAATTACTTGTTTGCTCTTATCTAAAGGCGGTACGTCGTTTTGATTTGAAATAGTTAAATGACATATTTTCACAATAAATATGACGGTATGACAGGTAGATAAATATTACCATCATTTATGTATCTTCGTGGACGTAACACTCTTCATTACGTCAATTCATAAAGTTGCCAAGCACAATTTATCCCAAATATTATCCTGTTCGTAACACCGCACGACTGATATGTTTAAGAGTAATAACCCTCAAAGCAGACGTCATATCTTCATTATCAAAGATTTTAAATAGCGTATTGTGACGCGTTTGCCTTTATTCTTATCGTAAGAGAATTATACGGCTGATTTCTCGATTACGAGGTTCTTCACGGCAGTGACGATTATGAGGTAATTAAAGTTGTTTCTACAGCGACCAGTAATGAATTATTTTTCTCCAAAAGAGTTATTTTTTAGTCACCGTGAAGTTTCTTTCCTGAAGCGCTCTCGTAACATTAGTGGGGAACTTCTCTGGACGTAAAATATGCACATCTCTTCCCACGGAAACAGTAATCCAAAACATGTTTGTTTCCTAGAAACAACGGGTGCGTTAACACAAGACTCCAAGTTAATTTTTGAAATTATTCAACACATTAAATAATCATACTATTATGTCCAAAGTGGGGTTTACTGATATCTTTGGCGTTCTACATTCTTCCTTTCTTTGTTAATTTTATTTGGCGTTGAAGTACTGTGAATAAGTTTATTTAAATGTTTCAAGTTGTCTGATGAGGTCCGCGGGACAAGTAATGTATTAACTTAACTTATAAACATTTATATTGTCTGTATTGTATCGCGATAGTTGATATTTCTTAAATTCCTAATGTCAAGTTAGGGACTAATGAGAACTGGAATTGATGACTAATTTCATTAGTTGAGACAACCGCGTGGTATTTTAGTAATTAGGTGTTTATCTGCCTCTGGATTTCCACGCTAGCTTTTTTTCCGGAAATTTCACAGACATATAACCTACGTTTCGAATTATATCCCCAGGGTCTCAACTAATGAAATTATTGGTTTAAAAATGATCGATCTAAAAGGTCGATTTTTGGATGCTTCTACACACGGTGGTCAGGCTGTGTGAATTATCATTCTTCTTTTGTAACTTGAATGGGACAAAAGGTAGCCGACGTTTTGTCCCGGACGTTTGAAGAAGGTCAACTTTCGACGCGGTGGAGAGCGTCCTACGGAGATGCTGTCGGAGGCGACGCTTCCCAATCCTTAACGTCAAGGGAGGGTGTCGTCCACGGTTCTGAGACAAATAAGAGATCAGATTGCTTCGCTGTGCCTCCGAAATTTTGTTAATATTTCCTTAGGTTTTTAAATATAAATGCCCTCATAATTGTTGTTGTTGTTGTGGTATTCGGTCCTAAGACTGGTATGATGCAACCCTCCATGCTAACCTTACTTGTGCAAGCCTTTTCATTACCTCATAACTAGCACAACTCACATCCTCCCTAATCTGGTTAGCGTATTCCATCCTCGGTCTCCCACTTCTGTTCTTACCCTACACACTTCCCTCTAAAGCTAATTTTACAAGACCCTCGTGCCTTAAAACGTGGCCGATTAATCTATCCCTTATCTTGGCCTACGTCCTCCAAATTGTTCGCTTTTCCCCTCTTCTGTTTAGAACTTCCTCGTATAACTAGCCTTTCATTATATAATTCCATAACCCCACCCTACAGTATTTGTCTATTAATTTAACTCAAATCGTAATGTAATAAATATAATCAATTAACCTCAATTTCACTCAAACCGTAATGTAGTAGATATAATCAATTAACCTTCTTCACAATGGTGATATTGATATTCCTAGTAAGAGGAATTGATTGATTACAGTAATTGAATATTGATTTATTTTATTGACGGCAAGATTTTTAATAGTATACAGTATAGCAGTCGTACGATTGCGTCTCATTCTACTGCTGTGCAGAGTTAAGAAAAATAATTAAAAACATATGCGAGTAAAATGAGTAACTGAGTATAGTGTATAAATCAGTATATATCAGTGTAGCTATTGCGCTATTAATGCAGATTTCGTTACCGATGGTTCGCGTCATGTTAAATAAAACAAATCCGACTAAGAAAGTATTCCAGGCTGACGTGGGAACTTAATCACCCTTTGTTGGCCTTTCGTAGGTGTCTGCGTCGGTCGTCCTGCAGGAAGAGGAAATCTCCTCCTTCTTCAGCTGAACGGCAAGCAAACAAGTTCCGCACTTGTTAATCAGCGACCTCGTTGAAGCGCTTAAACAATTTACAGACTGAATGGGGCTGCTAGCTTCCTGCTTTAGTTCTTCTTCCTTTTCTTCTTGGGGTCACACTCGCTCCTCATTTCTCCCTCACAAGAAAGGTTTGCACTGGACAGAATATTGATTCCTAGCGCTTGCTCTAAACCCAATATAAAATTTGATAGCAATCTTTAAGAGTGACAGGCATGCATTATAGCAATTTCATAAGAAACAATTTAAAAGAGACTAAATGTAGTTTGGCAGGACTTTATGGGATCATGGGCATACACTTTGTAGTATATACATACATTCTAAATTATTAAAGCGGTTATTATTATCATATTTTAATTGAACAATTTTGTTAAACTAAATTTCACGAGCGGCAGAACTCGAGGGTTCGTTGCCCCTTTCAGGCAACGACCCGAAGGACTGACCTCACAACGTCAAAGCATCTGCTTAAGTGACGGTACTTTGAGGGATTGCGAAGCCGCTGGCCAGCAATGTCATGAATATGTTGGATGGAACAATCTTAAGTCCCAATATTTTGCCACTTTTCAGAAGTTTACACAGAAGGATCAGTAACCTCTGGTGCATGTTATTGTGCGACTTTTGTGCAGACGTGTGAACCCCCGTATCTGAGAACTCAAAAATGTAAAATTAATTTTTATTGGATAAAGTTGTGGTTATTAAGGGAAGAAAGAAAGTTTTCATGGTTGGTAAAAGATTGAGGAGAGAGTTAGTTGGGAAGTAATGGAGTGGTAGAGCGGTCGTTGAACGGGAATTGGAGAGTGGCTGTTGATCGGACAGAAACACCCGGGGAGTCGCAGTGTTCAGCAGACTTCAGAGGGCAGCGGTAGCAGCTAGTTCCAGAAGCTGGTACTGATGTGTCTTCTATGGTTCTAAAGGTTCCGGCCAGATCAACCTATGTTGTCGATAACATACCAAATCAACCAGCAATGTTGTCTACTGAAAGCCACCATCAAGGAGCGTGAGAATATACATATTTAAGCAGTCCATCCCCTGAGAGACAGAATAAATTTTCGTTCACTTTTTTATCAAGTAAATTCAGGAACTAAAATGTATAATTCCTATGAAAGACCAGGGATTAAAAGTTTTTGTTTTATTTCATTTGGTGTTTTTCTTGTCTTAAATCTGTTTTTAAAATTGTAAACTTTAAATTTTTTATTTCCCTTGCAATCATTTAAATTAAAGTAAATCCAAATCCCTTTTACACGTTACACCTTCAATATAAATGAGCCTAAACTGACTAAAGATAAATGTCTTAAATATCTGGACCTTGGAAAAAATGTCCATCCTATGGGAAGAACGGAACCAGAAACCTAGTATACAAAATACTGACAAATTAAAATTTAAAAACTACAGAGGAATAACTTTGCTCAAATCATTAACCTTTATATGTAACAACTGTGATTTACGCTCTACGGAAACGCTCGGGTAGCATCGGATATGCTCGGCTTTAGCTTCGTTAAAGAAACTGCGGTTCAGACAGAACATTTGAGTTTAAAGTAAGTGGTTTGTGTTACTTCTACTTTTATAAATTACATACTTCTATAAATTAACCTATTTTATAAACTGAAACTTAATATATCAAACCAAAATAGGAACAAACTCAAAAATCACGATCCACTGCTAATATAATAAAAATACAGACTTCTAGGGGTTGTAGAGGTTGTAGGTAAAGTTTTATTGAGGGAAATGAACGATTTGAATGTAAAATAGGTTAAGTCGAACGGAGTGCGTGCAGTCAGCACCTCCTCTAGTTTCAAAAGTACCTGTTTCTCGCAGTCGTTGAAGATTACACTGAAATGTTGATAACCTAGACGAAGCTGGACGTTTGGATCAGTCGGCCAAAAGCCTCCTAAAATTGGTGGAGACATGGAGAAGGGAATGCTGCGATCCCACAGCAAACTCGTTTCCCGTCATACGGAAGGGCGTGAGAATAGTACTCAATGCCCGACCTACCTGATGCAGGTTTTCTACGGTTTTCCCTTTAGGTGAAACACCGGATAGGATCCTTAAACCATAGCGCGGGGGCCCTAGTCAACCCTTGGCTACCTTGCCCTACCTCCTGCATCCCCCCTTTTTCAATTCCCTTCAATGCTATTAAAGGGGAGTTGCTTGTTTCGGGATCACCTTTATGCAGCCTGTTAACCCCCCACCCCAAAAAAGGGACGTAATGTTGGAGCTGCACAACGCATCTTTCACGAGAGTGATACACGACATCAGCAGGCGCCCTCACCGTTTTGTTTCCATACCGTGAAGCGGTAGATTTGAAATCTATTCGTTTTTCATAGTTTTTTTGCGTTATAATGGCACATAATCAATACTTTAGCTACATAGTTCCCTCTGAAACAGCTACAAGTCTGAAATAGCAAGTCTGAACACTATATATGGATCTTCTAACTTGTAATGCATTTAAATATAATACAACGTTGTATTGAATGTTTGTATTTATTTATAAAAAAACTCAATGAAAGTTATAATAAAATCACTTTTAAATTTTTTTAAATCAAAATAAAGGGTCTTTATAAGGCTTTCAGGTGAAAACAAAAACATCTCTGCTGAATGAAATTAAAAATAATAATTTCAAAGTTTACATCAGTGCTTTGAAATCAACTATGACACCAATTCATGGAGGGTATAGAATTGAAGGGCAGTCAGAAGTTAACTTACGTTAAAAATAATTGAAATATAATTACTCCACGGCCCTCGGCCAAATATTTTTCAATTATCCATACTCAGAGCCAAGTGCTTTAATTATCCTGGTCAGCTGATAACGTTATCTCCGCAGCAACGATGCTTCGTCACCAAACTTCATCATCTCTTACGAAGAAATGGCAATATGATATCAGATTTATAGCTTCTGCGAAAGAATTAACTACAATAGAAAGAGAGGAAGAGTGAGAGATTCCTAAGGATATAATAATAGAGAGATGGGCTGTGTGCATGCTTTCAGTGGTACCAAGAGTTGTATCTTCTATCGCCGAGTGCCAACTTATTTTCCAAAAAAAACATTTATATATTGCCAATAAAATAGAGAAAGAGCTGACACTTTTTCGCCAAAATACATTTGAGTTTCGATTGTTAAATATCAATATACACTTGTTGTTGTTGTGGTATTCAGTCCATAGACTGGTTTAATGCAACTCTCCACGCTAAAATATTCTGTGAAAGCATTTTCCTTTCCACATAAGTACCACATCCCACATCCTCCCTAATCTGCTAAACATATTCCATTCCGCAACGGTTTAGCCACCTCTGATCTGAGCAGTGGCGCGGTGACGTCACACAACGAGTTTAGTGCCGCCTCCTCATAGCTGTGAGTAGACCGGGCATTTTTAAATTTATCATCCATCCAGAATAAAGGAGGAGGTTGTTACACCCCGTCCAGTTTAACAGTTATGAGTTATGCGATTGCCCATAAATGGACTTCTTTTGACTTCACCTTACACGAATCAATTTCTTATTGTCGACGTGTGACTCTATACCGTTGCATTGCACTGAAATTTCACCACAACAAACAGTTCTTCGAAACAAATTCCTGCTTCCTGTGGAAGATTACTCCGAAAAGTTTGTATCCTGTGCAGCCAGGAAACTAGCCGCCGCTGACGGCAACGATATCAAAACGATTACAAAAACCAAACATTGCGTAAGCCGTTATTCCTTAAAGAAAGTGTTGTTTTATTTTATTCTAATCTGTGAAGAAAGTAAAAAAAATTTCTCAATGTCTGTTACAAGGAAAATTGGTCTGTGTACAAACAAACCCAAAACTTTTGTGGTGTACGTAGAAGTAATAGATTAATTGTAGGATATTTCATTTCATTTTTATTTTAATAATTTTGCGGATCTGGTTCAAAATCACGAAAAAGGGGACACAAGTCGAAAATTGTGAGTCGTAATTTTAAAGGTTGTTCAACGGAATTATGCTCAGATGGAGTTTCTGCATACGACAGAGGAAGAAACCAAATCGTCTGAAATTATCGGCCATATTTCATGGCAAAGGACCAGTTTAACGTAAATATATAACTTTTTCCGATAATTATATCTGTCACATATTAATGTAATAGTAAAACATAACTACATGTGGAATTTGGAGGTACTGAATCCAAGTGCAAACGGCGTAGTGAAGTTGTAGGTTACGGAAAGGGGTAATAAAACCTCGATACGATGGCGCGATTTGGGGTTTCTCCCAAGTCTTTGAGATGTGGCGGCATCGGGTGCTGAACGAAGACGGCGTTTTCCCCTAAAAACGTCGGTAGGGTAGGGCAAATGGCTCCTCCTAGAGAGAACAGTTAATATAATCTATTGGGCCCCGTCACCGACGGAAACGTAATAATGAAGCGGGGACAAGGCATTAAAAACTCAAGAAAAATTGCATTATGATTAAGATAGGACTTTTAAGAGATATTTTTATTAAGATTGATCTGTAAGTGTAGATGAAGAAATTGGAGATTGTCCTGGCCGTGGACATTTCAATAACGGGAGTAAGGCGCACTCCAGCCCGGGGCTTCAAGGTGCTCAGTATTGTTCAACGTGGTTTTTCAGATGGGTCAAGCCACAAGTTTCAAACTAAGTTGAGAAGAAAGAGTAAAAACCCCTGTTTGTAACATTTTCTCTATCTCCTTGTACTTCCAATTGCGAGTAGGTTATCTGTTTCTTTTCTGCACATTTAGACATCTCTTAGTGTAGAGCTCATGTATCTTGTGTGTATAAATATTGTAAATATATAGTGTTAATAGTTAAAAAGAGTCGTCTATGTTAATTAGAAATTTATTCAATAAATGTAGATTGCTATTTATAAATTGTAAATATATATCATTCACATCGTTATAACGATTCATCATTTATCCCCCGACATTCTTTAATTAATAATGACGTCAAAATGGCGTCGCAAACAGATTTAAAGATAAACGGTTTCTTAATTAATGTAGAAAAAGGATTGTGATCTGGTGAAATCCTGTGATTTGGATATGTACAGATTATAGTTTGTGGTGACTCATGTCCCCTACATTAAATTGGCAAAAAAAATTAGTTTAATATTCTACAGAGTCGCGTACAGCAGGACGAAAGCGAGGATGGTCGTCAAGGTCAAGTCGGGCTGAAACCTCGCCGATTACGACATGGTTTATTGCCTGGAATGTATTGTTGAGCTGATGGAACATAGTCGGATTGGGATTTGGGACAGTTGGTGCAGGGAATCTGCCTGAGAAAGGCGCAGAGAGAGGAGCAGAGAGGAGAAGCAGAGGCAGAACAAGCTATATGTATAAAATTTAGTTTCTGCACGTTTCGGGAAGAGAGATTCATACAAAAAACAAAAAAATAACATTTGATGCGGATTTAATCTGAAGGAGAGGCGCTAGAGGATCTTAATCAGAACAAGACGTGATACAGCAGAGGTGCAGCCGGCGTATGAATAGGAACGAAGGACGACGTCACCCGGCGTTAACATCCTGCATTCTTACCCCGTTTTTCCATGAAAACCATTCTCGTTTGATTCGCGATTGTGTTTATTTCATTAATATCGTGTTTCACCCGCGTTCCCGAGAAAAGCCATTTTTGGAGCTGCATAGATCTTTTTTGCTTTACCGACATAGCCAAATTGATAATTCATTTTTTTCGTAAATTTATTTTTTTGAAACTTTTAGTTTGAGTTGTATTATTATTTTATAATTTTATATTATATTACCATAGTTTCGATCTTATCATCATAATTAAATATCAAAGTTAACTATTCTTTCTTTTATAATTTCTTTATTATTGTAAATATATTTGCTGTGTAAGTTTGAAATATTGTATAGAAATACTGTATAGATTGCCTGCCTTCTCGTGCCTGAACAATTAAAAATATGCATTGCTAATACGAGAAATGGCTAGCAACAATTCTGATAAATGCGAATGATATAATTGAGCAACACTAATCCTATTCAATAATTATTCAAAATTTGTATTTCATTCACAAGAAACTTTTTCCTTTTATAAAAATCAAATGTATGACCTAAAACATCCATTAAAACCTACTTTTCCATAATTTATATACCAACTTTCAATTTTATGTACGCCATATTTGATCCGCCATTTTTATTTTCAAAATTAAGTAAAATATTCAAACGAATCGAACTGTCAAACCACTTAATACCTAATTCTTTTGTATGATTTAGATATTTTTTAAATGTCCTCTTTATTGGGTCCACCATTTTCCTTATTAAAACATCAAATTTAAAATCAATAATTCCAAAGACAAAAGTGTACTGAGTTTCGATTTCTGTGCGCCTGGGACAAAGAATCTCTTACACTGCCAGTAAGCGATATTAGCTCCACTTCCACACTTAACATATTTATAATTTAATTTGTTAACCGGACTTTATGCTTTCTGATTCATTACTGCAAAATAAATTTGAAATTTACAAAAACCCCAGCGTCGACTTCGATTTCAAATAAAGTCTCCGTACGGACGGAAATTCGTATAAAGATGATTTGTTTTATTAACATTGCCATTTCTGACTTTAAAACGACCGGAAACAGTCTCTGAAAGCGCCATATCAACTTTGGGGATCAGTACTTCATTACCGGCAAAGTGCTTGAGCTTCCATCAGCTCTAATCTTATCCCATGGCGCAGCTACTGATTATAAACAAATATTCAAGACTAACGAATTCCTGCCCTTAATAATCACACCAGCATCTATTAAGTGACTGTACCTCTGCTACTTTTTGTTCTACTTTTTTTCGCCTCGTTCCTTTCCTTTAGTGTATCCATCCACCTATTTCTCGGCCTTCCCTGTAGTAATGTTCGTGTTGTTTTCTCAGCAAATACTCGCTTTGAATATCTATCTTATTCCAAACTCATCACACCAATACAAATTACTAGCCCCAGTCTTGTCATGTAGTTTCATGAACCCAGTCTTTTTTCCTGACTTCCACATATATGATCTTATCTCTCCATGAGTTTCCTAATATTCCTCTCAGGAGCTTCATTAAATTTTTTGTTGTATAAAACAGGTGTTTAAAGTAAAGATCCTACCGTTTGCCGATGATATTGTAGTATCACAAGAAAAGTTGAGAACCATAATAAATATAATGAACGTGGTCCTGGAGAAAGAGTTCAATATGAGGATTAATAAACCAAGGTGATGGAGTGTAGTATGGGAAACAGTGGAATAACAAAGGCTGTCAGATTATGAAGGGGTATTTTGAAGGAAGTTCAGGAATCCTGGTACTTGGGAAGCGTAAGAACTAGGGATGGTAGAAGTATAGTAAAATAACACAGGCAAGAAAGGCCTTCGCAAAAAAGATAAATTTACTACGGGTAAGATAAGTGTGAATATTACGAAAATCGTATGGAGTGTACCATTATATGGGTGAGAAGTGGGCGGTAGGAGTTGCAGAAAGGAAAATAATAGAAGCATTCGAAATATAGTGCTGAATATAATACTGAAAGTCAGGTGGGTAGATAGAATCACAAACGAAGAAGTTCTAAGCAGAATAGGAGTTACGGAAAGGAAAATAATAAATGATTTTGAAATGTTGTGCTATAGGAGAATGACATGGGTGGATAGAATCACAGACGAGAAAGTTCTAAGGAAAATAGGGGAAGATAGATCAATATGGAGGATATTAACCAAGAGAGGGGATAGATTAATAGGCCACGTTATAAGTGGGTCTTGTAGAATTTGTTTTTGAGAGAAGTGTTTTGAGTAAAAACAGAAGAGGGAGCTGAAGGATGGAATACACTAAGCAGATTAGGGAGAATGTGGGTTGTACTATTTATTCAAAAATGAAAAGGTTTGCGAAAGATAGGTTAGCATGGAGACTTGCATCAGTCCAGTCTTAGGACTGAATACCGCAACAACAAACCAGAGGTGAAAGAATTAAAATAAATTAAATTAAAAATATAAATTCCGTCTTAAATAAATAATTTTAAATATCGTGTGTATTAAAGAGATTCGTGGTAATACCCTAAATAAACGCCAACTGCTTTATAGCCGTGGTCTGAGAAACTTTCGTTTATCTTTAGGATAAGATAAGGAATAATCCGCCTTAGGACTCCATTTACACAATCATAAGATATTTACACACAATTTTCCCCCCTCGAAAGACGTCAACTCGTAGCTCCTTATCGCATACGACATCATCATGGATATTCCATCACAAGTTTAGGTTGTATCATAGGAACGTACATCAATAAGATTAACTGATTATTCAGCTGCTATATTCGTTAAATATCAAGTAATTAAAAATAGTGATCGGGGAAAAATGAAAGACTAAATATGTAAATTTATTAAGGACTTTAGAATCATTTGTGATACTATTTACAGCTATGTACTAGGAACTTTGGGTTTATTTCCGCAAAACATTACTTTATATGGGTATTCATCGTCGTCTCTATATTAATTAATTTTTATAGTTGAAATAAAAACACTGTATGGAAACGTAAATTCAACATACTTAAACACATTCGAGGGTTAACGTAGCTTAAGACTTAACAAGCCACATTCATCATTTTTAAAATAATAGTTACACAACTCGATAATACAAGAGGACAGGAATAAACATCTGCCACTACAGAAGACAGTAATTAGAATTGAAGGACAAGAAAAGAAAGCAGAAATCAGGGAAGGAGTAAGTCGAGAATGCAGTCTGCTGCCCATGCTCTATTACTTATATACAGAACAGTCGATGAGGAAAGTTAAAACAGAATATGGAAAATAAATAAAAAGAGCCCTATGATTTGCCCATAATATTGTAGTATTAGGGGAGTCATAAAAAGACCTGGAAAACAATAAATGGCAAGAACGTGGTCCTGGAGATGAGGATTAATAGATGAATAACCAATGTGATGGTGTGTAGTATGGCATACAAGTAGAATAACAAAGGATGTTAGATTAGGAAGGGATATTTTGAAGGAAGTTAAGGAATTAATATTTTGTTAATATTAGTTACCTGTAAAAGTCCACAAAGATGGATGAAACGTTGCATTTAAAATAATTAAATGCTGATTCAATTTGTTTTCTTACATATTTTGCAGTAATTTGATTTATTTATTATATTTTGTTGTTATTAAATACATTATACAATTTTAGCGGACTTATTATTTAATTTGCCCTGCTCTATTTATTAAAGTAAATTCAAATTTCTCCTTTTAAAAATACTACCACAATTATTTGGTATAATTAGATTAAGTATACTTATTCAAATCACAAAAAACTAAAATAAAACTATGAAAATTTTACATTATAAAGACGCGTGTTATAATAATAAGTAGTGTATAATGTTTTCTTCTAGAGAGTATTTAATATTGTAGGACAATAATAGACGATGAATCAATCAAAATAAACCAGATGAGGTGATACAAGCTACTACGTCTCGAATAACGACCTCGGCTTAATGGTTAAATAACTTCTGATATTTAATCATTAACTCGAGGAATCTTTAAGGAAGGGAACACACATAATATATTTTCATAAACAAGAACTAAATTTATTAAACAAACTACATAAAGTTTTAATGTTCACTATTTTCTCACTTCCGGCTAGCTGAATATTCACAAGCATACGAAAACATGAGCTTCGTTCACAGGAATGTAGGGCATTATTTCCAAAGCACTCTTTGCCAAAGACACTCGTTAAATGGAGATAATACAATATTGCTTGATGGCGTCTTCTGAATTTATCTGGTCACGTCTGAGTTCGGGAGGCCAAAACTCTCTCTCAGCGCAGCCGCCAAGAATCCGTTTCCATTGAACTCTTGTTCAGCTTACGTCTGATATCAAAGCTCGAATAATATATGTAAATTAGAAAAGAAAGATCATTAACAAACAATTCAACTCAAGCCAATATGTCAACCCAAAAGAATTGAAATAAATAATGATGCGCTGTAGGCAACATCCCTCTGCGAGTAACATTCTGATTACTTCAAGGCTTATGGCGTATAAATTTTCACATTCACAAAACATACATTACCACGTCTTTTCTTAATTGAATACTTGTTACAATTAATTACTCTCCAAATTCTGAATACAATTGTAATAATTTAAAATGGATTACTGCCGCTGTGAGCTGTTATTTCAACAAAACTTTCAATACAGAATTACAACGATGGACATCAAGTTTAATCTCTATCTTCCAAAGATACACTACTCAGCATACCAAACAGCCAGACCCAAAGAGTTTCACTAATTTAAATATAACTGCCTGCGAAATTGTGTGACGTATAAAAAATAACATATAAACATTTGTTAATCAAATGTAACGTCACACAACCACCAACGTGTAAATATATGACTCATTTCTGTTTCTGTAGTGACTTTTTAAGAATTAAAATTAATTTCTTTAACTGTGTCACGAAACCGTTTAATTTTGACTAGTTAAGTCGGAAGTTTCAAGGATCTTTAAATGTGTTTTATAAAATTGTATTTGAGGTGTACCGTGACTTTTGATTTCCACAGTATTTATGGAACAGTATTCTCCAAACGCAGTATACTTTTATCTTAATACGTGGATGTAATCGATGTCTCTAATTTCAAACAGCATGGTGCTAATGAATCCGAAAATGTTAGGGGAAGAAACGCTGTAGCCGTTGTTGCGACTTTGTGTTCAACGTAAAGAGACTGGTAAAGGAATGCCGGAAGAGAATGTTCTGACCTGAGCAGCCTCCGTTAGAGGAAGATCTATTGCCTCATGTGACAAATGTGTGAAGTCGATACACTTGTTGACAGAGTTTCGAAACACAAGGCACGCCGTGATAATGAGGGCTCCATAATCTTATCACGCAGTGAAAGCTGCGGCACGCCTCCGTACTAGAGTCACTGTGGACCGCTAATTTCACAGCTCTTTCAGGAAAACTAGGCGAAATAAATTATGTGAGTGTATCTGTAATTACGTTTTAACCCTTAATCCTCCACATACTCTTTAGGTATATACCTAATATTCTTTCATTCATCCGGTATCAACATTGCTGAATTAGAAAACCAAACTACTGATTATGCATCATTTTTGGGAATCCAAATTGACGGAAAGGTACGGTGGAAGGAACATATCGAACTTAGTTCGGTATGTTACTGCCTCCGTTTATTAATGTATCACGTAGATACTTTAACTGTACAAACGGTTTATTATGCATATTTCCATTCTAATATGTGTTGTAGAATGACGAGCTGCGGACTTGCTTCTCGTTCGGAGGAAATTTTTTAACTACAGAAACGTGCGATCGGACAGCTGAAGACATCTCTTCAAAGCTATTCCAATGTTAACATTACCTAGAGCATACATTCTAGAAACCCTTAAATATGTAAAGCGTAATAGAAATCTATTTGATACCAAGGGGGGATTCCATTATATAATACCAGAAACCACACGACTTTACGGTCAGATAAACATCATCTTTCACTTTTTGAAACTCAGGTATAAAGCTATTCAATTAGCTTCCTCTAAACATAAAACGTAAATACAGTTACAACGTATTTATTAAAAAAAAGTCAGAACTGTACTTAATAACGGCAAGTATTACTCTGTTAATGAATTTGTAAATCGATATGAACCTAACGCAGATTAGTTCCATAGAAAATACAGGTTATTTTACGGAGTAACAAAATAAATTTATCTTCTATGTTTATCCAACTGATACTATACAGTTGTCTGAACTGCCACTTGTGAAGTGATGTGTATATGCCGTATATTAATTCTTATTCTTAAATTACATATGGTGCCCAATCTTTTTATATCCGTATTATTTATTTTTTGGAATGTGTTAGAATTAGTAGTTGTGCATAATCTAAGTATTATTATATTAATGTTCTTACTATATTGTTACTGTATCATTTTGACTTGTTCTATTTCCTCATCAGAGAACTAACGGAACTAATAAATCTAAATGATGAAATTCAACTCTCGTAAAGCAGGGGGCGTAAAAAGTTAAATTTTATAAATGTTAAACCCTCGCTGATGGTCGTGTTGACAAAGAGATTACTGTCGACTGAAATACTGTACCGGGCACCCAGGCATATCTATATATAAATTAGGAAAGGCAGTTAAACTACTACATTTTCGAATCTATAAAACGTTAATTATGCCATAAATTCTTGAGCCAGAAATAAATGAATTAACAAAATATTCTCTAGAAATTTTTAACAATTATTTATTTTTATGCGATAAAATTTATAAACCTACGGAAGATCTGTCTCACTAGCATACGTGTTGTATTGTGCCGCTGGTGCAACAGCTGACTCCTTCGTGCTACAATATTCGCTTGCGGGCGTCATACGTAAAACCACATTAGGAGCAGTTGGTAGTGGACTCAATAAACGTTTGTTACCAGAAATATTGGGTTCCGATTTTCTAGAAAGATAAGGTAGCCGACTATACTCACAAGTTGTCATATTTATGACCCTCTGCTTCTGTTGTGATGTGACGTTATACTGCATTGTCGCAGCGCATATCATTCATTTGTTACTATTCTGTGGCAGTGAACGTATGTCTTCTTCGTCTTCGTTAGTACAGTACTGTACAGTATTTGTTTCCAGTTGTGTGTGTGTATGTTTTCAACATGTCACAAGCGAAACGTAAACACGTTACTCTTTCGTTAAGTGAAAAACTAGCAGTACTACAAAGATCGGACAAAGGTGAATCACTCCAAAAAATTGCCAAGGAACTGAATTTAGGCGTTACAACAATTAAAGATTGGAGAAGAAATCGGAAAGCCATTGAATCAAATACAATGACGATTCAAAGAGAAAATCCTCTTAAGAATCGAAAAACATTGAAAAAGCCTAAAACTTAAACTGCTTGATAGTGCATTGTGGATGTGGTTTAGCCAAGAAAGAAGGAAGGGAACTCCGATACCTGGCCCAATCATAAAAGAAAAGGCAAGAATTTTGCACTAAAAACTAGACGTCAGAAGTGAGTTTACAGCAAGTGAAGGCTGGATTGATCGCTGGAAAACCCGTCATGGTATCAGGTTTATTTCAATTTCTGGTGAAAAATTGTCTGCTGATGCCGAGGCAGCTAAGGAATTTTCTGTGAAGTTTCAAGAAATTGTAGAAGAAAATGAACTGTTGCCTAGCCAAGTCTATAACATAGACGAGACAAACCTAAACTACAAAACGCTTCCAAACAAAACTTTGGCAACGTCAAATGAAACCGTAGCGGGAACGAAATTCATAAAAGATAGGGTAACTGTTGCTCCTTGTAGCAAGCTTCCCCTGTTCCTTATAGGCAAATCTAAGAAATTTATCATCCTTGCCGGTTTATTACCGCAATCAAAAATCTGCTTGGATGGACTGCAATCTTTTCAAATCTTGGTTTTTGACGAGTTCGTGCCATGTGTTGACAAGGACTTGAAAGAAAAAAAATCTTCCTGTACGAGCTCTACTGCTATTGGACAATGCACCATCACACCCTTCTGAGGAGGATTTTGTAAAAGGGGACATAAAAGCTATCTTCCTCCCACCAAATCTCACATCACTTATCCAGCCAATGGATCAGGGAGTGATAGAATGTTTTAAGAGGCGTTATCACCTAAAATACATAAGCTCAATTTTAGAAAAATCCGAAGAAGGATGTGACATTTTTCAAGCCATGAAATCCCTCAACATTAAAGATGATATCTATTCAATGGCTGAGTCATGGGCAGAACTGAATCCTGACACACTAAAAAAATCTTGGCGTAAGCTTTGGCCAAAAGTTATGACCGAAATTAACCAGATCGAAGATGAGCAAATCGATGTGCAGGAAATTGTTAACAGTCTTCAAACCTTAGACCCTGTTGGTGAAGCTGAGGAGTGGATTGAAGTTTGCGATAAAAAACTGCGAAACCAGTGAAGTGCTTAACGATGACGAAATTGTTGTCCCTGTTTTGGAACATGACGGTGAAGAAAACGTGATCAAACACTCCGACGGTGATGATGACGAGTCTCCTGCCTGGATTTCACACACCGATGCCAAGAATGCAGTACATAGAGCAGAACTCGGCATCAACACCGATGGACATCTTGTGGATCAAAAAAATGGAGGAACATTGCAGCCAAGTCCAGAATTTCATCTTGTAAAAAAAATCAATCACTGACTTTTTCACGAAGTAGGCCTCCTAATTTTTACGCTATCTTTTATAAGTTTTTTAATACAAACAACTAATTTTTATTGCAATATAATTAGTTATTATATCACTGTAGAAAATAACACAGCGGTTTTATGTACTTGTACTTTTTTATGTACTTATTGTGCAATAAATAAATAATGACTTTTTTCAGATAATCTGATCTTTTTTGCGTTCCGACCATACTGCTAGTCCGAGGGTGACGAAGTATATTTATACTCATTTTTGTAAACTGCATTTGTTCCCAACTTTTTAACTTTAGAATTTTATTCCTTTCTTATAACCTTATATTTGACGTATCCTATTTCCTCGAATGATGACTAATGGATTGAGTAATATATATGAATCTATAAATAGTATAAGTAATATAATATAAGTATTTCAAAAAATCTAATTTATATAATTCAAAATTAAAATTCTCCTGGTAAGATTAATTTAATTTTGAATTAAATTTGATATAACTTAAATTAGTATTTATTTTTCAATCAACCTCCGATCCCCAATTTCAGTATCCCGGGCTACCTTCTTCAGTCTCACAACGCTCGTAATTCCATTAATCAGCGCCAATAAAACTGGAGTGAGATTTAAGTACAAGTCAATCGATCTGACCCAATCGTTGTATTTGAAAATATGGCGGATATAAGACAGTGACGCTTGCCGTGTGGTGACAGAATGTTCCCATAGTTCAAATTAAGCGTAAATTTTGTCACCCCCGGAGTACGCGTTTCACTGCGGATTAAACATCGATCTTATTACCGATTGATATTTTTTAAAGTATACGTCAGCACTTAACGTGGACTTGAATTAAGATATTCCGGGCAACGTACAAAGAAAGTTGTTTGAGACACGCAAGCTGCTTTTCACAGTTTCGCAGATAAGCTTTTGCAGCTAAATAGATTGGAAAAGAAGGACAGACCAACCATGGAAATGGAATGCAGTTTCACTACGCAACCTCAGAGATTTGCACGTGTGCCACACAGCTGCATCTAAAGGAGCATTGCTTCACTAATTCAAGGTTCCACGGCGAGACACATACGGACAGATTTAGTAACGCGAAAAATAATACGACAATCATAATATTTAAAAACTGACAGTATAAAGTCTTTGGAACTACTGCATATGAGACGTTCCATCACCTTCTTGACATCGCCCATTTACATTTTAATGAAATTTGGTACGAAAGAAACATGGAAAGGAAAGTAATCCTCTAAATTCATACATTATTATTATCAAAATTATCAATGATAAGTAGATAATGAAAAAATGTAGTAAAGTTGTAAAGCAGACATAATGACAGACGATCATGTAGTGCACATACGTCTAGCACTGCAAGAAGAACAAATAAAAACCCTACGGTTTGCCGATGATATTGTGGTATTACGGGAGTCAAAAGAAAACTTGGAAACCATGATAAATGGCATGAACGTGGTCCTGGAAGAAGAGTACAACATGAGGATTAAAAGAGAGAAAACCAATGTAATGGGGTGTAGTATGGGAAACAGTGGAATAGCAAAGGCTATAAGATTGGGAAGGAGGTATAAAGTGTATTCAATATTCTTATTTCAATAAATTTTTGTATACTCAAAATTAATTTTGGTTTTATAATTTTTGTGTTACCTGAAGAAGTCCACACAGTTGGATGAAACGCTGTGTTTGTATCAAGTAAATAGTAATTAAATTACTTGTTGACTTAATGGCCGTCTTTTCATTTATTTAATTTAAACTTAAATTAAGAAAATTATGTTTGGAAGAAAGCATTTTTAAACTAAAAATTGTGGTTGCAAATAAAGTATTTGCTAAGATATTAAATGACTTGTATGTATAGGTTTTTACTTTTTATTTCGCTCCCGTTATTGTATACGAAAGGAAAACTATTATTATAATTTTGTCTGTTTAACTTATATATAGAACAGAAGATGAAGAAAGTTAAAACGAAATATGGAAAAGGAGAAGAAATTAAGTCTATACTTTGCCGATGATATTGTAGTATTAGGGGAATGAGAATAAGACTTAGAAACTATAATAAATGGCATGAACGTGGTCCTGGAGAAAGAGTTCAATATAAGGATAAATAGAGGGTAAACCAAGGTGATGGAGTGTTGCGTGGGAAACATTGGAATAACAAAGGGTGTTGGGAAGGGATATTTTGAAGGAAGTTCAGGTATTCTGCTATTAGGGCAGCATAATAACTAGAGTAGGATAGCACAGGCAATGAAGTATTTCGTTAAAAAGAGTACCTTACTTACGGGTAATATAAGTGTGAATATTAGGAAATCGTTACTAAAAATGTTAGCGTGGAGTGTGGCGTTATATGGATGCGAAAAGGAATTGCAGAAAGGACAAGAATAAAAGCTCTTGAAATATGATGCTATAGAAGAATTAGGTGAGTGGATAGGGTAACTAACCAGAACGTTCTAAGGGCAATAAAGGAAGATAGAACAATTTGAAGAACATTGACTAATACAGGGCATAGATAAATAGGCCACGTATTGAGCCTTGTAAAATTAGCATCAGAGGGAAGTATATAGGGTAAGAATAGGAGAGGGAAGTAAAGAATGGAAAACACTAAGCAGATTACGCAGTATAGGGTAGCTATTAATGAATGAAAAAGCTTGAGCAGGTAGGTTAGTATGGCATCAGACCAGTCTTAACACCTGAAGGCTCCAGAATTTGTAATGTTGTTCGACAATTTTTAAAGGAACAAGATACTTTCTAATTTTATTTAAAAATCATTAAAAACTGCAATTCTTTGAGGAATTTGTAAAATGATGATGATTGAAAAGTCGAAAACTGTCGTCTTGTAAAAAGAGTTGGATAAATCTTGGACTGATAAATAAGGTTATTAACTTCCTTACTCACCATTCTTTTCGGTATATTTCTTTAAATTCTTGTTTTAAAGTTCAGGCTTGACTCGCATATGTAACAACAGTCATAATGAGACTCCATTAAAGTTTTAGTTTGGCTGTTCTTGATATTAATTTATTTCTAAATAAATATTCTGCTTTATTGACAAGTATTATTCTTCCTTTAATCTCTTGCCCTGTTTTGTTATTGCTATCAACAATTTATCCTAAATATTTAAAAGATAGAAGCTGCTTAATTTAGCTTGACATTAATTTTAATCTCCATCACAACGCGAATCTCTTATTTGCATCTCAAATACTTCTTTGGTTATTAATCACTGATGCGTAAAGAGTTGCGTGTTCCTCGAGCCGCTTAAACGATTCCATGACGTCCCTCTTAGGTTTCGCGGTTATTATAAAACCATCTGCTTAAGCCGTACGCTTCATTCACTTTTGTGGAGATATTTCCTCTTAGATCCATTTCATGTCACAGAGTCGCATACGCCTTCTTTAACACCAATTTGTATATTTCGCCAAGACGTTATCTTAGCTCTTGCTCTTGTAATGATCATTGTTAAACTTCATATGTCTTTAGGCAAATATCTCATTCACAGTATAATGTAGAAAGAAATTATTTGAGAATTACCAAGTAATTTCTTCTTTCCCTTGCTGTTCTACAAGTTGTCACTCCATATATTGCCTTTATATCTACTTGTTCTTTAGGATGATTTATTATTTTGTCGTTATCACCTAAACTATGTGGTTTATCTGTATTGTGTCTAGTTATCACTGCCACTTTAGTTTTTTCCATTTCCATGCCGATCGTGCATATACTTCGTATTCCTTGTTTTTTCTTCCTTTTCCCCCCTGTCCTTTCTTTTTCGCTTTTTTTTGTTTCTGTTTATCTGTATTGAATACGCTAAGTAAATTAGAGAGGCAGGGAGTTGTGCTAGTTATGGAGAAATGAAAAGGCTTGCGCAATATAAGTTAGCATGGAGTGTTGCATCAAACCAGTCTAAGGACTGAATACCACAACAACACAACAAAAATTTATTTAAGTGTTGTGAAAAACAAACGTTAATTAATTTACTATTTTACAAAATAATTTGTATACTTTATTATCTATCCATAAACATAAATGGTCTCTTAAACGGACTGGAAATATTTTTCCCCCGTCACTCAGTTTCTTTCACTCGACCAAACACTAACCAAATATTGTATCGACCATTCTCATGAAATATAAAATCCATATTTTTTCTGTTGTTATATTTTTATGGGTATTAAATTTTCTACGTGAGAAACAAAAAAAAGCGAAAAAGAAAGGACAGGGGGGAAATGGAAGAAAAAACAAGCTTAAGGTTTTTATTTATTCTCCTTCACTATGATTCCTTTTCCATTTAAATAAATTAACGATCATATACAGACAAAGTTTTCCATTTAGTCAAATCGACGTTTCGTCATAATATTTGTGACGTCCTCAGATAATGTTAAATGTTGATGAAAAAAGATGCAGAATGATTGAGAAACTATACTTGACTGTCTACATGGGCAGCTTCAAGCGAAACGTCGATTCAACCAAATAGAAACTTTGTCTCTATACTGTCGTTTATTTATTTTATTTATTATGTAAAATCTTTTCCAAATTTCCAAATGATATATTTTTTGTTTTACGCGTTTACATGTTGCAAAAGAGCAGTTTCAACGGTTAATTTATAATTTTCTTATTCCTCTGCGAAACTTCAGTTTTTATTCCATACTTCGCAAATTTTTTGGAGTGTGTCTGTGAGGAATTTATGGGATGAGTCACCTTGCGCTCTCTGACGTCCTCTACCAATTTTAAACTCCAGCGCTAACTTCCTGCGTTATTAGAAGTGTTTGTTCTTGCTTCCCTGTCCATTTTTCTTGGCCTCTGGTTGTCTCTGTTTCTTCAATACCCTGTGTTCTAAACGCTGTATGAACGTGATGCAAATATTATTCGTTCACTTATATGAGCGGAGTAATACAAACTTTCTCTTTTCGAGTCAAGTATTCGTAAAGACTTTCTTTTTTATACAAAGATGTAATGAACGGGCATTACTAATCGATTAATGTTTATTTTTCACAACGCTGGCATTACATAGAACAGTCATTCGGATAAATTTTGGGTTCTGTGCTTGAAACTTAGAGAAGAAACGTAGGAATATAATTTTCAAATTCAATAAATGTGGACGAAACGTCGTAATTAGACAAACGAAATATTAATTAAACAGTTTCCTGACGAATTGGCTCTATTTTTTATTTGATTTTCAAATCTTTATTTTCATATTCTTCTTTTTGGTCCCCTGTACACCCCTGGCCACCATTATCACCAGCCTCTATTTATTACTATAGCTTTCCTTTTCCAATTCGTTATTGTCATTGTTTTCAAGTCCTCCTTCAAATCGTCAAGCCATCTTTCCCTCCTTCCATCAAGACTTCCTAAAAACAATTGTAAACACTTTAAGATTCTGTCATTCTCCGCACATGAACGGTCCATCTTTTTCCTGTTCGATTCTGACCAAATAAAAATTGTCTGCAGTCCTGCGTTTCTCCTTGATCTCCAGTCTTCTTCCTCTCTCTCACAGCTCCAAAAATATTTAGCAATATCTTTTTCCCAATCTCATTAGACAACGCTCCATATGTTACTATAGGTCGTAATATAGTATCATCGGTTTATGACTTCCCTAATATCACAATATCATCAGGAAACCTTGCGGTTTTTACTTCTTCTCCTTGCAGTATGTCTCTTTTTCCATATCTTACTCATTTCTTGATTTAACTTTTATTTTCTTCCCTTCAATTTTAATTGCAGCGGTCTGTATTCTGAAGAGGTTATGGATAACTCTTCTTTCTCGATATTTTATTCCTGTCCTCTTCATAATCCTTAGTACTGTGTTCCATATTTTCAATATCAAATACCATGAGCGTAGGCCGGTTTTTCTTATGCTGTCTTATAAAATTGCACGCGAAGTCAATATTGCTTCTCTTGTCTCTTCATTGTCTCTAAAACCAAACTAATCTTCTACTAACTCGTATTATATTTGTCACCCCATCCTCCTATATATGATTTTCGTTAATATTTTGCACGCATGAGCTACTAAACTAATTGTCCATTGCAATTCGCATCTATCAGCCTCAGACCTCTTCGGTATGGGTATAATTATGTTGTTACTAATATCTTCTGGTATTCTTCCTGTATCGTAGATTTCGCAAACTTCTTCTTATAAACTCCGCTGGGATGTTATCAATTCCTGGCGCTTTGCCGTTGCTCAGGTCTGTCAACGCCCTGTCAAATTCCGATCTTAAATTTTTACTACCCACCTCTATTTTTTCTATTACTGACTGATCTAGATTTCCACCCTGATACAGCTCTTCGAGATATGCCATCCATCTTTCTGCCATTTCTTCTTTAGGTAGAATTGGTTTCCCGTTCGCTCTCTTGATGTTCTTACAAATATTTTTGTGCTCTTCGAATCTTTGATTTTCCTATAAGCTGCGTCTATTTTCTCTTTCACCATGAAATCTTCAGCCGCTTTGCATTTGTCGTAGAGCCAAGTCTCTTTGACTGATTCGCACTTCCTATCTACCTCATTCTTCAAGCGTCTGTACTGCTCTTTACCATTTTCATCTCCCGCGATTTTTTACACCTTTCATCGATCATTTTTTACTATATTTTGTGTTATCCTAATGGTCTGAGCTATTCTCCTTATTTTTTCTTCTGCTGTTCCCTTCATTTCTTCTTTCAAGTGTGCCCATTTCTCAACAATATTGTTTCTTTCTCGTTCCTCCATTAATCTACTCTTGATTTCTTTGAATCTCTGAAACACGTCTGTTGTTTCAATTTTAGTATTTCCCATATCTTTGTTTCAATTCATTTCTTACGTTTCTTCATTTTCAGCCTACACATCATTATCAACAGATTATGGTCCGAGTTCACAAAAAAATTATAAAGACTGCAATTTTTTCATTAAATAATTTTCTCATTGGGTGAACTACTTCTTATTTATATATCAAAGACTCTCATACACGTATTCTCTCGTCTACATTACTTTGTTTCTTGTTTTTACGTTTATAGTGTAAATAAATTTCTAACTTTATTAATTAATCAAGAATTAAATGTGAATATTACGCCCTGAAATCTTTAAACAAAAACATGAAAATTATTATACGTGTGTAATATCACAACGTTGTGCGTTGGTGGTTGAAATGTAAACTAGTAATAAATTCGAATTGTGCAAGAAAAGAATTAGATTGCTATAGTTTCACAGATTCGGTCATTCCTCGTTTTCGCTTCTCGGAAAATTTTATCTGCAGCAGTGATTATTTAAGGACTTTGCTATTCCTCTGAACTTGTTGCTCCTGCCAGAAACTGAGGTTGACGTCCCTTTAACGACGCTTTTCTGTTTACCCACTTTTAAAGTGATGTCCACGACGTCAGCACAGTTGTATGACATGAAAATGGCGGCGGACCCTATATCATAATGACAGATGGGGAAAGCTCGACGACAGTAAGTAGTAAAAAATGTTTGATAAATATCCGTTATCAATATGGGAAGGAATGAAATTATAAAAAGTAGGCACTATTTTAAATTTGTAATTATCTAATGTTCCAAAGCTGTAAACGAGATTATTTGAAGAAAAAAAAGCAGTAAAAAATTAACGCAGTCGGTAGGACTCGAACCTACGCTCCCAGAGGGAATCTGATTTCTAGTCAGACGCCTTAACCACTCGGCCACGACTGCAGATGTTAGCCAGGGCACTGTTAAGGGTAAATATTACATTAAACTTACAAACGGCTATTTTATCATTAATAATATTTTCGTAGTAACAATGTATATCGGCATTTCATCCAAATGTTTCGTCTATTGTTATGTTTCTTGATTGGGCCACATGAACTCCTATGACTCAGCATTTTTATGTTTTATAGTTTTGTGGAATTGCTTATTTTTGTTTGTTTTTTATACTAGTTATAGCTGTTGTTATGAGGAAAAGTAAGTGTCGAATCCAATTACACATTCAGACGGGAACGTTGGTAGTAATCTCATCTATGGAAATGTATTTTCTTTTTCGAAAACAAGGAAAACAATTCGGGTAAATGTACTCACCACGTATTGTGCTATTAGACTACTTTCGGGGCATTTTATCATTCAATATTGTCCGTTCTTTTAACTCATTCGAGTAACAAATGTGTTGTAACAAGGTCATATATATATATTGACCTTGGATGTTAAACATACACTATACTTACAGATATGGTTCCTGATAAATAATCATTTTTGGTTATTAGACAGATTGTTACAATAGAAGGGCGCAAATAAAAAGTATCATGTGCAAAGAAATTTAATACAATAAAATGTTGGAAGATTGGTGACCAAGAGAAAATTTGGTGAGTGTAATAAACAGGGACGGTCAAGAGTATATATATATATATATGTGTGTGTGTGTGTGTGTAAGTAATTTCTGTGATTTAAAAATGGCGGAACAATACAACTATCTAGCCTGGCTACACTTGCTAGAAATTACTATAATTCACTACTAAGATCCTTATGGTTATATTCTTATATACTTCTATTGTGTATACGAAAAAGCACACTTCATTTGGTGCATGTACGCTTTGTCCTTGGATTGTATCAGTCAAATCATTGAACATCCTCCTTTATGAACAAAAGCAGCGAAATTCGATATAATATATTTGAAAAAAATAAAGCATCATGCAACATATCATTCAAATAAGAAAACAACTGGCATGGAGTATCATTTATAATTCAAAGACGTCAGATAAAGATTACAATTAACTTATAACTTCATGTTTAATCAATTCCTTATATTTGTTTATTTAACTTGTCCATGGGTTAATTTTTTATACGGGATGAGATTAAGTAATTATATTAGTGGAAAGTATTATTAATTAAATTTAAAAGGACGTCTGATTCATTGTCCATAGCTTTAACTGTGAAATAAAGTCATACTGCACATATTTTTCAATATATATGTATATATAGATATGTATATAAAACAAAACTATTGCAGGTTTAAAGTCACACGATTTGACACAGAAACATTCTTCACTTGGTCTTCCAAGCTTTTTCTTAAAAACATGCAAAGAAAATAGAAAAGGTTTCTATTCATGTAGGAAATTGTAATACCTGTGTTGTCGGGATACTACATAACTTGTTGCAACTTCTTGCACGTTTACATGCAATAACTTGCACAACGAGTTGTTACGCATTTTATATTGTAATACGATAAATTGCAGCAATTTCTTCTAAGTGTAAAGTAAACGAATAATATTTCTATAAAAAAATTTGAATATATATAATTGATTTAGAATAATTTAGGTCATATTACCTTAATGATTTACTTGTGAGTTGTCGATATTTCAATGGAAGAATGAAGCTTTTAAAATGAATATTTCAGTTTCAACTTTCTAATATAATTTGTGAATGGTATTAAATATTTCATAAGCCTTGCTATTCATTGTAATAGAGAGAAATAATTTTGAATCAAATTAAAATAAAAACTTATTTAGAAAAAACTGGATTATTTTCAGTTGCAATGATAAAACATTGTAAAACAAAAATCTAAGAAAAAACAAATTACAAATATGATATTTTACAGTTAAATTGTGAGGAAATTAATCGAGCTATTTCTTACAGTTTATTTCAGGAAAATTAACAGAATAATTTTGTAAGGAATTGTGAAACCTACCCAGACCAATAAATATAACAATTCTTTAAGACAAACTTGGTTTATCTGCGAAGGCGACTAGATTTGTAATAAAGGGGTTAAATTGTTCGTTAAAATTATATTAATTTATTACATGAATCAGTCATTTTCTCGACGCGATAAATACTGCACCCTTAATTTCTTTCTCAGGCAAAAATATTTACAACCCTTTCAAACCGACAGAATTAACATTTAATGGAATTTAAAACATGGCAGTTCCAGTAATATGGATCAGTTCAAGTACCTAGGAACTCTTTCTAGGAATTAAATAATAACTTTGCCTGTAATTGTTCGTAAATTTATTCGATTTAAAATTAAATCAGTTTGAAAGAAAATGGAAGAAATATTTATGTAACAAAACTATTTATAATCTATGAGGAATGGCAATGTCTCCATTATATTAGTAATTTTTACAACATAACCTAATTTTAACATAAAGTAATAAGGTTATCTCTCCTGTGGCTAGCGTTGCTGATTCTCAACAGAGGTCCCGGGTTCGAATCCTGGCATTGGCTTGGTTGTCTGTGTCGTCATGGTCATGGGGACTGGAATTAAAACTGATGGAGAATCGATACGCTGATCACGTGTCATTCCAAAATCGGAATGTGTCATGTACGATGACAATCCGTAGTCGTCCTGGTAGGCCAAGGCCATTAATGGACTGCACAGCCAACGAAGAAGAAGAAGAATAAGGGTATCTGTGGATAATAACATTAAAGGCAAAATGGACCGGACAAATCCTAACGGAACGTGGACGGTATTTCAGGTCATAGTGGAAGAAGAAGAGTGCAGCTGCTGGACGCTTTTGACAAGAGGAAGAAGTCAAGGACAGGGCAAGGTGAAGAAGAAGGAACTTTACAAACAAAGTCCTAGGCAGAACAACAGCAATAATTTAAATTCTCAAAATTTCTTTATCATGACGTTGTTGATTTTTTTCCCACGTTGAACAGGTTTTTGCAGAACCGAGAGCAGACGTTTGATTATATCACATCCTTGCAGACTGTGCAACCTTCACAGTCAAGTTGCTGCCTGTCCGGAACTTGTTATAACACGAGTCCATTTCCTCCCATCGCTTGGACACTCCTCTTCGTCATCTACATATATGACAGAAAGAAATTGCTTATAACATATTCCGATGGTTGATAGATTAAAGTTGGACGCAAAAATCTCTTAAAAATTCTATTTTATGATTTTATCGCTAATTATAAAGAGCGCTGTTATCAGAAAATTTTTATATACAATAAAGGGAGCATCAGAAGGGATTCTTCCACTTTTAAATGACATAACTGAGACAGAGTGAGACACTGAAATGTGAAACAAGTGATAGGTTGTTGAGACAGGTCAAGAATTTATTATACACCGGTTTGCAGAAGTAGTTCCAGTATTGGAAATCAGAGGGCGCTGAATCACAGAGCAGTATACTAACAATTGACATCTGTAAAAAAAATATTCATATGATGCGCTATATTACGTAATCCCTATACATACACACTATATAATTATATAAATTAACCTATTTTATGAAATGAAACTTAATATCACCATCCGTATAAATATCAAATCTAAACTTTTGCTTCTATTAAACCTTGTAGTGCCAATTCAGTAGATTCTTTGCGTATTTTATGAACTGGATCTTATAACTTCAGACCAAAATAAGAACACA
The DNA here is from genome assembly GCA_034510155.1 of Eucriotettix oculatus. Lineage (NCBI taxonomy): Eukaryota > Metazoa > Arthropoda > Insecta > Orthoptera > Tetrigidae > Eucriotettix > Eucriotettix oculatus. The sequence goes on along the minus strand of CM067377.1, from coordinate 9,847,851 downwards.
TGATAACAAATGTGAAAGTTTCTTAAATCCCTAAAATTTCCCCCACATTTCAAGTAATCACGGCTGAATTTCAAACTACATTTGCCTAAGTCAGTCATATGCGGCCCCCCGAAATGTTCTATCCGGCCCAAGCTACATTACTCTTAATATGACGAATAAAAAAAATACAGGTTATGAGAAAAATAAACATTTTTCTCTTTTTTTTCTCTGTTTCGTTTTAGAAAAGCAATCACAGTTTCATTCATCATATTCTCCTTCATAATCTTTCAGCAATTAATAGGGTTTAATGTCATAAAAATACAAGAAATGTATCATTGCTACTTAATTTTAAAAAATGTTATATTGGCCCGCCTAACTTTGTTTTCCATTCCTTTGGTCCCCCTTTTTAAAAAAGTTCGCCCATCACTAGCCTAAGTCAAATTTATAAAACCAAAGACAAGATTTTTAGTCATTGTAATTTAATAGGATTTTTGTCAATTGCATAAGAGAAAGTTTTTCGATAAACGAGGTTAGTTGTGGATTTTAAATTGAACCTGTTTTTTAATTGTATGCTTTTGACATCATATGAAATTACAAAGTTGTTGAAAACACAATTGTGAGGTCAGAGGAATAGATTTCGGGTTGAGTGCGGATCATGTAAACGGCTGAAGATTGTAGAGGAGTGCGTGGTGACGTCACAGTGAAATATCTCCGTAATTACGAGTAGGAATCGGAAAAGAAATTACGGGTATTGGAATTATGATGAGTAGAGATTCACATAGTTCCATTACTGTTAATAAGATTTTATAAACAGGGGATAGTGAGGCTTGACTACGCGCTCTGTACCGCTTAAATTACATTAGAGTCGAATTAAATACTGCGCCTGGCTAAAGTATTTGAGCATGGCCGGGCACCCAGCTAGTATGCAAAGAGTCGTAAAGTAAAATATTATTAAAAACTGGTTGTTTCTATACATTTTAAGGAGTCGTTAACGAAACACAACGGGGGGGACAAAGTAGTTAAATTGCGATAACTTCCCAGATAATTTCCCGTTCCCCCTCCTCCGTCTTTATTTGTTATTAAAACCTTCGTGATTCCGTCACGTCTGTTTATTTCGCGTAATAATACCTTAATTTCTCAACTGGTTCCAGGATGACACATGGACGACTACTGTGGTGACTCATGCAACTTAGATTACTTTGTAAGCGATTTCCGTAATTGCGAACAGTGACGATGCGTCAGCGGCAGTTTCTTTCTTTCTTAAAAAAAACAACTTGGCAGTTGAGAGTGTTTCGCGGCTTTTAACAACTACAACATCACAAATCAGTGTTTTCGTTTCTACTCCAGATTAATCTAGATTTTATTTATCCTCTAACCTCAATACAAACATGTTAATATTCAAGGACAGTTATCATGAGGAATTAATCCTTATTAGTAGTGTATACGATAACGTTCAACGCAGGTTTCCTGCTTAAGTTCTTCAAATAACTTAGGGGTAGAATACATATTGTATATTTCTAAGTAATCTTTAAGACCGTAAAAAAGTTTCGTTTACAAAGCAGTACGGAATTAAACAGCAGTTTTTAATTACAGCGGTAAAGACCAAAACGTATCTGTCTACTTATTTTGCGTCGCCCCTTTGTAATAACATATGAAAGGTTAAGAAATATTCTGAAACTGAATAAATAATAACGATAACAGCTTACCGTGATTTCCTTAAACGTAGCAGTTAACTCCCAATAGAAATTTTTTAAAACACGTCCATCACAATTTCTTAACAATTCATTTCTCTAAGAAATCAAATATCTCCTCTAAACAACCACCAGCGACACTCCTTCTCTCTCTCTCTCTCACCAAAGATATAAAACAGTTGATAAAAAGAATATGTGAATATCTATAAATCAAGTGGAAATGTTGTGAAGCTTTGAAAAAGAATTAGCGGAGAAGTGTGTCAGTAATACATTACATTTACTACAACGTTATATTAATACACGTGCCATTTTTAAATGTTACCATTATGAAAAAGTTTTCTGAAAGTAGTCATGATGTATTTGAGGAATATAAGGTCCGTCATGTCGTTAGATATTTCGGATGAAAGATGCCAGCAAAAGTAACAATATTTGTTAATTTTTTTATCGTCGTCTTCCTCGTCCGAGGGATAAACCTAGCATTTTAAAGTCCGCATTTTCAACAAATGAAGGTTTATACAGTATTTTATAATAAATAAATTAACCTACAGATACAGTCATAGTTTTATTTAGTTCATTAGACGTTTTGGTGCATATTCACACCTTCCTCGGTCCCTCATTTGACTTCCCCTTAATTTGAAGAAACAATAAACCACTAGCATTTTATGTGGTTTCTTTTTTAATACCCTTATCCAACATGTCTTCAGCCAGTTTACCTCTTCAAAATTACTATTTATATCTGTCTTAACATAACAGCACTTTCTAGTTGTTTCCTCGAAATGAAATTATCTCGTTTGAGTTCATATAAAAAAAATTTCGGCATAATGATCTGTAGGAATATACAGTAATTTTTTATGAAGGACATCATTACTAAAAATGTTCGTATGGAGTATGGGTGCGAAACTTTGAGAGAAGTGAGAACAATATGGAGGACTTTGACCAAAAGAAGGGATAGATTAATAAGCCACGTTTTGAGACATGAGGGTCTTGTAAAATGTCTGGGGTAAGAACAGAAAAACGAGCCCAAGGATGAAATACGCTAAGAAGACTAGGAAGGAAGTGGGGTATGGAAATTGTGCAGAATAGGTTAGTACGGAGAGTTACGGCAGACCAGTGTAAGGGCTCAATAAAACAACAAAAATGAATGAAGCAGTGAAATAATGTGGTATAATTTCATAAATAAATTTTGTGAATGTAGACTTATACTACTTTCAAATTTATTTTGTTTCTAATTTTCATTAAGTACGGAAATTTATTTTTACAAAATGTTTAAAATTTGAAGTATTTTTTCGGTAAGTTATTATTATAAATAAAAATTTTACAACATATTGAATTCAATATTTTTATTAACTAGCAATATATAAAAAAAAGTGGATAATTTTGCATATCGACTTTTAAGGTACGAAATCAAAGGCAAACGAAGGGCAGAGAAGTTGAAGAAGGTCACAGACAGGCTAATAAAATCTAGACAAGTTTTCGCAGGTTTTGGGTTATCTAATAATCATTAATATTCCGGGTAAACCTGGAATCAGGCGAGACACGGTGTATTCCCAAAAACCCCATGAGTGAGGCTAATGACTCCTCTCAAAGAGGGCAGATATAGTTCTGAATGGAGAAGATCAGGTCCCGCACCGAATAAAATTATACAATGGAGTGGGGACAAGGTGGTAAACACCGATAAGAAATTATTTTCGGGCACTAAGGATTAAGCAGTGGACATAGAAGTTTGATTGATTTTTGGTTCCTACATGGATTTTTTTCGCACCTTCCGAAGTCGCGGGGAATACCTAGATACCAACAATCCCTGCCGGATGGTGATTGCACCCCTGGGAAGGCAGAAGAAAATGTGGGTGTGGACATTGAAGAGTAATAAGTTTGAAAGTAAGAGATAGGAGTTTGTAATCGGCCATTTTGTTTTGGATAATGGGCGGAATGCTTGCTCTTGTCCGTGGCGGCAAAGAAGAAATGTAAATAAGCAACGTGCTCATTGTTCAACAAAGAAATTTCAGGTTTGGGTTTGGGCCGGTATAACATCTACGGCCAAGCGGTGGTTAGAGGTGATTTCCAGGCTAAGCTGAAGAAAGGGTAATTACTCTGTAACCTTTTGCCGATTTCCTCGTACTGCCAATTCAGCGTAGGATTTGTGTAAGACGCGCTAAGACGACCCCTAGAATATATCTCATGTCTAGTTTGTAAAATATTTGATGATTATAAATAATTGTATATAATGTGAATCACAAAAAAGGTTTGATTGCTTAAAGTAAATTAATAAATGTTAAATTTAATGGATTTTCTCCAAGTGGATCAGGATGTTACTATACATAACTCCTGTTAGTGCGCACAGGAAAACAACGTTAGAAGGCTCAATTTTAAAGCCAACAGCTAAAATATTGAATGGGCCATAAAGTTGTATTTAAAGAAATAGTTTAAAACGAATATGGCAGTTTTAAAGTGATTTACAACATTTGTAAAACAAGCTAATAGTCAGTTTTAAGCGAAGAGTCTTCCGTTGAGTTAATACGCAAATAAGAGCCAGGCACTTTGACAGCCGTAATTTGGCTCGCTCCCATATTCTTTCTGTCCCTGGAATAAATAGGACAGGTTGGGGTTTCCACGTCTTTTCACAGGGATTCCCCCAACCGTAATAGTCACATCCGACACTAAATTGCAATTAACGGTCCTGTTCTCAGGAGAAAACAGAGCTCGGTCGGCCTCTTCGTTTTCCTTTGTTGTAACGCAGCTTTAATGGTTTTTTACTCGTAATCAAATATATTGGGGCGGGGGGGGGGCGGTGATACTATTCTCCATTTGAATCTTTGGCTTCATGAAAGTCATTTGACTAAAGCATAATATTAATAATGGGTCTGTAAGCAGTGACGCGAGAGATACTGAGACCAGTAATTCGATATAGGACAATTCTATATTGACCCACAAGTTTCCCTGACCGCACCATTTGTCCCTGTGGTGGGTTCACACCAGGCACAGTCTTCTCCATCCCTTCTGTGTGAATGGTCGAAGGCTCAAACCCTAGTTTCGTCTTCTAAATTCAGTTACACGGCCTTTGACTGAGTTACAATTAAAATGAATTCCTCTCTTTGAATAAATTTATCTTCAATTTATTTATAAATCGAAATAAGCCGCCTGAATAAACTTTGTATTGAGATTGAAACTTTTTTAAGTTCAGCATATTGCTTTCTTTTTCTTAAAAAACATCAAATTTTTTCAATGTCTGTTTTTTTCTAAAAAAAATTAAATCAATTAACAACCTGGCACAGAATAATATTTTTATTTATTTCATTAGACGTTTCAGTTATTGTTCACACACTCTTCAGGTTCTCCTTTCTGTAGAGGAGATATTATATTAATGTGGTGAGTTGTTTGGTTTTGTCTAATTTACTCTACAGAAAGGAGACCCTGAAGAAGGTGCGAACGTGCACCGAAACGATCGAATGAACTATATTAGAAACTTTGTGTGTATCTGGTCGTTAATTTATTTCATTTAATAAAACAATTTATAACCTTTCTTATATTTAATTAATAACAACGTTTCGGCATATTTTCATTCCTTCTTAGGTTTTCTTCGTATAAATATTTCGTCTTTAGGAAGAAAAGCTGAAGAAGGAATGATAATATACCGAAACTTTGTTTTTAATTAAATATAAAAAAATTAAATTCTGTAAAAGGTCATAAATTATTTTATTACACATAACAAACGCTAAAATTAATTATTTCATTAAAAACAAATTCTATATGTACAGATTTTCGGAGAGACTAAATTTCTAATAAAGTACAATGAATGGGCAAAAGTCAGAAAATGAAGAACATGGCGTTTCGTCCCCCCGACTTTCAAGAATCTTCAGTTTATTTTTACCAAAGAAAATAGGATATATATATGCATACTTGAATATATATAAATAAATAAAGTTTGTATGAAGTAGCTACTTATAATTAAATTTTTAATTGAAATTTTGTGTTACTATCCCAAAGTCAAAGGAACATACCGCTAAACTTATATTGTTGTAACAGAATTTTTTAATACATCATACAAAGTTTATTTTTTATATTTAACTGCGTACATACTATTTTTTTGTAGCAAGAAATGACAGTTGGGGACGAAACGTCTTATTGTGAAAAGAGGAAAAATTCTATCTTACTTTTGGCCATTTTATTTATAATATTAGGTCAGATTAATTTCACTATTTTATATATAATATCAAATTAATATTTCGACTTTTGGCCACTCTTTTGGGGTAATTGGGACCATTGTGCGGCGGCAAAAGCGCTAATGACGGTCATCAGTATACTTTCATTTGAAATTAATAGAAATTAAACCGTTGCTGCACTCAGTACAACTACAGGTTCAAAGCATGTTTACCTTCAGAGCGGACAATGGCTCATGGTGACTCAGATCCAACGCAATAAGGAACAACGGAAATACAAAATAGCATTAGCTTTTGTTAAACTTTTCTCTATTATATCAATTGTTTCATTGTCAGAAGGGAAAACAATAAAAAATTGAATAATACATTGAACAGATTAATTTCATGGTCATAAAATTTTACTGACAAGTAAAAATCGTCTAGAGATGATATGAAGTTGTTCATGCATCTCTTTCAGTTTTCTATTATCTGTGGAAAGCAACAAGGTTTGCTAAAACGTTGTATAATGCGTGTAATTTTCGTGCCATATTATATATTTAATATTGAATGGCGGAAAAAGCAAAAAGAGAATAGGTAAGATCTCAGGAGATTGCATTCCGCAGAACGTACGTGCCATTTTTGCCCTGCAGAGGATTAGGATTCGTCTTGAGTTTGTACGAGGAAGGTCCCTCGACCACAGGAACCGTCTAGCAACCCTGTAAAAGGCGTAAAAAATCCACAAATAGACTGATTTCATTGGATGTCACGAGCATGTGACATACCAAAATGGAGGGTGGAGAGAAAGGAAACAACAGGCAGTCTGTGATGATCTAAAATAGCGAAAGGATCAGCCTGGAAGTTGTTCTAAGATGGCTTCCAAAGGCGCTTATCAACAACCACGCCATTATGAGGAAAGATGTCCTCGAATAGGTGTCGTCGCACGTCACTTCCGAGGAATGATCCTCTAACAGACATGGAGAAACAATATCTCTGAACCTTTCTCTCTCCTACACGGCCCGCAGTTAATCTCTGAAATTTCTCGTGCTTCTGTGAAAATGGATCAACAATAAAAATTAAATTAGATTTTAAATAAAGTAATTAAATTACTGGCCTCTGCGGTCTAGTGCTTAGCGTCACTGTCTCGTACCACAGAGATCCCGGACTCGATTTCTCTCAACGACTTTGGGTGTTTGTGTCTTTCTGTCCACAAATTTGAGTAACCCTTACAATGAAGATATGATACCCAAAATGGTAAAATATGTCGTCAATTATCTTAGTTGTTGATGCGACTTAAAATAAAAAATATTAAAAGAGTTATTTTATGAAATATTGAAATATACTACGTTTCGTCTCTGATTTGAGCTTTCTTCAGGTATAAAAATTTAGATGTTCACGGAACCTCACTCCATGACTCATTTGGACGAAACTAATACATATATATATATATATATATATATAATTATTTTAAAAAAATGACAAACAGGCTCTTTTAAATATTTATTTAAAAAATTAAATTAATCTAACTTGTTATTATAAATAAATCACAAAGAATGGCCAAACGTCATAATTGTATTTATTTGAATTGGAAAGTTTCAGCCCCCAACTTTCGGGATCTCCTCAGTTCTTTCATTAAATCAGGAAATGGAATAATTTAGAAACGTTCGTCATCCAAGAATTTTGGTCCCGGACATAGCAGCACCAACATGAAAAATGTTGTTATATATTAAATTAAATAGCTGAGGATGTCGCGAAGGTTGAGGGACGAAACGTTTCCTATTGAAATAAGTTACTTCATTTCTGGATTCTGCCCTTTCTTTGTGTTTTAATTATTTAAACTCAAATTTATAAAAAAATAAACTTGTTTTATATTTCAAGAGTTAAAATTCTAGTAAACATAACTTTACAGAAAAGGTTGTATTTTTACCCCTGATTTATGTAATAATAAATAATATTTTTGCCCACTTTCAGACTTTATTCTTATAACAATTTCCAAAAGAAGAAGAAAACAACGTTTCGGAACTTGTTTGTACCATCTTCAGGTTTTTATCCTTATTATCTCCATTAGGTTTCATTTTTAGGTACACTATATTTATAAATCATTAACACCAATTTACAATATTTTGAAAAAGTCTCCCCGAAACTTCACCTCAAATTCACCAATTCCTCCCTCGTGTTTTTTTTTAAATATTGTAAATTGGTGTTATGTTTTATAAATAACTTTACAGCACTTGTTTTCTTCTGTATTTCATCCATCCCCCCCTTCTCCGAATACTTTAAACAAAGATATTGAATATTTGAAGCCGTGATGAAATGTACAGTCCTTGGTCCTGTCTTCTCAGAAAGTATTAACGTGTGGTACCATGTCAGGATTTTATGAATGAATAGAGGGATGAAAAAAGAAAAGCAAGAAGGAGACGATGACAAGAGCAAGGAAGAGAGTTTACGAGTGTGTCATTGACGGACAACAAGAGCAATCACAC
>CM067377.1:9617041-9839465 GCA_034510155.1 Eucriotettix oculatus | reverse complement strand
ATAATAAATAAAAAAACAATAGGATCATCACAAATAAATAAAAATACGACAAAATATGTCAGTAAACACACTTAAATAATATTTACTTAGTATAAATACAGCTTTTCATCCAACTAGCTGGATTATTCAGGTAACTACACACACAAAAAAAATTATAAAGTCAATATTAACTTTGAATACATCTAGTAAAAATGTAAAGTAAAATTTTTAATAAAGTAAAATAAATAACAAGCTCACAGTTTTAAATGGATAAAATAATTAAATAGTGAGTCTCAAAATTATTAAATGTTAACAGAGATTTAAATTTTTAGGCCAAGCATCAGAACTTCAAAAATGTATTTTCTGACTTAAGTAAAATAAATAAATAAAATTGCGGTCAAATATGCCAGTAAACAAATTTAAATAACATAATTTTTGTGTCTAGTTTCCTGAAGAAGCCCACAAATATGGATGAAAAAACTGTATTTATAATATATTTACTAAATGTTAATTAAATTTGCTACACCAAATCACTTGCAATAGGATTACCGTCGAATAAGTTTTTCAATTGTTATTTTTCTGTTCCTTAGCTATGCTGAGCCTGACAAGCTGTCTTCAATCCTGACTGGACGGGAAGATTAACAACGGCGCCAACAAACCGCAAAGCCAGACTCCCGAGGGGAAAAGTCCTCACAATTTAAAAGGACGGGGGAAAAAAAGGAAGCGTCAGTACCAGACGAGAAATACTTTTTCAAGCCGACAAGTCAAATCACCAGCTGATAATATAATTACAGAGTGAAGAAAATAATTTAAAGTCTCCCATTTCATTTTTTTTTGTCAGTGAAGGAATATCCCTTTGATTAATTTTAATTCCGTAGGTTTTCCCGATAAAGAAGTTGCTGAAATTGTTCTCGGGTTTCAAACCCACCGGTGTTTATAAGTAGGACGTTTCGTAAAGTAGTAGCACCGTCCTCAAGATGAACATGTCATCGAAACGTAATGTTTTGGTCGACGAAACGAAGTGATTAATAGTGTTTAGTAGCCTGGTTTGAAAAACTAGATCAGTTTCAGCAACATAATTCTCATGTTAACCACCCCCACAGAACTAAACCCTATTACAGTGGTATACTTATAGAGTGTCGCTTTCTCGGAAAATAATTTTCTATAAGAAGATTTATTCAAAACCTCTACAGGAGACAGTCAGCAGTAATTAGAATTGAAGGGCAAGAAAAGAAAGCAGAAATCAAGAAAAGAGTAAGAAAGGATGCAGACTGTCACCAATGCTCTTCAACTTATATATATATATATATATATATATATAGAATAGGCGATGAAGAAAGTTAAAAATGAATATAGAAACGGAATCAAACTGCAAGGACTAGAAATGAAAACCATAAGGTTCGCTGATGATATTAAGATATTAGGAGAGTCAGAAGAAGACTTGGAAAACATACGAAATGGAATGAACGTCATCCCGGAGGAAGACTATAAGACGAGGATTAATAGAGGGAAAAGCAAGGTGATGGAGAGTAGTATAAGTAAGAGTGGAATAAGAATGGGTATTTGATTACGAATAGATATTTTCAAATAAATTAAAGAATTCTGCTAGTCGGGGAGCATAACAACTAGAGTAGGATAGCACAGGCAAGAAAGGCTGTCCCAAAAAGAGTAATTTACTTACTCGTAATATAAGTGTAAATATTAGGAAAACGTTAGTAAAAGTGTTGGAATGGAGTGCGCCGTTACATGAGTGCGAAACGTGGATGATAAGAGTTGCAGAAATGAAAAGTATAGAAGCTTTTGAAATAGCGTACTATAGGTGAATGATATGGGTGGATAGAATAACTTCTAAGTAGAATACGGGAAGAATAAATAGTTTGGAGGACGTCGGCCAAAAGAAGTGATAGAGTAATGGGCCACTTTTTCAGACATGAGGGTCTTGTAAAATTAACATTAGAAGGAAATATGTGGGTTAAGAACAAAAGAGGGAGGCCAAGGATTGAATACGCTAAGCAGATTAGGGAGGATGTTGGATATGATACCTATGTAGAAATGAAAAGTCTTGTGCAGGATAGGTTAGCATGGAAGGTTGCATCGGGTCAGCCTTAGAACTCATTAACACAACAACAATTATCTGTAAACGTTACCCTACAATAAAAAATAAAATTTGATTAATAGTAAAAAATTTATCAGACTGCACATCAAAACTTCAGGAACGTTCACAGAAATAGGGCCAAATTGGTTACAAGAGTATATGTGCGTGTCTTTTATACTTCAGTAAATAATGAAATGCAACTGTAAATAAAAAAAATGTTGGGCCGCTGGAAACGAAGACATCTTCTTGCGTCCGTCACGTCCAACTAGCCGTAGTCGTCGCTGCTGTCCCGCCCGCCGCTGTCAAATACTAATCTATTATTTTTCTGGGTAGATTAGAATAAAAGAAACAAAAATTCCTCCACAAGCAACAAGAGGGATATGAACTACGTCTCGTGGTGTGAGTTTGACAAATTAACTCCACCACATTCAGAATTTGATTAAGGAAATTATAACCAGTCTTCAATCATACGTTGCTTTTTAAAGAGTTAGGAATTTTTCAGTACAATAAAAGAGACTTTAGTTGGAACAAAATATTTTATAAGACAAAATAAATTAAACAAATATTATGTTTCAAAGTGGTACGTGTTTTTGTTCACTAACTTTGGCAACAATTTTTTAATATATTTTTATAATTTGACTCTAAGGCACTTACTAATTTCTCCGTTTTTCCCTTTCATGACTGCTTCATTGAGATTTTGATTATTAATTGAAAGTTTTATTAAACGTTTAAGTTCACGTCCACGCCAATTTTACTTGCGCTCATCTAACATATTGAAGCAGCTCAGTGTTACAGAACTTCTCAGAACCTTATCATAATATAGAACTTATTTTTGTAGACTAAATCAACTCCTTTAGTAAAAAAATTGTTTAATATTTGTCACTATAACATCCATTCGCCAAATGAAAAACAAAGCCAAAAGTACACTTTTTCTTCAGTTCCAAATTTCATTAAACCTTTAGTATAAATCATCACCTAAATTCTTCTCCTATAGTGTATGTAATGCTTTTGTACTCAATAAAATTTTACCTTTTATACTGTAGCGACTCCATGTATATGAAACGTAATATATATATTTTAATTCTACACAACTAAAATTTTCGTTACCCGCGGTTAAACCACGTCTAATATCGAATCAGTTAGGTATTACTTAGAAACCAGGGCATTTATTGATTATACAGGGAACTATTAGGATGGTTGTGAAGTCAATAGCGAACTCTGCGCGAAGCCAGACATTCTGTCACTGTCATTCCCTTACTGGCACTTTGGTCATCATCAATAATAATTAGTTCGCCACCATATCAATATTTGGGGGAGGGGAGACGAGGGGCAAAACAAACTAGACAACGGAAATCGCAAATCAATTTCATGGAAATTAGGGACGTTTATTGATTGCAGTAGTAATTGTATTCTACTCAGTAAAAAACATCATATACTTAAAAGTAATGTTATATGAAAATACTTTATTATAAGTAACAATATTTTTGATATTCAAAAATTTATGTATAAAGTCATCAAAAAATGGTTTCTTCCATATATATCCAAGAGCTTTCGGCTCTTTAGGCCACATTAATCTGTTAAACAAGGTTGCATTCATTTCAACATTTTAAAGGTTACATTTTTCTTGCATGTTTGTCATTTAACGAGTTATTAAAATATTTACCTGCGTCAAGCGTATATTAAAAAAATTCAGAAGTTTGCTCCGGTATATTAAATACCTTAATCTGTACTTTAAGATTACATACACTCTGACGTACTTGTAAACAGTTTACCAAATACGTCACCAATACCAACCTTACATATGTAAATATATTCCCAACCTTTGTGTATTTGATATATTTTCACTTTTAAATTGTATAAATATATTATTATTTTCACAACTTATACATTTGAATCATAACTTTTTATTTTCATGTTTTTCTACAGTATAATTTCCCATTTCGTATCTTATATTCAATGTAATCTCTAGACTATTGTATATAAATATCACATAAAATGTTCACTCTTGAATATGATTAATTCTTTTTGCCATACCTTGCATTCTGCTTCATGCACTCCATTATTTTAAATGTAGAGAGAAGGTTGCATTGCTTTTATAATTTTGCTTGTCCTTACTCTTGTGTTATTTGGAAAAAAATTAATACATAACGAAAAAGATTAACAAAAAACTTAAAAAATAAGAAAGAGATTAAATTAAAACTACAAATGAGGAAGTATACATAAATAATAATCACTTTTAAAAATAGATGTATAGCATTGGCTAACTTTCATAATAGTTTAAACCGGAAATGAGAAATATTATTATTTATAATTAATATGTGCCGTCTTTAATATCAGGATATTCATATTTAATTAAATAGTATTCAATTTATCCTGAACAGTTAATGACGTGTCTCAAAAAACTTAAACCAATAAAAAGGTTCAAAAATATTAAGTACAGTCAACAGACCATTATTAAGCTATAAGAACAATTAACGTCTGTGAATAACATATATGAATTAAGAATTAATTAATTAATATATCAGACAATTATAATAAAAAACTGAATAATTTTAAATTTTAACTATGGACCATCAATTACGGTCCTTGTAACAAACTAAGGTTATGAAAGCAAAGATCATACAGACACAAAATAGCCAGATTAATAATCCTTCATATAATTTCATTAATTGTGAAGCACCATGTTTTATTAACAGTAGATGTATTGCTTTTAATATACAACATTTCAAAAATTAAGGAAAGATTAATAGGGGACTACAAAACGTTGTTTGGAACAAAATCACTCATTTAGTTTTGATAAGGTAATAAATTGAAAGAAAATGTTGAATCTGAAAAGAAATAATTTTACTGTTAATATAGAACATTAAACTTCACAATTAAACCAATTATATGATGGATTATGAAATTGTCTTTGTTAATTTCATCTTTTGCCCATTCTTTGTTTGTATAATTTTTTTTTCATATCTTCAGTTGGTTAGAAATATTGATAAGGACCACAACTGGTCAAAACGTCGATAGTTTAAGTTTAAAATTCATTAAGTTTTTTTTGAAAATGTCTGATATTCGGGTCGTTAATTCTTAATTTATATACATACACATGCCCGCGAAATCGTTAACGCGTAAATAGCTCTTTTTATTTTGCCCTAAAAACGAAAGTACTGTACCATTTTCCTATGATCGCTTCACGGAAAACATTGTAATTCGCAATTGGTTTTGAACAGGGCCCGCTTTCACACGTTTGCAACAATATATTGGGTGAGAATTCTCGCCCCCCCCCCTCTCTCTCTCTCTTTCGAGCTCGCGATTATAATAACACAGTAAGTGGGATGGATGGTATAGGGACGCCTAATAGGACTTTTAACTCGCAGTTTGTTTTCACGATACCTTTCGCACGGCAATACAATGGATTTATAAATATTTACATTAATATCTTCTGAACTCTGCAAGATATCGAAATAAAAAATACACGTAAATTTAAGTTAAAATTCATGTTTCAATCCCTGAATGTTTAACTGAAATCCGTTAAGCCGTTTTGGAGCATAGATCAAGGGTATAGGCAACCCGTTTACACATTTGAAGACTTCCACGTACGTAAACTAAGAAACCTTCCCGTAGAGTTAATATTTATATATCATTATCATTATAAATATTCATATTTAATATTACTATCGAAATGAAATATGCACGAATATTTAAGTTAAATCTCCTGTTTTAAACCATCAAATTTTCATTAAAATCGAAAAACATCTCTTGATTCAGACCTGTCCTAGCGTTGTTGGTTTGCTAGTTTCTTCTGCATATTATAAAAAATTAGTCTTAAGATGTTATCTAAGAAAAGCTTATTTGATTCTGAGTGCTGTGTTTTCAAAGACGAATGGAGTTGGAAGTACTTTTTCATAGTTTATAGGGATACACCACTGTAGCGCGACGTATGTTTACATGGAATAATGGTAAGAATAATAATAGGAATGTGCAGCAGCTAAACACGTGCGCCCGGCTCATAGGATTTCACGGTTTAAAAATAAACCATAGAAAACACTGCGTCTCAGGCACGAAGGAATGTTCCCCTCCTCCTACGCTTCACGGTGAAAAGGTTATAGAAAAATAGTCCCCGTTTACCCTACACTGGCGTGAAGTAGAAGGATAAAGCTTTGCTGATTGGTTGTCCAATAAAAGCTGGGATAAGTAGGAACCAATCAGAGCCTTTTGACGATCACTGATCCAGGGAGAGATTGGGTGATCTTTCATTCTGCGGTTGATGATGAAAAAGAGGACTCTGGTGCACGAGCGGGCCACGGTGTAGTGATAAAACTGTTCTCAAACGATCAGTTAAACATAATTCGTCGAAAGCCTATTTACCCTACGGTAAACCTTTAGTGTAGACAACTTTTGCATATTTAGATAGCCAGGAAATAATATTTTTCATATTTTCGTTAATTAATTATGGTATTTTTATAATAAATAAATATTTTTTAGCGTAAAACCTTAAACATTTCTTAAATCCTAATGTTAGAAAGGTGCGTTACAGCACTATGTCTCTTCTGCAACGAAACTGTAGCATTCTACAAAAAATATAACGTTTCACGACATTTCAACTCGGAATTATATTGGCCCGCTTTAGGTTTTTTTTTCCTTTCATTTGACTCCCGCTTTAAAATGTTTGCCCATCACTGGTATAGATTAATCACGCTTTAGGACCCTTGCTATTTTCGATCGCTGACACAAGGAATTTAGCGCTAATATTTTCCAAAGATAAAGGCAATGACTTCAGCGAAACAAAATATTAAAAGCAAATAAAAGGGAGAATATGAGAAAATTATTAAGGCACAAAAAGGTTATGAGCAAAAATATTAGTAGAATTAATGTTTTTGAAACATTTCACATTATTTAAAAATTAATAATAGAAAGCTTTAAACACGATGGGGTGGCGGGTAAGTATTTGTGAGAAAGTGGCCAACGTTGTATAGTCTGTATGTTAAATTCCAAGGAATGTAATTTGAGTTAATGACGAGCACAACATTTGCTCTCTGATAAGCAGCCGAAGGCACCCAGCACTTCTCGGAATCCGTTATCGCTGTGGAACGGAATGCTTCGACCTTGCTCCTAGTTGGGCTGCCTGTTAATTCTGGAAGTAACTATTCGTAACGTCTGCAGAGTGAGTGGGCAGGCAACTCTCTCTATCTCCATGTTATGACGTCTTCTAACGACTTGGCTCGGGCGGCAGAAGGCGCTTTTCTTTGAACTCATCCCTCGAGTCCTGTAAATCACGCAATATTACCTTGTATTACGGCTACTGTAACGACGTGCTACAGTTTTCTCTTCTCGAAAATACTGAATATGCAGTTGGCTATTTTAATTTAGACATTTTATTACATTAATTACATCCGTTAATTCAGATGTCTTTATACCTGCTTTAGAAGCACTTTGTGTAACTTCCATCCTAGAGTTGAAATAAATAAATATTTTCCTTGTTCCTACCCAACCACTTTTCCCTGTTTTTATTTGAGTGTTTTGCTCTACTTTGTTTGGTAATAACGGGAAAATATGTGAGTGGAGGAAATTTAACACTGTATAATTTTCTTACAAATTTAGAATTTAAGAATTATTGAGAAACGTTGGTAGGATAAAGCTGCCAATTGAAATCTCGGTTACACTATGCAGTTATCTTCAATTAGTTTTCCTCGCGGATTTATTTCCTTATACTAATTATGAACTATTTTGTAATTTATCTACTTCATTTCAATATCTGGCCTCGGGGGAAAATTTTGGTTTCACAAGAATATGCTGAATTTCTGGTTTTATCAATTGTGACCTCTCTTTGTTTCCTCCTCTGTCTGCTCTGTCGCCTGCAATTTCTCCTTGGTTTCACTTATGTGCTTTGACGTATAGCCTATCGAAGACATTCTGAATGGCCCGATTAAAAATATTCCCATATATTTTAAAAAAACAAAACAGATTTGCTCTTATTCACGGAACGTAAATCCTCTTCATCCATTTTTTTGTTTCGAAACTTCTGTGTGACAGGACAAACATCCAATCAGTAGTGTTGCAACATTGTAAGCAATTCTCTATAAAAGTTTATAGTGAACGCTCTGAGAAGGAATATACTCTAGAAATAGAGAATTGGGTTATGACCGCCCATTATCATTTTGATTTAAGTTTAAAAATGGAACTGGATGCGTGATTTTAATGTTTAGAATTTTGTTCAAGGTTATTCCTAAAAGCGCTCTTTGTTTCAAGTTTCTATTACTCACTCACAAGTTTTCTTTAACATCCAATCGATGAAGGTTGTCAATGATCGCCAGTGGTCAGAATTAGTCTGAACTCGTGGGGCCATTTTGAAAAGTCATTAATGACTATTATTCGGTAAAACGACTTTAATTCTTTTTGACTATGATTAGGGCTATTGCTTTATTTAACAACTTAATGGAAGATAAAATTAGGATATTTTAAGACTGATAATTGAAATTGTCAAATTTTATCTGAAACCTGGCCTTCGAGGAAGTGTATAATATTTACTTTTATAAATTAATTAAATTAAAGTTTAATAATTAGTCTAATCTATTTAAGAGTGCTTAAATTTAATTCTCAGCCGACCTACTGAGGTCTAGTGGTTAGCGTCGCTGACTCACAACACAAAGGTCCAGGGTTCGAATACTTGCCTGGGCTTGGGTGTTTGTGCTGTCATGGTCACCGAGACTGGGATTAAGACTGCTGGAAAATTGATACGCTGACCAAGTGTCACTCCAAATACGGAATGTTTCATGTAAGACGACAGTCTGCAGTCGGTAGGCCAAGGCCCTCAATGGGCTGTAAAACCAAGGAAGAAGAAGAAAGTTAATTCTCATACGTTTTCCTTGATAAATATCTAATTACTTTACTATGAATATCGAGTGTTAAGCAATGGGTCATAAATCTAAAATTCATTCATTATTTTCAGCTTAACATTCTTTGTTCTGTGTTTATTATATGAGTTTATAATTTACATATATCAGTTATTTTATTATTTACTTGATTTCAATTTAATGTAATAATTCCTCAATTTTTAAGCTGAAATAATTTACGCACTATTTAAAAACATAACAAATATTCTTTAAATAAGTAGTATATCTGACATTTAATGATATATTTAATTTATAAATAATTAATTTGTTTAATATTCTTCTCATACGAATTATATGTTTTATAAATTTTATCTAAATATTAGTTTCTTGTTCCTTATTTACGATTCCGTTTTTTTAAATTTAGGTTTTTTATTTTTGTTTCTCGTCTGTTGTTTAACTTTCTAGTTATTATACTCTTCTTTTTGCGTGTTTTTGCTTATCACTTTTTTGTTTAGTTACTTTTGTAATCGATACTTTAATTCCTCGCTGTTTTGCGCTAAAATGTTTGAATTGTATTAAAATATTCACGAATTATTTTTGCCCTTTATTTAAGTTTTAACTTTTCTTCAATTATGTACATTTGTTTTGCTTACATTTTAACCTTTCATATTTACATACATATTTATTTATGAATTAAAATTAGTAATCACTATGTGACTATTGGCAGGGAATAATTATTCCAATTTATTTAGTTCATTTTACAATTTTCACGTGCATGTATTCTGTAATTTATTTTCCTCAATTTACACTTTTTTTTAAAAAAAATTTGGGTGATTTTTTCTTCATATTTGCGTTATATTTTCTATTTTGCTGTATTATTTTTACTATTATATACTTTATAATTTATTTTATTTAACTTCTTGCTCGGTAGAGGAGTAATACCCTGATTTCCCTGTAATTGATTACGGATTAGTGTCACCAAACTTGTGATACATCTAGTGTATTTATCCTAATTTATGGCTTTATAATGAAAATGAAAAATGTCTCTAAAGGAAATAATACACTATATATAGCTTTCCTTAGAGCCCACTACTACCATTTCACACATTTCCTCAGCTGAAACCTTTCACTTCCCTGTTTTTTCTCTGAGAAAAATGACATATGACATCACATAACGAAAATACTCTATACACGTTATGGTAGATTCGTTTTCTGCACATCAGCGCAATTTTTTTCTCTCTTCCTGAGAACGTAAGCAGCTGAGGCGAGCGTTTAGTAATGTATTAGTATTTTCTTTCATACATAATTTATTATTTACAGGGACTCGCCTTGAGTTCATAAATCGGATTATTCTTTTTTGGTTATCATTTCCGAGGGTCTAATTCGTTTCTTGATTCCATCAATCGGTTGGCGGCTACGTAACTTTTAAGGCTGCATAATGGTTTCTATTCTGTTTAGTAAAGGTGACTCGTTATTTTTCATTACAATTCGTGAACGTACTTGCGACAGGAATAATGAATAGGGGAAAACCACATACAAAGCTGTGAAAGTGTTCAATATATTCACAACAGCACGTCGTTCGAAAAGTTTTTGAAAGAGTTAAAGAAATTAACACAGACTGTCCCGTAAATAAATGTCAGGAAACCGATAATTTAGAATTGATATATACACAGCCGGAACACTCTGGGGCGATAATAAAAATTTATGGAACACCGTGGAAGCTCCCGTCCAAGGACAAATTTATTGTGTTGAGGTTATAAATTATTCCATTCCCATGGTTCGTCGACATCAGATAGTGTTTCAAATCACCCCATTTTATTCGCCCAGCACCTACTCAACCTTTTTATTCTGATTTATTCATTCCATTAGTCCACCCCACGGGATAAATGACAAGGCAAGAAAATGTATGAATAAAAAGAAACACATTTGAGAGAAATATAAAAATGAAAAAAGAAATATGAATATAAATGACATTATCTCCCCTTTCAAAGAAAGAAATGTTATTTTATGTCTAAACAGGTTTCGACTTGCTTATTAAATTTCTTCACAATTTTTGTTCAATTGATTAAATGGTTTATATTAAAGCTCATTGACGAGAAATAATTTTATGGCTTTAAGATAGGTGAAGTATATTAAGTTGATAAAAACTCTTCTATAGTGTTTTTCAATAAGGGCGAATCGATGTTGAAATAGAATGAAACAAGCTGTGCGTGAGTTATTTACGAACTTCTCTCTCTTATTTGAAAGACCCATGTTCGCCCTTTCAAATAAAAAAAGAATTTCGTTAATACCTCACACACAGCTTGTTTTATTCGTTTTCAAATCGATACGCCCTTATTTAAAAACCATTTATAAACTACGCTTCAAATAAAGATGACTGTATCCATTAATCTGTTGCGTCTTCACTGAAATTAGCTTTGTACCTATGAATTACATTTTTATTAATAATAAGAAATAGAACCTTATTGCAGGCTAATTTAGATTGAAAAACAATTACAATTGGACCTATGTTGTTTTCGCCTTTAGATAAAGGTAGCTAAGCTTGCGTCGAAACGTCCGGCATTTATAAATTTTCTGTTTAATTTTTTCTGGCTCAATCAAAGTTTGTCTGCAATAAGGTCGTGTTTCTTATCGTTAATTTTTATATCACATTGTCTGTTACATTATTAGTTGTAGTATCAATAACTTTGTAAGAGCTGTATTATTTCAGTTTCACGTAATATAAATCTATTCAGAACTATAAAATGAAACTACAGAAATGAAAGTATCTGATAATTTATGTTTATAAGGGTGTTATTCAATTTTATTATTCGTTTGGAAATTATTTTCCAATCATAATTGTCTGCGCGTGGGCTGAACCGAGTAGGTCCGTGCTTTGAGGTGATACCTTTGCTCTCCTTCACAGGGTTCCAAGCGAGTCTATCGAACGAATGTAGCTCTTTCCTAACAATTCATTAATTTTCTCTGTCTTTAATCTTAATCTCTCTCGGCCCACATTTATTTATTTCTCCGTTGTTTTGGTGATTAACCAGCTACTTGAGAGTGATCAAGAAACATCCTAATGGCATAGGAATGGAATTGAAAAGGTAAGATGTGGATCTAGGTAACCTAGGACCCCCGGGATAATAGTTTGAAGATCCTATCCGGATATTCACCTAAAAGAGATGCAGGGAAAACCCTAGAAAAATTGCATCAGGTATTGGGCAATATTCTCACGGCCTTCCGAATGAGAGAGGTGAGTTTGTTTTGCGGTCACAGCATTCCCTTCTTCTTTTAGAAGGCAGCTGGCCGAGTGATCCAATGGGAGTAGGAGACAACTCTTACGGTATACCCAAGGTCTTCAACCCCATTACATACATCTCCTAAAATAGATGAAGGGAGAGAACGAGGCATCCCCAGTGGTAAGACCCAGTATCTCTCTGTAGAGAAATACTTGCGAAAGATAGCTCCAGAGGTATTACTCTTCTTCTATTTTCGTGGCGTTGTAGGGAATTTAAAGCGTTGGACTACCGACAAGACTGCCAGACATGATTCTTTAGAGTGACACGAGGTCAGCGTAGCGACATTCCTCAGGTTTCGTGACCATGACAACGCAGACAGCCGTGCCCCTGCTGGAACTCGAACCCGGGACGTCTGTGGTGCGAGTGACCACTACGGGAGAGCAGGTCAGCCTCGGCCTATATTGCACCGTATTATCGTCAATGCTTGAATTTTACTGTCCGTATCACTATCTATTACTTCGTCTTATTTCCCCTTATTCAGTCAATAATTTTTCCCTGTCCCGCCCTATTTTCGTCATCGTTTAAATCCCGTTTGAGTTTGTTCGGGGCCGAAGCGTGCCTCCAAAGCGAGCCCCCGAGGCAGGTGTCCTTACTCCTTACTACGGAATTTAAAGGCCCGTCTCGCCGTGAGTCACTCCGGTCCGTATCGTATCGCGGAATGACACCACGTGGTCGGCGTATGATTCAGCCTCGAGTCTGGACCGTGATTCATTCCCGACGTGGCCGACTGACTGCCATCGTGAGCCAGTCAGCTGTTCGAGGCGAGAGAGCCAGCAACGCCCGCGCCGTCCGAAAAAGCGACACCCCGTCGGGTATTGCTGAATCTGGCCCAGGATTGAAACGCCGACTGCATATTGGGAAGGTGGGGGGGGGGGCGATATTGTGCGCGCCGTGACCCTCCGCGTTCCGTACGTCGTCGCTCGTCGTTGCCTCGCGCGGCCGCTAGCGGAGCTCCCGCCGACGTCGTGAGTGCATCGTGAAAATTTTACAATGCGGAGGACGAATTCCCGAGCGATGACTCAGCCCCGCAAACATGCGAACCGTTTCCGGCAACCCCGATGCGTCACCCGCTTTCGCCCGCCGGCGCGGCGTGGCGCGGGGCGCTCGGGCGGCTTCGGCTCCGCTCGGCCGCGTCCGCTGACGTCACGCCCACGTGACTCCCGCTCTGAGCTCAGCGGGCTAAGAATAGCGGAGGGTAGCTATGACATCATTCTCGGGAGTCTTTGTACGGCGGCTAGAGAGAGACAGAGAGGGCTTCCCCCAGATACCGAGCAAGTCTCGACAGGAGTGACTCATCGCAGCACAAGCACGAGCAGGGCGGCGAGGCAGGGCGACGCAACGCGGCTCACGGGAAGAAAGGGGCCCTGCGGCAGGTGGATTCGACACGTCAGCTGTGTACAACATGTACTCCTCGGCGGCCAGCTCCACGCATTCCAGCGACTCCGACAGCCAGGATTCGCGCCTGTCGACAGCTGATTTTCTGACGTCCATGGCCAACTGCACGGACGTCGGCAACCGGACGACGGTGAGTTACTTATCATTTCATAACCTTGCACTTTCGAGATTGTTTTCGCGAATAATCGCAACGAGTCGCGATGTTTTTTCCCCGGATAAATTGCATATTCCGAACGTATAATTTTATGCCGCCGAGTGGCTTTCCTTTTATAGTCATGCCCGAGTACACGCGGCTGCGTTATGTAACGACTGTAGCTTCTCGGCGCCGCTCCACGCACGCCGCAGACTGACTACATGTGCGACTCCTGTACGCCGCTTTGCGCCTCTCCTCGCACGATTCGCGAAATACACCGCCACGGGAAATTCGTCTCGGGCGAAAATGATCATTTTCCGTGGCCAGCGCTGCGTGCGACGTTTGCAAAGGGTTCCCGAAAGCAGCTGTTCGCTCGCCTTTCCGCGCCGCACCGGTGTCGTAACTTCGGTTCTGGCCTTTGAGAACAAGGACGTGCCTGTCCTCGACGGCGAAATCTGTGCCACTTTGTGTCAATTAGTTTTACACTACATTGTAATCGGCAGCCTCGGAAAATGATTTAACGTTGTTTACGAGTCTGGCTTGTTGATCTCGCTCGCGAGGTAGAAAGTTAGTTTGTTGGGAAATGATCTCCCGAGAGGAAAGCGAGCTGACACGGTAACCCTGGCTGGACCACACGACGCCACTGTATCGATCGTATTAGGGTGGGAGAATGTGGAGCTTGACTTGGGGGGAATTCCTACCGCACTTTCCCCTTCATTATAGATGACGCCGACTCGTCTGCACACTACATCCACTACTCTTTACGCATATAAGCCAATTACTAATGCAGATCAATCTAACAACAATTCAAACTGACAACAATTTTGCTCATTAATTAAATAGAATAAATTTACATTTATGCTGAAGCTAACGTGGTAGGCAGCCAAGTTTAGATTCTCATACATTTTGCTTCCTTTTTTCCCCATAAATATTTAATTACCCGACGACATCCGAAATATGATGACGAAACGTCGGCTCAATGAAAAGAGAGTTATTAACGTTCATAATTTTAAAGTACGGTGAATAACAGACAATTAATAAAACGAAACCAAAACATGTAGTTGTATTAAATTATTTTGGGTTTTGTTTTACTAATTGTCTGGTTTTGGTCACATTTAAACATCAAATAAATACTTTGTACCTCCTCGTAAATTTATTCCATTCAATTTGATAAAATAAAAATATCGCAACGTTTTGTTTCTTGTTTTGGAAACTTCGTCATGTGCAAAACTATAAAGTAACAATTTTTTTACAATCGTTTTTAATATTTTGACCAGTTTATTTATTCAGTATATGCTTGGACCATAGAATACCTAAAAAAGAAACAAATAATTGAGGCTGAACATTTCTATTTATTTATGTAAAGGTTTTACTTTTACGTTCGTCTGTTATGAAAATGTAATGCAATTAATTACCTGCTTTTTAAAAAATTGTTGGAACCTATTTGCACCTTCATGGTTTTTTTTCTTCTGCGTATAAGTTGGTATAAACAATGTTATATAAAAAATATTTGACTGTGTCGTAACTAGACTATTCAAATAACATTAAAATACAAGTGAGAAACACTTCCGAAATGTCAAAAAAAAAACGTGATGGAAAAATCCTGAAACCTTATTTTAAAAGAAATTACATAAACTGCCTGAAAATAGTCATTAACTGCGCTATGATGTTTCTATAAATTAAATATAAAATCTACATAAAAAATAGTAAAAGAACGTCCCACTTTTTAATAGCGATATAGTTCATTTTACAATTTATAATGCCGACTTTTGATACTTACGTTAATGAGCAACAATTAGGCACAGTCTGTTAGAATTTCTTCCCCTCCGTTTCCCATGTATACAAAAATTATTAGGAACACCATTTTTGGAAAGAAAACCTTTTTATGTCATTATAGGGTATATCCACATGTAAAACGTAAATATAAATTACGTATAAAATCTATCTTTCTTTTAACAAGTATCTGAAGTGTTTTAATTCTGATGTGACATAGCAAATGCGATGGCAAAATATAGCTCTGTATTATTTATATTTTGATATTTTAAATCGAAATTTAACCATTTATCTTTTAAAGGAATATTGTTGAATTATATTTATAATTCTTTGTCATTTCAGAAAGAATTTTTTGCGTTTGTCTGTACCTGAAGAAGTCTTAAAATTGTTGACGAAACGTCGTATCAATAAAATAGTAACCTTGCTATAGCTCTGAATTGGTCGTTAATTTAATTGTATTTATTTCTTTTAAAAAACAGAAGTTAAGTGATGTACTGTTAAATGTTTCGTTTAGTATGTTCATCAAAAGTAATTCGTGTGCTTCAGTATAAATGAAATTATGTTTTACGTAAACGTCAATTGGTAAACAACTATTCTACACAGTAATTTTTACTTCTTTGATTGATGCAAATCTCAAATGTGCATTTAATTGTTTTGTTTTTTATCGGATTTTTATGTAGTCATGGTCACTGAACAATAAATATTTTTTTGTCTTAACTTCACCTTCCTTGATTTATTTTTCTGTAAATATTTCCTCAATAAAAAGAAAACCTGAAGGCATAAAAATATTCCGAAACGATGTTACTAATTACATTTATACATCTGTACGAGGCCATTAATTGTTTGATTATAAATAACAGACGTTAAATTTAAACCTTTTAAATAGGATATATATTACACTTTCACTTCCACACACTCCTATTTTTCATTTACTTTTATTTAACGTTGAATAGTTGAGGGGGGGGGGGGAATTCTCCAATGACTTACATTGGTTATCATGAAAGTAGTATTTTTTATTTATGTGAAAGCTATTGTCACTTAATAAAAATACAATTCCGATATTCCCTTCCTATCTGTAAATATTGTTATCATCCTCGTTTAGCCTGTTAACCAAAAAAACTGGTGAAATTTTAAACGTACTCAACACACAAACATTACTAAATAAATAACCAGGCAGGTTACTAGTTAATAAAAATATAAATTTAGCTTCACTTACAGCTATTGGACAGCAACAGCGTGGGGGGGATCCAGGAGCTTACTTTAATCATTAAAGTAGTATATTTTTTATTTCTGAAAAGCTATTGTCACTTAATAGTAAATAAATAATTAAAAATAGTTTTGTTGATCTGAATTCCACGAGAAAATAAAGTTACAACCTCGTCGGTGGAAAGTAAAATTTAATAAGAGAAATTTAGAACTTGATGACGTTGCGTCCCTTCCACTCCAGTGATAATAAATTACTATGAATAAATTTTAGACACAAACTGATGAAATTTTGAATGTGGTCAACACACAACCATTGCATCAAAAAAAATTATTTTTGTTTAACTAGGCTGTTAACTTGTTTGAGAAAAATATCATTTGTTTTACTTAACGCGCGTGACTTCCACACGCCCCTAATTTTCGTTTATTTGTATGTAACAATTTTATAAGAATGGGGAGGATGGTGGGAATATCTTCTTGCCACGTGTTAAAATTACTTATTGACTTTTATATTTTCTTCTACGAGCTTTTGATGCCTTACATCTCGTAAGTGGTCACCACTTTACCCAACGAGGTTTACTTTTCCTCCAATAATGTTAAATATACACGGTTTATATATATATATATATATATATATATATATATATATATATTATAAAGATTTTCCGAAGCATTACAACTTGCCGATAAATATGTAATTAACCAAACACAACTCGTAACCTTCAAGACAATTCTATTGGCAGAAAAATCAACAGAGCAGAAGTGATGCTCATTTTTCAAAGTTATAACTCCGATAAGCGCCGTAACTGTAGAGTATAACCTAAGCACATTAAAAATAGAACTGTAAGAAATAACACTCACGCACGATCAGAGTGAAGGTCTTCCAGAGGCTTTCATTCGTAACTTCCGGGTTTCATTACGCTGGTCTCACATGCGATCTGATACCAACATTTTCAACACAAATACTCTAAATTGACTCGAGCTGCAGTGGAGGTTGAAGGTCTCTGTGGAACTCTCCTCTAATACCAAGGAACAGTTTACGTATTCCACTAGAGAACCTAAAACAACCTTCTCGATTTTGGCACGTTTACTTCTGTACGAGTAACCGGATTTTACCCTTTACCTGAAGACAAACAGGTTTCTGTCATACTGTGTGAAACTGAGAATTTATCTTCCTGTTTCCATTGCCAACCTCTTTCTTGGTATTAATAGACAATGGGATAGGCGATGACGTCCGTACCAATTGTCTTGCCGTCACTGTCAACAAACTTCAAAACCAAAATTACCAGATCTCAGTTTCCAGACATCAGCGTCAATGCACTCAAGTAGCCTATATTTTTATCAACCCGATTTCTTTTATTTACACAGAAACAAAAACAATATCGTATCAGGGTCTTCAATTTCTTCGCCTCTGAAAATAAAACTTAGAATCCCCTCAAAACAACCACTGCATCGCTGCATATTTTCAAAATTTGAATTTTACGGGGAGTGTCCTGGGAACCGGGTGGCCACGTGGAATCGAATCACCGCACTCGGTTGATGACGAGGTAGCAATTAGCTCGTAACTGGGTATGTGTGTTACTTTGGGGCAGAATTGTACGGGCTGCAGTTGGCCTAGACCCCGCAGCTGTTTACTACGGTTGCAATATCGATCCGCTCATTCATGCAGCCGCCAGGGTGGCCAACATTGCGGCAATTACCAGGCACTGCGTCGGAGCGTCTGGAACAGTCGTTGTCATTCAGTAACACCGGAGGGTGTGTTTTTTAACTGATATTCGTTCTTCCCAACGTCACGTTAACTGTAATTTTCCTTTATTTAATCTCAACCTTCGCCATACAATTCTTCAGAGCTCACTCAATTGAAACTAGGGTTTCGTGAGGATGGAATCGGCTAGTTAGAGGTTTATCGTGGTCTAATAATCCAGGACTCGAAATGAAGATTGAGCCTATGACTGTCTTCTCCTCTCCCTCCAAATCAACAGGCTTTTTTATTTGCAAATAAAGTAATTAAATCAAGTAATTAAAATCCCAGATTTCAGATCGACATTCAGTTCCGTCATACTCTTCTTGTTGAAAAGGAGTTTGTGTTAAGTATTACCTCGGATCTCCATCACTATTGTTGGACTTCACATGTGATTCTATTGTTATGTTTTTATACTGTTGTGGAAGAAAACCTGAAGAAGGCATAAAAAATATGCCGAAACCTTGTTACTAATCAAATTTAAAGAATAAAGTCGGTAAAAGATCATAATTGTTTAAGAATTAAACGAATATGACTTAATACTATAAATACAATACATTCAGTCAGAAATGGAATAATTCAATTTGAATTAAAACGTTTCGCTCCAACTATTGGGAAATCCTCAGTTCATTATGAAAATCATTGTAAAATTTCGTGTTGCTTTCATTCTTTCTATTTTAGTTAAGGAGACCAATTATCCTTACCTGGCTTTGTTTATTTAATAAAAAATTAAATAATAAATTGAGCTTTCGGCTAGTCTGATATTTTCAACCAGGAAAATTAAACGAAAAGAAAAACAATTCAATACTGCAATAATACAATCCTCAAAATTTAGACAAAAATAGGAACAAAACCCACAATTATTATAATGTAAGTACCCAGGATAATAAACATGTATTTTTGTGCGTCTCCAAATACTTAATCAATCCAACGTCTACCATATAAACGTCATAATCTACCCAAATTATTGGTAATTATTTTTGTCTAAATTTTTACGCTTGTATTATTTCATTATTGAATTTTTTATTTTCGTTTTTTTTGTTGAAAATTGGCAGACTAGTTAAAAGATTCAATTTCTTATTTAATTTTCTTTATATTAAATAAATAAATCCAGATAAGGATATTTGGTCTCTTTAAATAAAATCAATTCAGCCAATCCTTTAGTCATTATAATTAAAATTCTGATTCTTTCTTGTTACGGATACTTAGTATGAAACCCCTCTTAAACTATTCAACACAATTACAGGGATGCCTGACGTTTCTTTCATAATGTTTGAAATTCTCCAGGTAGAAAGGAGGCACAAACAAATTTCTTTAGGCGTTAACCACATACGGAAAATTCTATAAATTATTAGGAATATAAAGAGATCCTAATTTCGTTAACACACGTTACAGTTTTGAATTAATTCCCCATAAAATATATAAATAATATAAACTTATTTACATGCATGTACAATGTATAATTTTAAGAGTAAAAATAGCTTATGACTGCTTCCGGAGATCTTTCTGAGTAACCTGCGAGTTATTAAAAAGTAATTCGTAATATATCTGGGACTGTCAGAGTGATTTGCAGAAATAAAATTTATACAATATACTACCTGATCCTCGACAGAAATGGGACACTTGAGATTCTAGAAAAAAGAATGTGACTCGGATGATCGATTTTATATATGAATGAAGGAATACTAAAAATTAAACCTGTAAAGACATTTCCTCTACAAATTGTGAGTCATGGATACAAAATGTTTTGAATAACTAATTACGACAAGACCGCGAAAGGATATACGGAATCTGCTTATAAACGAACGAACGAGAATTGGACGCGAGGCGCCTTAAATCAAGTGACAGATTACGAGCGACGTTATAAATGGTTCGTTGATAAGATAACACGATAAAGGCTGTCGATAACTTACTACTTCTCTGCAGAAATTGTTTCGCCATACGTTTTGGAAATCAACTGGTGTACCTCCCACTCTGCGTAATTTATTTATAACCTCTTCGAAAAAACTAATAAATATCTATGGTGTATCCGTCCCATGGAATTGGACTGTAATACATTCCGTATAAATAAAATTAAAATGGAGGGGAGGGAAATAATCCAGCGATTTGCTTGTAGTGCTTTTCTGGTAACGGGAATTAATGGGAAGACGTTTTCCGGCTACTGCTATTCATAATGAAATAAACAAAACTGATATCTGAATATAATATAAAATTAAATTATATGTAATGTATTTGAATATAAACAACTAATTAATACGATGCAAAATTAAACACTTCAGTTTGAAAGGAATTGTGGATTTATCTAAATAACCGTTAAAAAACATAATTCAGTGAATATGCATTACCTCATTAAAACAACATAGGAACGATAATGGACGTTTATTGAATTTTCTTTGAGTAATTAAAACCTTACTATATCGCAATCATATATATATATATATATATATTCATATATATTCAATTTAATTTCAATACTCACGATACGTGCAACATTCATTAATTCCAGTTTTAGGCTAAATAGCAAGAAAGTAACTTCCGCGACCAGCGATATTACGATCCTCAAAGAGTTTATAAACAACATACACTGTCTGAATTAGCCCACGAGATTAAATGAATCTAATTGTAAAACATTATGAAAGTTTGAACGATATCAATATGCAAATCGTGTTGGAATCTGAAAATTGAGTCTGTAGGCGGAGAAACGGTTAAGCTTTTATGGTTTTGTCTGAGCTGACATATTTTTTTCATGAAATACAACCCCCGTGATCGAGTTCATTGCAGAATTGCGTGCGTGAGCGTTTGCGTTGTTAGACCTCGCACTCGGTCGGGGTGAAGGAGGGTCAGTTAATTTACTTGCTCCATAAAGACCCCCTCACCCTATTGCATTTCCTGCCACACTCTTCCCCCTACATGTGTGGATCGATTCCTGATCTAATTTACCATAGGGTTTTGCCAACTTCTGAAAGTGAAATGATTTTGTATTTAAAAATCAAACGAGGAACGTTCTCTCAGGAAAATTCTAGCTCTTTAGCGTGAAGTTAGATATTAACTCTGCTGTGCTATTGCTTGGTCTCGCCTAACAACTTTGTGATCAGTTGCAGGTATTAATATAAGAAATTGAATCTTTCCTTTGTAACCTTATCTCAAACAGGGCATCAGTACAAAGTTTTCCCTGAATGTGTGTGTTTTTTTTTCTTGAATTTAGACACGAACTTTCAATCGTCAAGTAATAGCTGCTGCATATCGTGATATATTTTACAGAGGTTTTAGTTCGGATCCATAATTAATAGGTTAGATAGGGGAAGAGTCGCTGAGGAAACATTCTGACTACTTGAATGAATTTTCAATCCATATACGTCTAGTACAAGTATTATCATTATTATTAAAATATTTATGCACTTGCCTAAAATGTCTTGAGTCCACATAAATTAAATATCTATGAATCACAACACAATAATTTGTAGAAGGGTGGTCGTATAATAAATAGTAAATCATTAATTCAGAACTACATACAGTAATTCAATAAATTGAAATAAATAATCAATATGAAACACAAACGTTGGACAGCCTGAGCATCCATAGTCACTCGAGGCGGTCGGTATACAAAACAAAGCTGAAAGAAATCGGAAACGAAATTTTTTTGTACGTCTTTTTGCAGATTTATATTCAGTAACATCTGTGTAACAGTTTTATAATAAAGTTAATAATATTTCCTAGTTGCAATCGGTAACGAAGATTAGCAATATTTCTCGTGAAATAGACTCCGAACTCTACTACTAACAAATATCAGCTCCTATTTGAAAAGAACTATTAACTAATCATAAATATTCTTGAAAAAGAAACCATTTCATTCCAACGAATTCTGTGCTATAAACGAAGATTTATATTTAAAAAAATATATGTTTGTGTAGTTATTATATAATCATCACGAAATGTAATAGCCCTGAGTAACTAAATGTTTATTATTTATTTTAAGGCGATTGAAGTACTTAGAAGTAGTTATTTGATGTCTCTTGCATATGGCAAGTTATAGATTTCCATGAGTTATAATTACATTCTTAATATTTTTTTAAACATATTGAAGGATACACATGGCTACTATATAAAGTATTTTTTGGTAATCGAAATAAATATCAACCGTTTGCTTTCATGAAACCTAGCAACTTTAATTCAATATATTCTAAACGTATTTTAAATGGAGGATCTGGTAGAAAGAAGAAGACGTACGGCTAATGAGCAACTGGCTAGATTCAGGGATAGACAATAACTTAATAGAAATAGGAATAACATAGCATAGCATATTTAATGGAGTAGAAAGAAGAAGACAAATGGTTAAGGTACCCGGCATCTGAGTTATATACCCGGAATTGCACAAACCTTGAGTTATATGGTGCTCTAAGGTTTCCCTTAAACCAGTGATGGGCAAACTTTCTTAAGAGGGGGCCACAGGAAAGGAAAAAAAGCTTTAGCGAGCCAAAGTAATTTAGAGTTGAAGTGTCGTGAAACGTTATGTAGCGTACCTTACTGTCTATTGGGATTTAAGAAATATTTAAGGCTTAACGCTATTTAATATCTATTTATTTTGAAAACACAATAATTAATTCACGCAAAATTGAAAAAAATCCTAGCCAGCTAAATACGCAAAAGTTCTTTACACTCAAGGTCTACCATGGGGTAAATAGGCTATCAACTAATTCTGCTCAAATTGATCGTCCCTGAACAGTCTTACCGCTACCACGTGCACTCAGGCTGCTACAGCACCAGGCGTCCTCTATCTTCATCATCAACCGCAGAATGTCTGATCACCTAACCTCTTCATGAATCAGTGATCGTCAAAAGGTGCAGATTGATTCTTAATTATCCCCCGGTTTTAAGGGAGCAGAGCTCTATCCTTCTGCATCACGTCAGCGTAGGGTGAACGGGGACTATTTTCAAGAACATTTGCACCGTTAAGCGAAGGAGAATGGGAGCATTTCTTCGTACCTGAGACGCAGCGTATTCCATTGCCTATGGATTATTGTTAAACCGATAAATGATGTGAGTTAGGGGCGCGTGTCTAGCTGCTGCGCATTCCATCTCCCAAATTTATTAATCTTACCATTATTCCATGCACTCATAATTCTGTTTTTTATCCATAAAAACTATGAAAAAGTACTTCCAACTCTATTTATCTTTGAAAACACGGCAATAAGAATCAAATTCACGTTTCCTAGATAACATCTTAGGGATTAATTTTTTACAAAATGCAGAGTAAAACTAAAAACCAACAACGCTAAGACAGGTCTGAATCAAGAACCATTTTTCGATATCCAGCCATGAGGGAAGGTGTAGCTACTTCGAGGAGGCTCCGTTACCAATTTTACTCTTCGCTATGAAGTTGCTAGCAGCCAATACCTCTCACTCTCAACATGGCATTCCAATATCTGGATTAAGTCAATAATTTTGTATTTCGTCACTGATACAAAACGAAAGAGAGGAATCAAGTGTAATATATTTATTTTTCTTACAGCCTGTATTGTTTTTATTCGTTAGGTTAGGAATAATGTCCCGCGGGCCGGATAGGACATTTAAGGGGGCCGCATCTGGCCCGTGGGCCATCATTTGCCCATCACTGCCTTAAACCATTCATCAAGAAATTACTGTCGAATGAAATACTGTAGCTGGCTAATGTAAATGAATTCCAGGACATCGCCGGGTAACCAGCTAGTAATTCAATAAGCATCGACCATAATAATCCTGACACTTCCAATTTAAACGGAAAGTGAGACAAATAATCGATTCAGGAATATCAAACATTTCATAATCATAATTATTTGTAAATACAATTCCAAGACTCAATGTTATTTTTTCGCAACTATTACATACCCTCAAGGAAAAGAATAGAAGTCTTTGAAATGTGGTTCTATAGGAGAATACTGAAAATCAGATGGGTGGACAGAATCACTAACGAGGAAGTTCTGAACAGAATAGGGGAAAGCCGACGAATAAGGAAGACGTTGACCAAGAGAAGGGATTGTTTAATAGGACACGTTTTGAGACATGAGGATATTGTAAAATTAGCATTAGAGGGAAGTGTGTGGGGTAAGAACAGAAGATGGAGGCGAAGGATGTAATACGCTAAGCAGATTAGGGACGATGTGGGATGTTGTAGAAATGTAAAGGCTTGCGCAGGATAGGGTTACTTCAGACCAGTCTTAGGACTGAATACCACCACCACAACAACATATTTTAAAACCCTCGGAGAACCTTAATGGAACAAAAGGTATTCAATTTGGAAACCTTTAAGAATTTTCTGTCACTTGTACCAAGCCCAGTTTAAAGATAATTGTAGTTTGTAAAGATGTGATGTAAGTAAATAATCCTCCGCAGCAATCACAATTGGGGTTTAGAGAACGCACTACTAAAATCCTGACGCAATGCCTCGTTTCCACAAACGCATTTACGCAGTTAATGAAATGTGCAATGTTGACCGCGGATGCTGCTGCTGCTTTATCAAATCTTCTCTGAGGTTATTTCCCCCGCAGTTATCGGCTTTGTTTGGTTTGTCGGCTGTTCCTGTTAGCTCTCGACCTTACCGGGGAAGAAAGCGAACCGTGCTTTAGTGTGACGACTTCATCCCGTCAATTTCCTAGACAGCTCCAAGAAAAAAATAATCCAGACGAAACAAGAATCTGGTAATCGAAACCCCGATCACGGCGACACGCAGTTGCGTGAGCTCACACCGGAATACAAATTAATCGCTTTTGAGCTCGTTGTTGAAGAATAACGTGAGGGTGTACGGTGAGCTGGATGAACAGTCTCGTTGTCCGTGGTCTGGGTGATGGGAATTGAGGCAGATGGATATTGGCAGCCACCCAGACTGTGTTCAAGGTTACCCTATTTTTGCACCTTGGTTATCTAGTTGTGACCTCGCCGTTTCCCGAAGCCCATCCGTTTTCCACGAGCCGAGCAGTGTTGTTTTGTGTTGTGAAGAGTGGTCTTCCGGGAGAGATTCATCTCCTCGTCCCAAGCATCTTTG
This sequence comes from Eucriotettix oculatus, assembly GCA_034510155.1. Taxonomy (NCBI): domain Eukaryota; kingdom Metazoa; phylum Arthropoda; class Insecta; order Orthoptera; family Tetrigidae; genus Eucriotettix; species Eucriotettix oculatus. The sequence goes on along the minus strand of CM067377.1, from coordinate 9,814,023 downwards.
TTTTTTTCGTCTTCTTGCAGAGTCGGCGCGCTACTTGTTACAACATGCCCACTTTAATAAACAAGCGGCTATTAAATGAGTTCTTTTGAAGAGCCTGCCAAGCCTTGTCGCCAGTTCAATTTCGGGAAGACTTTCGGCCAGTAATATCTAATGGTGCAGAGATGAGTGGACCGCAGCCTTTGACAAAAACTCGATCTTCTGGTGAATGCTCGTTGAAGATTTCCGGAATTAATGAAATCCGACGACCTTTCCCAATACCCTACCTTTGTCCTTTCCTTATATTCTAGTAATACCAACTCACTGGGCACTATCCTCCCGCCCTTCCGAATAGCGGGAGACGAGTCTGCAGTTGGGTCGCAGCTTTCCCTTCTCCGTGTCTCCACCAGTTTTAGGAGGCAGTTGGCTGACTGATCCCAATGGGATTAGCGGACAACTCTTACCGTATGCCCAAGGTCTTCGACTACCAAGTCATGTATCTCCTAAAATAGGTGAAGGTTCTTGGAATGTGAGAACTTTGAGAACCAGAGGCATTCAGGTGAGCCCCGCAGCCAATCTGGGGAGAAATACCTGCGAGAGAAAACTACCTCATCTTCCTATCAATCGATCTCATTCTCCTATAGCACGACATTTTGAAAACTCTATTCTTTTTGTTTCTCCTGCATTTCTCATCCACCTTTCGCATGAATTAGAACAATTTCGTGATTTCTGTAATGTACCAGTTACTTTCATCTGTGGAAGCTATTTCCAGGCGTTTTGAAATACATTAGTATTAAAACATTTAGGCTTTCGCGGTTTATTGGTTTATGCAATGTATTAATCGAAAATAAATAGAATTATATATTAAAAGCAAATAGTCAGGGGACATTAAACACCGCTCGACGGCAAAGAAATTTCTCTGAAATGACTGCTATATCAATCAATTAAACCGAGAATCATTCATTTAAACCTCAGGATTGTATCTCTATTATAAATTTCTTTTTCCCGATTGCTATCACGAGAGCAGTTGACTCTGTTCTTCAAATGCCATCGTTTGTATGACGCATACAACTGTATGACCATCTCTTCTGCTCCTTTTTATTACGGTTAGTGTTTGATGTGAGTCTGCACCATCGAGGTTTCTGTAATACATTTATTAGTGGAATGTATAAAACTGTTTCGAGATAGTGATCTTGAAAAGGTGAAAGGACTCCATGAAACATAAAAGATATGGATCATGTCTTTAGTCTACTACTCTCGTATTTACCACGGATATTAAAGATAATATGCGCCGCGTTTGCTGGGTATTCCTTTTTTAAAATCAGAATGTATTTACCAGAGAGCACGTGGGAAGGTTTTAGCAGAGAAGATAAAATATTTTCAGACTGCGGTATTTGTTTGTGTGTGTGTGAGCGCGCACCGCCACCCTGTAATGATTTCTGCCTTGTTTTCCTACTTCAAAAAAGGTTTCGCGTGAGCCATTGCACAAGCTTGCGATAAGGATCTGTGCCAGACCAACACTCGCGTTCACTACATTGTGACAGACTCATTAATGCGAATATAATCTTTCTTTCTATCTACGATTCGTTGCTCTAAGCTTTATTTATCGACGAAGACCGTTGGTAAATGGTTGAGAAATTCTGCCAGCCAGAGTAATGAAATTTAACGCCGACCGATCGACCGAACGTATGTACGCGAGATGAACCTGCTTCGGTATCCGAAGGAAATATTTACAGGGAACACTGCAGAAGGGAAACAAACTTTAAACGCTAAAACTGTAACACGAGATTAATTTGATTTAACTATTCTTTACTTACATGTGCCACCAGTGTTCGCATTGTAATTGCGTGTCTGCAAATATCAACAAATCCAAACAGCCCACGTGCCGATATTCATTTTTCTGTTCTCCAAAGAATAGCTGTGACAGATAACTCGCAACAAGCCATAGATGTTGTTTCAACTTCTGCATTCGGCTAGCTTACAGAGTTTCCCAAATTAATTTCTGCAATGGAACACTACGCATAATCGGACAGTTTAACGGAACACTTTGCATAATTTTAGATTGTAAAAATTAAAAAAGTTTTAATTTTTATTTAGTAATTATTTTAAATATAAAACTGGATATATTATAAACATAAAATTATGAACAAATAAAGCACCTAATGACTTCGACGATTTTAGGTCCTTGAATTAGCCTCTTTTTACACTTTAATTCATTGCAGCATAATAAGAAAATCACGTAAATAGGTGATCTCCACCACAATTAAATCATCCATTTCCTTCTTAATCAAAAGTTACATTAATCACTCCAATGATACCATAGCCCTCTTCCACAGCAGCCCACTTCCTCTCCTTACAACCGCTGTTACCAATAGACTAATTCCTTCCACTCTATCATTCCGGTATAGCTAAACATTAATTTCTCTCCTAGTTAGCTGGCACCTCATTCTCCGCCTCTCAAAAAACTTTCTTTACTTCTTTCACCAGATACCCCTTACTACCATAAATTCTGATAATATTCAGCGACAATGATAAACTAGCAAATATTAATAATATAAGTTATCGCAAAATTTAAAAAAAAAACATAAATGGGATGTAGAAAACGGAAGTAAAACAATAACTTGTTTTGAAATATTGGTGTACTCTACTGACAAACTCGGAGAGGCATTGTATTTTTATTTCAAATTAGAATCACTCAAAATTTTTGCGGAACACTGATTCAGGCCTCGCGGAACACAGTTTAGGATTCATTTTCCCTTGATTCCTCTTTTCCATCTCCTGACGAAAGTGTTCCCCGTGGTCATCGCTCACTGCGCCGATATTTTCCGGGACAAATCACTACCCAAATCTTCATAAGACCGTTGTTACGGCAATTTTCCGCCTTGGTATTCCCAAACGCTGTGACGTTTTATAATCCTATTTGGCTGAACGATTATTGCTGGACCATCAAGGGAGATAACAGAAAATCGTCATTTCTTCCTTCCTACGCCAGTTAGAATGTTTGAATATGTAGTCATGAATGTTCAAAATATTACAACGTTGTTTGAAATTATCTCGGAAACCTTGTGTGATTGGGGGAGGGAGAAGCCGATTTGAATGATAGTATCAGAGTGGCACATTTTTCTTTCTGAGATTAAAAAAGTTTCCTTTCTGCTCCTGAATTCAATGAAAGAAAAATTTTATTTTAAAAAATTGATTTTTTAAAAACCTTTGGGTGTTGGATTAATTCCAAACACATATTTGAAAACACGACGAAGAACTGCATCAAGTACAACTATTGGGACTCGTGAGACAAAAATCATTTGACCAATGGTATTAGTCCGGCTTTTGTTTTATGTTAAGGGGCACTAATTCTGCATTACAGGCAACTTTTTTTATTTACCAATAATATTCCTGCCGAAATTTAAAATGTATATTTTCCCATTGGTGGGTCGAAAACTTTGAACATTCTGTAGACACAAGTCTTTGATGTAGGCGTATGAGTCTAAACGGAGTTAATGTTGATGGATAAAATGCCGAGTAATACGTTTACGTTTTGAATACAAAGGGCGAGTGAGCGAGCGAGCGCTGTTATTGGGATGTTGTGCGAGATTGCGGCGAGTGTCGCAAGACCGCGGCTCCTCCTGGCGGGCTCAGGTGAGAGCCGATGTCTTACTTTCGCTCTGCGTCATTCCCGGATACGGGAGGGACACTTGGCCAGGAGTCCCTCGGAACCAGAGATAAGACGCCGCAACGCCGAGGGATAAGCCGAACGGCGCAGATCCGTGTTGAAACCAGGTCAAGTCGTTTCCTCGCATTATCCTTGATGTGGAATAACGTAAGGTGCGACCGCCTCCAGTTCTCAAAAGCCTTTATGCCGGCCGATAAACGAACGCGCTGTAGGTTACCAGACACTGAGAGCGTATCTAGCTTGTTGGGGAAAGTACGCCTTGGACTTTGGACGACATCCGTGAATTAGGCTTCTCCGTTGCGGTGGTCCTTTGTTTTCCACCATCTCCACCTCTCCATTCATATCATTACTTGTCAAATATTTCTGTTTTACCTGATGATTCATAGCCTTTGTTAACTGCAGGAAACCAAAGGCTACCCAAACCGTTTGTTATCTTTAAAACCAATGCACATAAACATCAACAACGTGGGTTAATGAGGTTGCAAAGCCTGGGATTATCTGCATTCAAGCTTAGATCAAAATATTACCAACTCATCGCTTCAGATACTCAATAACCGTGGTTGTTGTTGTGATTTTCAGTCCTAAGACTCGTTTGATTCAACAATCCTTACTAACCTGTCTTGCGCAAGCCTTTTCGGTTCAACATAAATACCACAACCTACATCCTCCCTAATCTGTTTAGCGTATTCCAACCTTGGCCCCCTCTTCTGTTCTTACTCCTCACACTTCCCTCTAATGCTTATTTTACAAGACCGTCATATCCAAAACGTGGCCTATTAATCTATCCCTTCTCTTGATCAACGTCCTCCACATTTGGGCTCTTCCCCTTTTCTGTTTAGAACTTCCTCCTTAGTGGTTCTATCCACCGATCTCATTCTCCTACAGCACCACATTTTAAAGACTTCTATTCTTTTCCTTTCCTCAGCTCCTATCGTCCGCGTTTCGAGCCCATATAACACCACACTCCATACGAACATTTTTCGCAACGATTTCCTAATATTCACACTTATATTACCCATAAGTAAATTCCTCTTTTTCGTGAAAGCCTTCCTTGCCTGTGCCATCCTACTCTTTGGGTCTACTATACTTCTACCATCCCTAGTTATTACGCTTCCCAAGTAGCAGAATTCCTTAACTTCCTTGAAAATATCCCTTCCAAATATGACACCCTTTGTTATTCCACTGTTTCCCATAATACACTCCATTACCTTGGTTTTCCCTCTATTAATCCGCATATTCAATAATTGATATTTTAATTTATCTGCTTCTAGAAACGAAACGTCTTTCATGCCACTTGCATTCCTTACAGTAGGCAAACTGACATACTGGACTAAACTAATACGATTATCTGTGTCACGAATCTCATATGATTGATTCAAGCTCTTTGTTTTACAGCTATATTCATATAAATATAGTACAAAGTGTGTAATATCCTTGATTATTTGATTAATATAACACAACCTCAGTCTGCTTCACCTCCTACATGATATTGAACTCAATGGAACAGCCTTATAATGTAGGTTGTACTAAACCACCTCTAATTTTTTTTATCAAATGTATATTATCTGTTATTAACGTCACAAAAATGATTTTTCTGTGATAGTCTTCCGGGTGACGTTTTCGGTCCGTTAGGAAATTCACATACATAGAAGCACAATTTTTAATCCTATACTGAATGTAGTTTATTATATATATTTTCAAATGTTGTTATTGAAATACTTGCTTTATTTATATATAAAAACCATTATCTAACAGATTATCAGTTAGGCCAATATCGGTACGAAATACTTGCTTATTCTTCAGAACATTCCATTATATTTTGTTAGTGTAATTTACATTCCCATTAACTGCTAATGGTCATTCGAGACTTTCTACAATTTGAGGAACCCGTTTGGCATCTGCATGTGAACTAACACACACATGCCGGGGATTCGAACCCGCGACCTCTGTGGTGCGAGGCAGCGACGCTACCCACTACACCATGGGAGGGCAAAACTGTATTTGCAGCTTATGAACATTAGCTTTCCTATACAGCGATCTGACCAATGAATCAACATGTTAAGAACAATGGATCAATTTCGTTTTTTCCTCAGCACTGCAATTGTTTCATTGGAGCATCTACTGATGGCATCCAATCATTGTGTTTTTTTTTGTCAGTCCTGAGGAAGCCGTTGTCAAGTCAATAGTTAATTTATAAGCCGTAGCCCTGTCTAGTGCTATTATAATTTGAGAAAATGTTTACTAAATTTATTGTCCTGTTTTATGTCCCTTAGTACTCGAGGTCACTTGTTCCTTCACGATGGCTTTTCTCATTCACTGGGTATTTTGTACTTGAAGACTGTTTTTAATAAATTTATTGGTACCGAATCTTCCGAACGTTGCGAACGTTTGTACCCAAGAAAATACCTACCGATAAAAAGAGCCATGAAGAAAAAAGTGATATTGAGGGAGAAGAAAATAATTCTGAGTACCTGAATGTAGAGCGTTCATTCACTGAAGTGATCAGCATGATTCAATTTTGAAATGAGGCATTTTGTGAAAATGCTTTTCTTATTTAATATTTACGCACGGGGAAACGAATGAAGGTCAAGACACACAAACAACAGTCTCCCTTGACCACCAGGGATATTTGTGTTGCCTTCAAATGTGCAGACAAGGACCATTGTCGGCTGTCTGCGACGCACAATGTTGTGACATTCTCTGTCGGCTGCTGCGAACTGCACTTTGCAAGAGATTCAGGAGTGAGGTTATTTGAGAAACTCTCGGAGAAGAAGAAAAATACTTTATTTTCATTTATGGCAGTTATTAGTTAATTTTTTTTGTTAGAAACGGCATGTCAACAAGGTTAAGCGCGATCACGTTGTACGGCTGGGAAGGAGGCTACTTTGGTGATCTAAATTGGAACCGTAGATAAGGAAGCCGCAGACAGAAGAAAAAAAGAATCGACACTTCGCAAAATTTTCATGCAAACTATCTCTTCCACTAAATACGCCCTCGCTAAAAGATCTTTATAGAACCAATAACCTATAATTTAATAATCTTCCTTGCTTAAAATGTAATTAAATCAATCATTCCTTCGATAAACGTTTCTATTGCACAAAAATATCCAGAAACGAGAAAATCGATCTTCAATAGTTCAAAGCTTTTTAGTCCTTTCAAGAGTTTTTACTTATATGCAAGCATTAATTCCATACTTTCTGAGATCAACTTTTAGTGACCCTATTTTACATGTTGACGTCTCAAGTATGATTAAAGATGTCCGAAACTAGTAGTAACCTATGGTTGCCGTCACACTGACCTGATCAGGGTCTTCCTGATTTAAATCGTTCTTCCACTACACCTGAAAAAATTCAAGATAATTAATTGGCGAATGCGAGTCTGCCATGTGCCAAAACTATCCATATAAGCCTGTAATTCCCCTGGAGTACTTTTTGTTTTCTTTCTATATAGCAAATAGGCAAATTGTCATCGACAAGAACAGACCGCCATTTGTGAAGACCCTATTAATCTGGTATAGTCAATAGAAATTCCGATTACGGACTTTTGTGGTCTTTGGATAAGACAATTGACCCTAATAGATAGGGAGCTATTAGGGGGGAATATGTAAATTGCATCACGTCACGTTCGTTGTGGCTATGCTGAGTCTGCTGTTGGTGAGTCCGAGGTCCCAGCTGACGGCAACAACCGAGGGGACGACGTGACATGATACAAAAATAATCCCCTCCCACCACAAACCCATCTGTTTTAATAATCACTGTAGCGACTCCTTTGTTCCGTTCTTCTGGAGAATGTGGGTCACCTCATATATGTATTTCGAAGAATAGTCTTCCTTCACAGCTGTGAAAAAAATCACTCCATCGTTCTCTATATGCTGTAAATGTCAATCTAAATTTTTAAAAAGTCATATTGTTTTAGGTTGAAGTAATGAAGTTGAGAATGGTTGTCGAGACTGAGGTTGAATCTTGATCACTTCAGCAAAATGGTGTTCCAGAAACGCATTCAACGTAATTGGCTGTTGCGCATATCTGCAGGCGGTGATCATTAAGCATTGCATTGGGTATTTTTACGATTTTTTTCCTCTTTGCATTCTTTGCAGATTCGACATCATTTTAATTCATCTTCTAAAAGTTGAAACCGGCGACGAAGATTCGTTTAATGTGAAATCTAACACCTGGATTTAGAACTCTTACAACTATTACGGGTCGTTAATTATTTATACAGACGTTAATTAATATTACAGACAGTAACTGTGTTTTACTTCCCTTGATTTTAACAAGAAACCTGGTGCCACATAACAGACTGAGCCATCTTGTGCCACCACGTCTGTCAAGCTGATCACTTCCCCAACATCCCGTTTGTGACGTGGTTTTGTTGTAATGATGGAAGATCAAGATGGTTGGAGGTCTTCGTGTAGTTAAAACGCACAATATCAGCTTCCAAGTGGAGTGCTAATGTCAACAATCGTAACGCTTAGTTTTGAATCCCATAAGAAGATTGAACACCGTACTTTTCTAATTAGTCATTTTTTAATTATTAACTAAATTCACAAACAGTTTATAATTAATAAGTTAAAATAGTACTTCACAACGTTTTTAGCCTCATCAGACGCCGACAATCCCAAATGCTCGACGTCAGTATAAAAAGAAAAAATTACAAAGACCTTAAGGAGAGTAATGTATCGTAATTGCTGTTAAGACCATTGGTTTATTTCAGGAATCAACTGGCCTTTTTAGTATTTTCAAAATCAAACTTATGGTTATCAGATCAATAAACGTTTCCCAATAATATATAAAATAAGAATTAAAGACCCGTTTAGTAGACATTTACAAAAACATTTTGAATATTTTTGAACTGTAGACGTTTCGACCGTCCCTTGCGGTACACAACGAAACGTATGGTTTTTAGATATACAAAGTCTAGTTATCAACTTGTAATTTATAACTAGACCTGTGCTCTTAGATTCTAGCTGTAAGGACTCGTTTGGTCTGTCCCATGTAAACAGCTAGACAATCATTGCAAGAAATTTGGTATACAAGGTCGTGGTTGTCATTTGGATAAACAATGCCTTTATTATTCTTGATAAGAAGGGCCAGAATATTAGTGGGTTTATAAACAATGCCAAAATTTTACGACGTCAAAATACTCTCCAAGCTATTTAAATGCTTTACGAGCTTTACGCCCATATTTATATTTAACGAAAGTGAAGAACATCATACTGCATGTCAGAATAACAATAAATTGAAATTCAGTTAAATGCAAATTTTTAGGCCTTGCATTAATAATTCAATAAATTAATAATCTGACATGTATAAAGAAATATAAATAGTCTATTTGTGAGCGAACGAATTTATTTATTTGATGTATTTCCGATGTTTCGTTCATATTTGTGGAGATCAAATGTGACAATACGCAAATTTAATTATTTGATACACATGTAAATCTTTACTTATAAATACTAAATCAATTTATAGTTTTATTAATATTCAATTCATCGCTTTGAAAAAAAAATTAATTTGCAATCTTGGTCTTTTTAATGAAGCCAATATTCAAAAAGTCACTTACAAATTAATAACAGCAAGATTGAAAGTAGGATTCCTTTAGATATTGTTTAGAAATTAGTCAAATGGAAGGACAATAAAGAAAATAGTTATTTAGTCTAATATTTCATGCCCAGGAATGGAAGAATGCAACTTTGTTAAATTTACTCCCCACGAATGAACTTCATCATATCAATTGCGATTCTCTCTTTCACAGTAATTTCCAGCAATAGAACCCTAAAACCGCAATTAGTTTTATACTCCATTACACCTTTAAAACAGATGTTAAGAAACTCATTTACACTCGAATGTCGCAATCATTCTAGTAGCACATTACACCACACAGTCGTGGCTTATTTGATCCGTGATTAAAACTTCGCGCTTGCAAGTGGACGAAGACAGACTTTTACAACTTAGTATATAAGAAGAGAAAACCTTACGGTCTTGTTGCCTCGTGAGATCCAACAGTCCTTGAGCCGTGACGCGTACCTACAGATGGGTTATTTATGAACGAAGCTAACAAAGAATGGTCTTGGAAGTAATGTAACATGGGAAGTGCGCACAACTGCTGCGATGTTTCTGAACGTCTTCTTTTTTTCGAATAACGGAACTATATATTTATTCACTGACGGAAATATAGAAAAGGGGCGAACAAGGAAATCCTGTGAACAACACCTTAGAAACTTTATACATTAAGAAAATAATTATATGACGTGTAGATCGCTGTAATCTGAAACCACTTCACCGACACGGTAATTTTTTTTTTGTTTTCAAATATTCTAACCAGTCGAAGTAGCAATTTCCCAGGATGTCGATCCATTTGCATTCCGCCGATTCCGTAACGAGGAATGTACCTCGGATTTGAAATTTAATGACAATGCTAGATTTATTACTGGGATGATTTAATCCGGGTGTTCCATTTATCAATTAGGAGAATAAGAGGAAAAGAGTGGAGAAGAAAGAAAAATCCAATATGTATACTGGAGAGACGGTAATCCGAAGAGAGGAAGGAGTGATAGATAGGTCGACGTTTCTAACAGTGAACAACTATCTTCAGGGACAAATAAACATCACTTCGAAGCCGTTCTTCTAGACAGGACTGAACTGTCTAGGCCCAAACCTGAATATTGGGGGATATTAATTAATAATTAAATAAATGATAAGATTTTGTAATAAAAACAATAAAACAACGTGCCTTAATGAGGTTGCAAGTCCTGGGATTATATGCATTCAAGCTTAGATCAAAATTTTACCAACTCATAGCTTCAGACACTCAATAACTGTTGTGATATTCAGTCCTAAGACTGGTCTGATGCAACCCCCCTTGCTAACCTATATTGCGCAAGCCTTTCCAGTTCAACATACATACGACATCCTACATCCTCCCTAATTTGCTTAGCGTATTCTATCATTGGCCTCCTCTTCTGTTCTTACACCATACACTTCCCTCAAATGCTAATTGTACAAGTCCCTCATGTCCAAAACGTGGATTATTAATCTATCCCTTCTCTTGGTAAACGTTCTCCATGTCGTGCGCTCGTCCAATTATAATGAATATAGTGCGATATTAATTATTTAAGTGGAATATTGACAATAATTATGAGATTTTTTTATAAAATACGAAAAACAATTTAATTTAACAATAAAAAAATATTAACAGTAATTATTACAATTTATATGTTTAGATTTTTACGCCGACACTTCTTTCGTCAATAAAAACTACATATATATTTACAAAATGATTTACATTAATTTCTTAAAACTAACAATTTTAACTCTAGTCTCAGGGACGCATTTATGGGCCTTCTCATAGAACAGAAATATTTTACGCTAATCTACTCTGACCTGGTACTACAGGAAATCAGAAAAAATGGTTACAGATGTAATTATCGTGTCGGCTTCTTCCTGGTTTGTCCTCCGTCCAGATTAAAGCTGCCGACCACCTATTCTTCCCGTTTCAGTAAGAATTTCAAAATCTCCCCTTGCCGCAATTCCAACCACAGTCATGAGTGAGAAGTTTAGCTCCACGCGGAATTTTACATCAAATATGTCATGCCAGCTCTCCCTCTCCTGCCTCACTCTTCTCGAACAATCGCAGGAAATCTTCTCCAAAATTCTGCCAATCATCTCTCCTCTCACCGCTCTCGAACAATCTTAAATCTGTAAAATCTCCACCACCAATCTCCTGTCTCAAAATTGTCTCCACCTGCCATTTTAAAAATTCCTCCCCACTTCTTTAGTTTATATCACGAAGTTGACAGTGATGGGTATCCACTGATAATATTTATTGTGACAATTGAGGAAATACACCACCCGACGTCGCCAAATTCTCACAAAGATTGGGAAATTCCGAAACTGCGACGTGGTGTCTCGGTTTTATGGTCCCTGGCTCAAACTGCTGTCGCCTTTCCTTTGATTCCGCACCGCCAAAAAGCCCGAGCAGATGTGTTTGCTCGTTACATTACGTGCCTAAACTATAAATGAATGTCTCTCCTCCTGGATGACGAACAGATTTGATTGCTGGGCGAAATGTCGGTCTGTTCCTCTATTTCAAATACATTTTTGTCCTTTCCGTGGACGGAAGTCCTCCTTCGAACTGAGTCACTATCTTCTCCAAATGTGGCCACGGATCACCCCGAGATAAAAGTTGATGCAGCGGACCAAGCAATAGTGTTCACTTGCGAGTGGAAGCGTCTCTTCGCCTTTGCTGCTGATTGTTCTGGCACGGAAATGGCTTACATTCCACAGCGCTCGTCGTGGGCGAAGGTCGTCTTGAATCTACTACTCTCGAGGCATCTGGAAGCGATGAACTGAGATTCTGTTTCCCGTTGATTCATGCCGAGTGCATGTGGTAGCTTCCACCTTGAAAAGGACAAAATCCTTTGGGACTCCGTATTCCAGATTCCAAAAGTAACATTTTATATATTTTTAACGGTCTGTCGATTATTATTTTTTTCTTTAGTATCAGAGTTTTGTGCGGTTACGCGGAGCGCTGTCAGTTTGTGGATGAGACCGAACTACTTCGTCAGCGGACGAGACGTTAGTTTGTCCTTCATGCTTCTTTTTCTGAGTGACAATGCTCTACTACATACATCATACAGGACAAAAAATAGAGGAAATGAGGTGGATTTCTCGATAAGAACATTCATTTACAGGTCCATCCAAATATTTTCCGGTAGGCAGAACACTTAATAATAATGCAGTCATAAATTCGAGCTGTGATTGCAATTAACAGACACTGTAAAATATTCCTTCATTAGACGTTAAACGAGAGGCCACACACATGTTCATTTCGAACTGAAAAGTGTTGAATGTTGAGACTCGAAAGGTACACAGCTTAGTGTATAGTTTAGATGGCTGTTAAGTGATAAAATGGCATTTGTAGATTTACAAAAAACGTTTAATAGCGTGAACTGGAACACACTATTCTGAGGAGCACTGGAATATAATATCGAGAAAGGAGGCTGATACATAACCTCTACAAAAGACAGGCAGCAGTAATTAGAATAGAAGATCAAGAAAAGAAAGCCATAATCAAGAAAGGAGTAAGACAAAGATGCAGTCTGTCGCCCATGCTGTTTAAATTGTTTATAGAACAGGCGATGAAGAATGTTGAAACGGAATATGGAAAAGGAATCATACTGCAAGGAGAATAATTAAAAACCTTACGCTTTGCCGACGATATTGTAGAATTGGAGAATAATAAGAAGACTTGGAAACCATAATAAATGGCATGAACGGAGTCCTGGAGAAAGAGTTCAATATGACGATTAATAGAGGGAAAACCGAGGTAATGGAGTGGAGTTTGGGAAACAGTGGAATAACAATGGGTGTTGGATTGGGAAGGAAGTTAAGGAATTCTGCGACTTGGGAAGCGTAATAACTAGCGATGGTAGAAGTATAGTAGACATAAAGAGTAGGATAGCACATGCAAGGAAGGCTTTCGCGAAAAAGAGGAATTTACTTGCGGGTAATATAAGTGTGAATATTAGGAAATCGTTGCTAAAAATGTTCGTATGGCGTGTGGCGTTATATGGGTGCGAAACGTGGACGATAGGAGTTGCGGAAAGGAAAAGAATAGAAGCCTTTGAAATGTGGTGCTATAGGCGAATGCTGAAAATCAGATGGGTGGATAGGAGATAAGCCGAAAATATAGAGGACGTTAACCAAAAGAAGGGATAGATTAATAGGCCACGTTTCAAGGCATGAGAGTCTTGTAAAATTAGTATTAGAGAGAAGTGTGTGGGGTAAGAACAGAAGAGGGAGGCCAAGGATAGAGAACGCTAAGCAGATTAGGGAGGATGTAGGTTGTGCTAGTTATGAGGACATTAAAAGGCTTGCGCAAGATAGGTTAGCATGGAGGGTTGCATTAGACTAGTCTTAGGATTTAATGCCACACCAAAAACAAGTGAATATATTTAAGTCTATGGCGGGCTTTTTTACTCGTAATGAACTAGACTTTTTAAAATTCTTATCAGTTCATGCCTTTCGATGTGTTTTGGGGGAGACTATTTGTGTTCAAATCAGGGTTCTATATATCAAAAAATCCAAATAATACCTTATTTTCTCATTTTTCTCCTTGTTTTTCTCTGATGCTAATACCAACCCATTCAATTCCGTCTTATTCTTACAGTCTACAGCCCAGTGTGAGTCTAAGCCTGTTTCATTATTTCTTTGCAGGCTTAAAGATCCCGTATCTATCGTCTCTGGTCCTTTACCGCCATGATTTTCATTACTTCCTTCTCTGAATCGATTCATCTCAATTTAAAATACCCCAGCCCAATTTATCCTCAAAGCTTAACTATTTTTACTACATCAACTTCTCCATATAGCTTATATACCTTATTCTCCGTTTACCAATTTCACATATCCGTCCAATAAAATCCTCTCAATGCAAAATTCCATCGTTATTTCTTTCTTTCCATGTGGCTGAAGTTGATTAACTATTTTATTTTGCATGTAATGTTTATTTTCACTAAAGAGTGAATCTGTGTTGTGATTTGGATCCTGGTGCTTTGACTTCTATTTTCAAATATTCTCGTTTTCTTAAAAAAACTATTTCCAAAAACTAGTGCAGTGAAAACAAAAACCAATTATTAGATGAGTAGTAGGTGGAAGTAAGCAACGGTCCACGCATCGAATCCGACAAGCTCAGTGGGTACAGTTGCTACCCGCCCGGTCGAGATTTTTCCATTTTTCTTTCTAGATTCAATTTCATGGCCTTTGTATGAACTTCAGTTGAAATTTGAAATAAATAAATTTAGAAATCCAAATTTTTAGAGATTTGAAAAACGTGATTTGGTGGCGGTGTTTCATTTTATTATAACCAGATTTGTTTGGTACGAACGATGGAATTTAAGTTTAAAGAAAGCAATGGCCGTCTCTGTTTGCTGTGAGAAATATTAATATGTATATACATTGACACTTGATCGAGTACTGAGCTGCGGGACATTGTATCCAATAATTATTTAGACTCCACGAATTTTCTAAAATGTCGAGATGAATGATACTAAAATTTAAAGTGTTGAAATTATTCTAATTATTCGAGTGCAAACCGACCAAATTAGGTGTCGATGAATGTTCGCGTCACTTCGTCCTTCTCTCCGCGGACTATTTTAATGCGTTCCTTTGTTTCTCTTTCAATAGGCCATCTATTTATACGACAGGGCGAAAACACACAAAGCGACCGAACGAAGTTTCCCACGCACTCGCTACCTTGCAAGCAGAGCTGCAGTTTCTCAAGGATTTAATATAAAGGTCAGGAGTTTTACGGAATAATTACTCCCGGCCGCGGCGCGGCCATTTTATATTGATTGGAAAATACGTTTACTGGAAACCACTCCTCCCATTCAGATTCCCGTCCTATTCTACTAAAGGGGTGTTGCCAGAGCCAGTTTCTGGAAGACCCTCATTTAACCTGTCATCCACCTCCCCGTTGAGCTAGTTTTTGATTTGCTAGTGAAACCCGAAGCAATATTTTTAAGAAATATTAATGACTCTCCATAAGAAATAAAGGTGGAACCTGATTATTCAATCGGTAAAACTTAACAAACCAAATAAATTTACGATTGACTTAGAAATCAATCTCAGTGATGTACCAATTTTTTTTAAATAAAATTAAAAACTGATTTCAGAGTAATTCAAATTATAATCGTATCACAGATGTCGAAAACCACGTTTTCATAATAAGAAGTAAATATTTTGAGATATTGAAGATCTTAGGTTTTCCCGGTGAATTTGTTGAACAAAGAGTTCTTAGGTTATGACACGGATTATATTAGAATTTAAAACATACGTTTAGATTAAAAACTCGTTCATGTTTAGCTAGTAAATGCTTGCCTCCTTACATACACTCTCACATAGTTTTTTTTATTTTCACTTCGCGTGTTCTTGCGTGTCAAACGTTGATTGGCTGATTGTGGGATTCTCATTACAATCGGGCTGTTAGTAAAAAACAGTAAAGACGAAATTAGTGACGAGTTAAACATTATAGCTAACTTTAATGTGGCACGCTGACATTTCTTGAGATATTTGTAGCAGAAATGAAGTAATTAAGTTGCAGCGTTGCCTACTGTCACGTGTTTTATAGCAGCCCAGAAAAATTAGTAACCCGATAACGCTTCTCTAACTCAGTGAATTCATTATGCCCGAATTCGGGTCAGATTTACATAGAATTGAGAAACGTTTTAGCAAACTGAAGGCATAAAATTTAGAGTACATTAGACATTGAATCTAATCTACTATGTATTTTACTTTGAGAGGAGACAATTTTTAAATTCAGGTGGAATGGAACCGAAAAAACCGCGTAGGTATTATTTTTAACAGTAATACATCCGTTACCTACAGATTTGGGGCACTAAAACAGATTAATAATGCAGTGAAGTGCAGTGAAATGAAGGGTACAAGCATTAAATACAATTTGAGCCGTTATTAAATTTAAATATTGAGGTGAACCAATTGAAGTTATAATTGTGTACAACAACCCCACAGGTTTTAAATCAGTTCAAATATATAATTTAAAACTCCTTTAACAAAAATTATTAAACTGAATAGGAAGTTCTCGGGATTTGAGAACTTCTTATTCGGTCTATGCACCGGGAAAGCCTACATTCTCTAAAAATTATTAATTTTGAAACCAAGGAGCTTCCAGCCGATAATGTTGCCATAATCGCTACAAAACATAATTTTATAACTATATATTTTTATTAAAATTCACAATTTACAAACCCCTATATATATATATATATATATATAATTAGTCACAATTAAAACTTTTTATCACGATTTCCATTTTTTTAAAGAAGCTTACATGCAAAACATTTGAAATAAACGATTACCATCTGTCAACTTGGAAAGTCACCGATTTTCTCTACAGTACGGTTCCAAGTCTACAATACATTGTTTTTCTACATTCTTAAATTACATAGTAACTGTATAGTGAAGGAGGAACTTTTTTTATATAACTCAACCATTATCAAGGCTAATGTTTAATTACGTACTTCAAAATATTAAGTAATATTATTAACTTCAACTAAATTAATTAAGAAACTGTAAATTTATTAGTTTATTTTTCAAGTTTTCTTCTTTTTTTGTAGTAAAAACCTGAAGACATTTATATGTTGTACTTGATAAAGTGATAAATCCGACGACGAAACGTAGTGGTAGTTGAATAAAATTTCTATTTCATCTGCAAATACGTCATTATAATTTATCTTTGTATATATAATTTACTCTTCTTAATACCTAGCCATTATTTTACAATAACTTTCAACAATCTTTTTTTTTGTAAATTCTTAATGGGCATATTTCTGAGCCTTCTTCCTCCAGATGAAGCACTTGACCAAGTTCTTCTGCTGTTCCAGATTCGACCGTCACTTGTCCCTTTGTGAATTGTGATTCGTGTCGTATTTTCCCTTTGGTTTCTATCCAAAAGACTTCTAAGCTACTTTAATTGATGCGACTGTTCGATTCCTTCATTTCTTTCATATTTTTAAATTTGAACACGTATAATATATGTGTATTAAAAAAGTAATACCGTTTTCAGAACCTTGTACGTGAACAGAAGGTTTAGTAGGAATTTGCAATGTGACTAGTTTGTCTCAGTTTTCCGCCTCATTCCAACTTCACTATTATCATAGAACATACAACAGTCATCATGCTTCAACATTTGATTTACTTACTGTCTTCCTCAAAATTACCCCTTCACTAAACCGCATTTTGAAGGATTTATATTCATGTTACTTGTGTTATTTTGTACAAAGATTTATCCTTGTTCACTATGGTCAATAAAGCTTAAACGTCTGGTCTTACGACCAAGAATTGATAAATATTTTAAATGTTAGGTTTTCAACCTTCAGAGCCTTAACCAGCACTGCTCGGCTTTTTCGTGAAGTTCGTATCGACAGGGGCGATATGTTAAACGCCTCCTTGTCAACTGCCATCTGTCAATTAACACCAATCCTTCCCACCCTCTTGAAAAAAAGAAGTGGAAGATAAAATAACTGGACCGACTGCTGGGTTTTGCTGTAACCAAATGGACATTGCAATGAGAAAGATATTGTATTTCGCAAATATTACGTTTAAAGAGACGGATCTTTGGAAAACTGATTGTTTGTACATCGCCATTGCGACGAATAACGTAAGAGAGTAAAAAATTAAACGAGATAAAATACTTGGAAGTGAGTCAAATGTGTGGCTCAATACCCGAATATAACCAACTAATAAATACTCCTGATGCCATCAAATTTATCTATACAACTCGGAAGCGTCAACTTCATCAACGGTTCTCTATATTATAATATTCAAAATACGAGTGTTATCATTTTCTGTAAAAGTGAATATGATTATATACCTTATATTATAGTAGCGACTGTATAGAATCAGCGTATTTTAGACACTTTATGACGTCATGCACATGAATATTATCCAATAGTTATGAATTAATGTTCTTTGTATACTCGAACGGATCATATATAAAGCGGTTTTATTTTTATGCCCATTCATCGCAATCTAACGATCAACTATTATTGCCTCACAGTACCAACATGGCCAATTTGCAAAACTCAAGGACATCACGAGATGAATGGAGTCGCAATAACGTCGCTTTACTTTCTTATATTTCTTTTTAAATAAAATCTACAAATTCGAAGGGTCGGCGCTCTTATTATTCGTATTATTGAACAGCCAAAAATGATAATATCAGTAGAATTGACAAGACACAACTGACCATGGTAAAGCAACTGACCAACCTGACGACCTCCTGTTACGAAAATTAAACGGCATGTGAATGATGGATATTTGAGTACTTCCATGGATTTGGTAAATCTTGGACTCAACACAAGCTTAAATTGCGGCCAATTAATTAACTCAACGCGTCAGTTAGAAATATCTTCCGGTATTCGTTAAGGAAGCGTTATCGTGCCTATTATGCCTGATAACTGTATAGAGTATTAAGAGCAAGGTAAACTTATTTACTTACAGCTCATTCAATTCAGATCTGAAGACGATCACATACCAGCAGGTAAAAGCTGATGTGCACAGCATTCAGCAACAAATTAATCCGGCTAGATCACATTAATTCAGTAGCACGGCAGCGATGCACTTCGTAAGTAGAGTGCTAAAGAAAGGAAAAGGGAGTGTGAACTAATGGTTTATAATAGGTAGAACTAATGATTTTTAGAGTATGGCCATGCATGAACAGAAAGTTGTTAAGTTTGATAATGTGACAAAATTTCTCACGTGCTCGGGCTGAAGCAATTAGTGATTAGATTGGCTGTCAATTTTAAACTTGACAACGGAAATTTGTGGTAAATTAAAATAAATAAGGAGACACAAAATTAAGCCAGTAGACAGGCAAACTAGAGAATGTGAATTTGTGTGAATAAAAATAAATGAAGACACTTTATAACAAGCGTTTAAGGAAACTAGGATGATACTTCAGATAATTCAATCTCAATCTAATGATACTAGTTCACAAAATAATATTTCACTTTACATCTGTAAACTATACAAAGATAATATAAAAGAGGACAATATGGAGGACGTTGACCAAGACAAGGGGGTTAGATGAATGGTCCACGTTTTGACACACGAGGGTCTTGTAAAATTAGCATTAGAAGTAAGTGTGTGGGGTAAGAACAGAAGTGGGAGGAAAGGATGGAACGCACTAAGCGGATTAGGTGTGTATGGAGGAATGAATGGGCTTGCTGAGAATAGGTCAGCATGGAGAGTTGCATCTGACCGGTCTAAAAACTCAATACCACAACAACGGCAAAGTAAAACGAGAAATTTACAGACTACAAGAAATTCTATTGAATAAATTCAAAATAATGCTTCATAAACCTGACTAATCTTTTCCAAAGTGTCGAAGACGAATCCGAGTAGTAATGGAATGAAACTTCTATTTTATTTCTAAATTTGTAGTATTAATCAATCATACGATAATTACAATATTGATTTTTAATATTTGAAATTTTACGTCGAAATATATTTTTAAATTTTGTTATATATCAAAAGTAAAATTTTTTTAATGTATCATTATGTAAATTTAGTGTGCTTACGGTTGTTTTAATAAATAACATTACGATAACATACATTTTATTGATAATCTAAATACAATGAATAAGTAAATTATAGGAAATAATGCATCTTACCTAAATGTTTTTTCAAGATAAATATACATAGACTCTGACAATTTTTTGCTGCTATAAATTATCGAAGAATAAGTAAGATGAAGGCTGCATGCAGGGGATGATGAATGAAGGAGCTGGAAGAGGACAGTGTAAGGCAGAGAAGGAAAAGTTGGAAATCGAACTCCAGAAGGCACTACACTTAATAACGCTAACAGATATGGTAGTAAATGACAGAAAATTAGTTTTTATACAACAGTTTCATTTTATAAAGTTAATCGGTTTATAAATAAGTCGTTTTAAAATAAAATAATGAATGTCGGGAATCGTTAGTGATGACGCAAACTGAAGCTTCTCGCTGTTTGGAAAGGTGACTTGGAAAGACTGTCATGTCCGTCCAATGTTGATATCGTTGTAGATGAAAATCTGAAATTCGAAGTTGTGGAATTTCCTGTGAGCGTGGTGGAACGTGTGTGAAGTGAGTCCTGTACTCTGCCAAGGAAGACTGGCGGAGGTGTTAAGTGAGCGCTCTCCTCCTGCCTTTAAGGTTCCATCCCTCAGTTCAATCAATGAAGCCCGATGGGGAAATGACCTCCTCGCTGTGCCTTCAGATCGCACGCTCTTCGTCCTTGAAGCAAAACCGCACAGATCTCGGCTCGACGTGTAAAGGAATGGTGAGGATAATCAGCATGCATGTTGAGTGAACGACACGATGACCTTAATAAGGTGGACGAGCCGTGGAATCGCCACGTCACAACTGTTCCTGGGCCACTGCTGTACCCATATTAACAACATATTGAGTTACGTCAAAATGACGTAATTATTCAGATTTATTAGAAAAAAGGTTCCAGCGTGTTACAATTTGAAACTGATGTAACACTGGTCATTTTTTGTGTATTAAATGACTCATTGACTTAAAACTACAGGTTTTTTCATCATTGTACATCTAAATTACAGACACTTTTCTTTTTGGATAAACAAGCTACATCATTTATATATATATGGGGAATAACAGGCTACATGAAGGTGATTCTGAAACAGGCAACTCCCCTTTAATGGTATAGGAAGGGGATTGAAAACGGGGGATGCGGAAGGTAGAGCAAGATAGCCAAGGGTTGAATAGGGCCCCCGGGCTGTGGTTTAAGGATCCTACCTGGTGTTTCACCTAGAGAGATGCAAGGAAAACCTAGAAAACTTGCATCAGGTAGGTCGGGCATTGGCTACTTTTCTCACGCCCTTCCGAATGACGGGCGACGAGTTTGCTGTGGGGTCGCACGATATCCTTCTCCGTATCTCCAATAATTTTAGGAGGTAGTTGGCAGACTGATCCAATGGGATGAGCGTATAACTCTTGCTATATGCCCAAGGTCTTCGACCCCAGTACATATACTTCACAAAATAGGTGAAGGTGTCTTTGATTAAAAAAAACAGCTTGTACGAGGCATTCCCGACATCAGGTGAGCCCCGCAGTGACTCAGGACGGAAATACCTGCGAGAGAAATTCCCACAGGCATGTTATCCTCCCATACATCATATAATTTACAAAAAAATAGTATACAGGAGGACTGAACGACAAATCGAATGCGAGTTAGGAGAAGATCAGTTTGATTTTAAGACGAATGTGGGGAGGAGAGTAGCAATATTCACTCTGCGTCTAATTTTAGAAGACAGGCTTAGAAAAAATAGGCCTACGTTCATGGCATTTAGAAAAAGCCTTCGATAATGTCAACTGGAACACACTATTAAGGATTTTGAAGAGGGCAGGAATAAAATATTGGAAAAGGAGGGTTATCCATAACCTCTGCAAAAGACAGTCAGCAGTTATTAGAATTGAAGGGCAGGAAAAGAAAGCAGAATTAAGAAACGAGTAAGACAAAAGAAAAATTAATAGGATTAATAGAGGGAAAACCTAGGTGATGGAGGGTAGTATGGGAAATAGTGGAATAACAAAGGCTGTTATATTGGGAAAGGATGTTTTGAAGGAAGTTAAGGAATTCTACTGCTTGGGATCGTAGAAGTATAGTTGATATAAAGAGTATGATAGCACAGGCAAGGAAGGTTTTCGTAAAAGAAGAGGAATTTACTTACGGCAATGTAAGAAACCATTACTAAAAATATTAGTATGAAGTATGGCGTTAAATGGGTGCGAAACGTGGACGATAGGATTTGCAGAAAGGAAAAGAATAGAAGCCTTTGAAATGTGGTGCTATACTCGTAGAATAATGAGATGGGTGGATAGAATTACTAACGAGGAAGTTCTAAATAGAAGTGAGGGAGAAGAAAGAACAATACGGTGGACTTTGACCAAGAGAAGGGATGATTTCTAGGCCACGTTTTCAGACACGAGGCTCTTGTAAAATTAGCATTAGAGGGAAGTGTGTGGGGCAAGAACAGAAGAGGGACGCTAAACATGGAGTATGTGGTAGCTATGTACAAATGAATAGGCTTGCAGAGGATATGTTAGCATAGAGGGTCAGAATCAGACCAATCTTAGGACTAAATACCACGAAATAACACAAATTTGACAAATTGTGCCAAAATTTCCTTTATAATGACTTCAATAAATTTTGGAATTCAAATTAATAAAATATTTATGGTTTTTATTAAAATTGTGACTGATTTCTAAAGCAAGGTGTGTTTTTCTTCATTGTACACTGAGCAATTTGAAGCTAGTACAGAGAACATTGTGAGGTTTTAAACTGTAGTGCTACGAAAAGTGGTTGAAGTTTAAGTAAACGGCGAAAATGAAATATAGAAAGGCGACCTTGGAACTTGTAAATAGTAATAGACTATGAATGCAATGCGACGCTCAGATCAAATTAATCTATCCTTGACATGCAGCGGTAGGTTGGACCAGCGACGTGCCTCACATCTCGCAAGAACATTTCGTCAGCAAATGGTTTAAAGTATGACCTGATTTCGTCGGCCATTTTACATTGGATGTTTAATGACATCACCGTCGTTTTCCTTGTCTGTGTGAGAGAGAAGGCGAAATCGAGAAGGTGAAGGAAAATACAACTGGGGAAAGGATCACGATAACCAACACATCTATACAAGCTAATGAAGCGATAGCTCTATATTCAATGTAAATGACCTCGTTTTCTGATTTATTTTTAAATTTTCGATCGAAAAGAAGGAACATATAATGCCAAATTATAGTTAAAAGGCACTTAAAGGCAGCCGGCTTCTGAATTATACACCCGGTATTGCACAAACACACTGAGTTATTCGGTATTTAACGTTTTCCCTTTGCCGTACAATATTTTGTGTTTAGCGTGTTCATGGCTAAAAAGGATTCAGTTGATCGTTGGAAGATTCAGGATCCTAATTTGCACCCGCTCTCAGCCTTAAAGTCCCACGTCATTCATGTTTGCCCCTTATCATTTCCTATACTGTATGTATGATTGCCATGACATTTTGGTGAATTGGAGTTTTATCCCCAGAGAAGGTTTCTGTCGATCTTTTGAACGTTTAGGTTCCCTACTTCACCTTTTGAAGCCAAAAAGACATACAGACATTGCAAACGAATAGATTATCCCAGGACTAAGCCTGCCAAACGAGTGAAAAGCTATTCGGTGCGAAATATTGCTATAATTTAACTAATACTTGATTTAAGTAATAATACTTTTTAATTAGATAATAATAATTATGCAAAATGTTCCATAAGTCTCAACGAAAATGGTTCTGAATTACGATACTGACGCTCGAGACGGGATTTTTGTAACTAATTCACTTATCCAATGTGACACTAGAAAAACGATTAAAAAGTATCATTACTTAAATTAAATGTTGTTTTACCCTTAATAAGTATAGAATCATAGTAATGATACCCTTT
The DNA here is from genome assembly GCA_034510155.1 of Eucriotettix oculatus. Lineage (NCBI taxonomy): Eukaryota > Metazoa > Arthropoda > Insecta > Orthoptera > Tetrigidae > Eucriotettix > Eucriotettix oculatus. Next base: position 9,790,377 of record CM067377.1, on the reverse strand, counting down.
AATTAGTTTATATATCTGTAAACTATTTTATAAGTCACAGGGAAGAATGATTATGTAAAGACAGGGGTTATATCTTTATAGAAGAACGTATCCTGTGTTTCATCGTCTATGGCAGAAATTTGACTACTTGGAAGGAAGAATTAGTTATCCTACGTTTCCAGCAGTAAAAACTCTAAGGTCGAAGATATTCTCAGCTTACATTGTGGATAAACAGTTCTTGGGTTTCCATCCAGGTTAAAGAAATCTTAAGCCACGACAGTTTTCTCTGTTCTTCTTTAGGGAGAAAGGGTTACGAATCAAAATTAAGCGCAAGAATAACTAAATAAGCCTACTTGATTCAGCTAATTCCAAAGATTCGGCTACCGAGATTTCTGAGTGAAGAGTTTTGGAACTTGCTGCTAAAATTTTCTACCTTCTCCAGAGGCAAGGGAACGTACCGTAAGTTCTTCTCCTAATGTTTCAACACCGTTGAAACCGGAATGAAGGGATGCAATCTTGAAGTCAATTTACAATGTTTAGGGGAAAGGTATGACGTCACCGGCGTTACTAAACTCAACTTTAGCATTATTTGCTATTAGTCCACGATAGAGGACACATTTTACGTCACAATACCTAAACAGCCAAGTATTTTAATCGATAACCTTATCGACAGCATAATCAAAAGAAATTGGGCAAGAGTTTAGTGACATCATAAGATAAGCGTATTAGTTTTGTCCTGCTTAATAATTAAAAACAAGTTTACTGTCATAAGAACAGCTGTAATTCAGTGATTAAGAATAATGAACAGTCAAATCGTCTGCAGTTGGAAAATAAACTCCACAAAACAGATACGAACATACGTTGTATAAAACTCGTCAGTTATTAAACAGTCCTAGTTTACATTATTAGCATAATCATCATTGAAAAATAAATTGTCAGTTATTCGGTTATTCTAAATTACCTTAATGTAAGATTAGTAACAAGCAGAACGGATTAATAAACGCGCTGTAAATGCAGAAGTTTTCGAGCTTACATGAAAATTTATTATGTAATGGCTGCATTCCTTTAAAAATATTTTTATCTGGTCTGTATTTTCGTTTCCGTGATATTCGTTGTCGATTAAAAATGCAATATTGCTTACCACAAATTCCAATTAGTGAAGACAAGAAAAGCGGCCATCTTCAAATAATTCAATACTGACGTTTTCGATACTTAAGTTGCCTTAGCTGTGTGAGTCTTTGTCGTGTATAAATGCTTTGTAAGTCTATGCAGTTCCCCTTACGAGGCACACCTTGTAATGGTTATAAACTCTGCGACGGAGCCAATCATTTTCATTTCTTTAATGTGAGCGTATTCCGGAAGTACTTTCGCTAGGCTATTTGTTGTGAGGTGCAAATCCGCTTGTGCGTAGGAAGGTGTGTGTGTCAATGCCCTCTGCTTTGAGACGAGTCCGGGCTTGCTCCAAAGGAGCGTGTTGCAGGTGTCTCGCCGTTTATCTCTTATACATGGCAACTGGAACCGTCGATCGACCTCTTTCTACCTGTAGAAAGTGTGTTTGGGAGCTTGAAAACATTCTAAAACAGCAACCGTGCAATGCAGATGGATAGACAGCAATTGTGCTGCAACTTTCTTCTTTTCCTTCCCCCCTATCGATGTGTTCAATTACAACCAATTGATATTTTAGGGCTCTCCATCGTGAATGCCGTTAACGAGAAAGTCGTGACACGTTTTGGGATTAATGTTGAAATAAACCATTCCAATTTATATTAAAAACAAATATTGAATTACAGTTATATTACCTGATACACATATGTGAGAGCTCTCTTCAATGAATGGATTTTTAACCACGCTCAACGAACTCCAAATTATAAACCGTACGGTAAAGGAATGAAATCATTGCGCTGGATAGGACCTTCCCCCATCTCTCTCTATTTCTCTCTTTCTATTTATCTATTTATCTCTCTCTATTTATCTCTTTCTCTCTCTCTATTTATCTCTCTATTTCTCTCTATCTCTATTTCTCTATAATTGTGATATAAATTAAAATTTTCATTATCTTATATTCCATGATATACAAGTGCCTGTGGGAGTTTTCTCCTGATGCAGGTTTTCTAGGGTTTTCCCTGCATCTCTTTAGGTGAAACACCCGGTAGGATCCTTAAACTATAGCCCGGGGCCCTAGTCAACCCTTGGCTAGCTTGCTCTACCTTCCGCATCCCCCCTTTTCAATTCCCTTCCTTTGATATTAAACGGGAGTTGCCTGTTTCAGAATCACCCTCATGTAGCCTGTTAACCCAAAAAAATCTTATATTCCATAATTCTTATAAATGTTAATAACAAATTAGTAGATAAAAGTATTTTCAATATAATCATTATTTTTAATGCCTACTTATTTATACTTTGGTTTTAAAAAATGTAACTATTATGATTATGTGGAATAGCCATGTATTATCATTTGTAAAAAAAATAGGCAATAGGCTAATATAGATTAATCAATCAATTTCTTTCTATTTCTCTTTTTTTTCTTTGTCTTTCGCTTAAAGTTGCCCCTGTAAACACATCGAGTTTGGATTTTTATACATTTCGTATATTTTTTCCATGAAAATTTAACATTCAAAAATAAATTATTTAGTATTTAATTAGTTTTTTCGGTCGTAACCGAAGTCGGCTACACCAAATTATTCGCAATGCAATATTAAGCTATCCATTTTAAAAAAATTACTTGAAGAAGTACGCAAAGATGGACGAAACGTTGTATTTAAAATAACTAAATGCTAACTAAATTTGTTTGTTGACGTATTTATCCGTATTTTTATTTATTTAATAAAAATTATATTCTAATATTTTAAGAATTTTTTATGAAAATATTTTGTACAAGTTTTTTGTAGTAACTCCTGAAGAAGTCCCATCTGCAGTGACACGACGTCGTTTAATCTACATAAAAACAGTGTCTCTAAAACTGATCGTTAATTTATTTTATTTTTCATTTAATTAAGATATCTATTACATGAACATATTTATTTTGACGATTCATCCAATTATTTCAGTTTACAATTCCTTAACCCTTATCACATGTTTCAAGGATAAGGTTAAATAACTCTTTGTAAAAACTGTGTCTTTTAAAATAACTTTTGTTACAAAATATTTACATTAAAATATCAGAATAGTAAGAATATTAGTAATAATTAATATTTAGCATAATATTTGTAGTAACATCTGAAAAAGTCCCAAATGTGCTGACGAAACGTGGTTTAATCTGAATTTTAACAAGTGTCCGAAATTGTAATGGATCAAATTGAATAATGAGTTTTACGAGAAGTAAATTGGAAAGTGAAGCTCATGATGGCGTTGTCTTAATTTCGTTGACAAAATAAATGGTTAGAAAAAATATAACTTTACATTTCCTGTGACAAATAACTCACAAAATTTCTTTACTGAAGTTGTCGAAGCAACGTATGATCAAAATTCTTCGAACCCCACTTCTTCATTCAATAGTTCGTATGCATCTAATCTGTGTTTATTGCTATCCAATTAAGATTACGAATCAATTTATCGACAACAGTTTCCTCGCCATTTTTGCGCGTTCTAAAAGACAGAGGACAGATAGATAGGCAGCGGGAGAAAGAAATAAGACAGACTGACAAATAGGCAGAAAGGTAGTGTGTGTGTGTGTGTGTGTGTGTGTGTGTGTGTGAGAGGGGGGGGTAAAGATAGACATAACATCGTATCGTTTAATTATGACAAAAAAACGTTAATGGATTTACTATTTATGAAGGAAATAATTGTTATAAAAATTTACTAAAAATCTATCTTGACAAAGAATGAGCTCCCATTAATTATTCCTTACTTTATTGGCATTGTTGATTCTACAAGATATTAATTTCATCATAGTGCCTCTATTATATATATATATATATATATATTAATTTCATTATATTTGGGGGAGGGGTGGCGCTTTAAAATTATCTTTGCTATTAGAATAAGTTGAAGAAGCCAGGGTATACTTAAAAAATATATTCTATTATTATTCTCCTTAGACTGATGTGATGCAATATCCACGCTAGCCTGTGCTGGCCTTTTCATTTTTACAAAACTACCTCCTCCCACATCATTCCATTATCTGTAAATCCTCATATTGAAATATTTCTCTAGGGCCGCGTTCATGCCATTTATTGTTTTCCAAGTCTTCTTCTGACTCCCCTAATACCACAAATTCATCAGCAAACATTGGAGCTTTAATTTCTTCTCTCTACGGTATTACTCCTCTTCCATAATTCTTTTTAAATTTCTTCATCGCTTGTTCTGTATATAAGTTAAAGAGCATGGGCGACAGACTGCATCCAGGCTTACTCCTTTCTTGGTTTCTGCTTTCTTCTCTTATCCTTCAATTTTAATTACTGCTGACTGTCGTTTGCAGAGGTTATGCATAACTCTTCTTTCTGCACATTTTAATCCAGTCAACTTCAAAAATTTTAATGGTTTGTTCCAGTTCATATTATCAACGGATTTTTCTAAATCTCAAATGCCATGAATGCAAGCATGTTTTTCCTTATCCTGTCTTCTAAATTTAAAGTCGGAGTCAATATTGCTTCTCTTCTCCCTACATTCTTCCTAAAACCAAATGGATATTCTCCTAACTCGTATTCTATTTGTCGTTCCATCATCCTATATACAATTTTCTTTAAAATCCTTGGCTACCTTGCTCTACCTTCTATATTCCCGCCTTTTCCTTCCTGTGCTATTAATAGGGAGTTGCTTGTTTCATGATCACCCTCATGTACCCTGTTAACAAAAAAAAATATTGCACGCATGAGATACTAAACTTTAATTGTCCTGTGCTGTTCGCATCTATCAGCCCCAGTCTTCTCCAGTGTGGCTATAATTATGTTGGTATTGAAAGAAAGATAAAAAGTAAAATGCTAAAAAATGGGTGGACAGTGTGGGAATCCTGGTCGTGCAGCAGTTGGACGAATAATGTAGGGAAATTTGTTATAAAGGAGGGAGGAAGGATCGGGGGCCTTGTGTAGGTTATAGATTTAGATGTATTGTTATTTCCATTTGTCCTCTGTTGAGGAAATAAGATACGTCATAAAGTAACATAATTACGAGGCCAAAATAATTAACTACAAAAATATCTTAAACACGTAAATCCCAGCCTGAGTGCGAGTTTATTTATTTATTAATTTTTACAGAATTATAAACATAGTTGCCATCGGGGAAGATAAGGAGAATTAGAAGTCATTAAAAAGAACAACCTCAACTCCTCCCTGCGTGCCTGAGAAATTAAACTTTTCTCGATAAACTGCTGTCTTTCCTTGGAAATACGGTAAACCAGAAGCACTTAAAAGTGTGCCCGAATGGAAACGTTTCCTGTAAAAGCCGTGCCGAACCTCGAAAGCGAACTTTGTACGTGGTAGAGGTGGTGGGGGACCCGATTCCAGTAGCAGACCGTTCCACGAACTCGCAACGTCGCATGACGTCAGCAGACGATGTCGACCTTGTAAAAGTGTCGGCGCGGCCCGCTCGCCTCACAGTCGCTAGCTGAAAGTTGTCAAGTGCTGGTCTCGACTCCGACTCCTACTCCGACTCTGACTGCGACTCACACTCCGACTCGGGTGCTGAATCACCGTGTTGAGAGGTTTCCTGTTTCACCAAAAGCAGATTTCATGCCTCAGTTGGTTCCAAGGGGTTCGCAGGTGTTGGACCGCGAAGACGAAATACTGACCATGTACACCACGGACTGGAATCTCAACGAGAAGCGGATGGTATGTTCACCATATTATTTAATTTTACTCACTCGTTTAATTGTCACGACGTGTGAAACACTTTCCACTCCCCCTCGATTTCATCCAGTGACGCTAAAAAGTTTATTGTCGGAAAGTTGGTAGCACCTTTTTTTTAATTTTTCAAAGTGCGATTTTTTTTTCGATTTAGTTACAGTGAAAAGTTTTTTTTTTGGAAAGTTGGTATCAATTTTTTGAAAAAATTGCATCATGACTATTTAGTCACTCGTTCACCTTTTCGACGTGTGAGATTTTTTCCTTCGGTTTACTTACAGTGAAAAGGTTATCGTTGTTAGGTTTGTTAGCCGTTTTTTTTAAACCCGATTTTTGATTTGTTCTGAAATCGCCGGCGCACCCGGATGTGTGATGACTTGCATAAAAAAATCCACTGATATGAATAAGTGAATGACATTTTATCGTTTAATAATTCCCTTCCACCCGATAAATTAGTATTTCCTTTTGTTGAGAGTCTGAGAAACTAAAATGCCTACAAATTGCGTGTAACCGCTGCCAAAAAATTGTAATCTCAGCTGTTTATTTTTTCTTTTTCTTTTCCTCGTCTGTACGATTCGCGGAGTCTGTCGGTACGGAATTTATTTGACGTTGCGTCAGGCAGGTGGCATGCGAGCGAGCTCTTGAGGAATGACGTCACTTTGACGTCATTGCCTTCATACCGAGAACTGTGTTGCCACGTTATTAACGACTGTCTGTGGCCCGTCAGACTTTAAATTAAAACTTTCTTCTCTCGGTGTTGTCGGTTATGTTTCTGTATTGACACCAAGAGAGATTCGTGTTTCACCCAATCGTTGCTGTTAATACCGCAACTTTGCCGAACTTTTTTATTGTTGTTGCAAAATTCGTCATTTGGAGTTGTAGTAGGAAAAATGGCATTTTTGTAGTGTCTCTGGATTTTTACGATTTCGCGGGAGCGCGTTGACGACGACGGCGATGGTGTGTGGATAAATTCGGCGTTGCGCAAGTTATCTGTCCACAAGGGCGGTGCCAGTTAGCGGTCACATGACTGGCAGTCACGTGAAAAAGATAGTACCATTGTCCGTCGTCGTCGTAGCCGTCGCTCGTCTGATAAAACTTCAGTCTTCCTTTGTATCGGTCAGCGACTGCAAGAAAATGTCCTGCGCGTAAGGAACAAGGTAACCTCTTCCTACGTTTTTGGCTTGGAGTCAAAAAAGAATCGCGGCTACAATTGCGCACTTCTCAAGTGTTACGTGTGGAGAGTGACAGTTCACTGGCTGAATTATTTTTTGTTGTCGTCGGGTGGTGAAACGTGTGTGATTAACGTCAGATTTACGCGCCTCGTGCACCTGTCAGATTTGTAAAGTCGAGGATTATTGGAGCCATGACGAAGCCCATGTGCGTTATAGGAGCAATAACTTCAATTAATTCAGCTTTGCACCTCTTAAGATCTTTGACAAATTGCTTTTTGTGTTCTGTTACGTAAATCATTTTTAAGTGTTAATTCTTTGCGAACTGAACAAATATCTTTTTATTACGATATCAATTTTTTAGGCATGGACTGTCAAAATATTTACTTTAAAACCAATAAAGAATTGTGTCTAGTTGTTTTAAAATCCTTGCTTTTTGTCTCTGACAAGATGCACTCTACGTGCTGGCATATTAGTGGTGGTTCTAAATGTGACTCGATTTTCCTATCGAAACAGACTCCATCATTTCTTCATTCGCGAGTAATAGTGAAAATCGTGTACAGGTGTGAGCTGTCGGAATGTTTTTATTTTTTTGCTCCATTTTTGTGGTATTTATTATTGCCCTGTATTGCCATTGTCTAGCTTACCATGGCGCAGTTTATATTTTCTTTTAGTCTTCTTTTGTATTTTTATTAATTTTTCTTTAAGTAAATTAAAATTTTGGGTGTTTTTATGTTTTTGCTACTTAGTAAAAGGAAAAAGCTGTTACTCTCGGAGAGGCTACGAGTGCCCAATTCTCGCCCTCTGACGTACGTTAACGTCCTGCTTAATCCACGAAATTATTAGCGTTAAGAAAGCGGGTGATTTTCACCTCCCTTAAAAATCATTACTTATACAAAGTCCTCTTTCGTCTCTGACTGCCTTTTCCCTCTTATTTTGCGTTTGGTTATTCTCAAATGGAAATGCGGAAAACCGAAAGGGTCACGTTGAATGATGGTTTGGTTAACGTTCTCCATCGAGGCAGGCTTCTTTTTTGTTGTAGCATGAAATGTGCGTGTCGGTGACGCAAATACTCTGTTCTGAGAGCGTAGGCAGCTGAAGAATTTCCGGCGGACATGCCTCCTGGTGAGGTCTGGCTGGCGCCTCGGCTTCTGCGAAATCGGCGGTCGGCCCGGAAACGTTCCTACCTTGACTCTGCACTGTAATGTCACATTATCTTACTCACACCGGTAAAAATAGCGTGTCTGAAATTGTAAGCCGCTCTGCGAATTGCCCACAAGTCTCTGGCGGAATTGTTTCCAACCTTGTAACGATCTTCCCTGTGCGGCGCCGCCGGTTCTTGGAATGTGACGTTTCTGACCGACTTGGTAACATTTTTCAAAAGTACGGAAATCAATTCCGAAATGCCGCGAAAAGCCCGACGTCGCATTTTGGATACGCCTTAGGGCGGGTTGCCAAAAACTTTGGCGGCCTGAAGTTAAGGGAAATTCACGAGCGAGCAGGTTAAAAACAGCCTGTGATGTCTCAGTGAGTCGGCGTCGGGCAGAGGACCAGCACATAGCAAGGTCCAGCCGCGGCCGGACAACGAACGAACGATCTTCTTTCTCAGACAAGAAAGAAGCTATAATACGATCGAGCTATCCAGATATTACGAAATGGAAACGATGGAGCAGTTAGATTTGTCTAGCCTTATCCCGCCAGAACTCTGGTTTCAGCAGGTTCTGCGCACGTTTGCTTTTTCGTTTGCTGGTACGTAGCGGTCGATCGGAATTTTTACAACTGGGTGTTTTCTCTTTGTTGCAGTTTGTCACATTGGATGGTCTCAACTCCGGGGTACCCACGAGGACCACGGCCACTTTGACACCTACGACGCTAAGAAATATAGAGCAGACGTTCATCGAACTTCAGTGTGAAGTGGAACCTCATCAGAACGAAGCTGGCTTTGTGCCTCCTGTCGTGCAGCCGGTCCAACAAGGTAGCTCTACATTGTCAGTTCGTAATTAAAGTCTAAATAAACTAGTTATTTTGATTTGTGTGACTAATATTGTCCTTGTTCCCACAGTAGCTGGCTCGTACATGAATCTGATAGATAAAAATTGGCAAGGTGGCGTCGCCACTGTTGCCCACTCGCAATCACGTCCCACTGTGGTCACCACCACCTCGTCTGTTCCGACCACTACCACCCCCACCCGTAGAAATATGGGAGGCAGACGTCCGACCAAGAATGCCGGGGTCAGTATGCTACTCTTGCTTGAAACTTTATCATAACAACAATTTGGGCAATTTGTCTCGATTATAAGTTTTCTTAATAACGGTGTTTCTGACTACAAGTTCTGGAACTCATTCTGAAAAATTTGGCTGTTTACATTTAATCTTCAGCTAATTCTTTTTCTAAAATGAACACTAGCGTCGCCTAGTCCTCATTCTAGGCCCAGTCAAGTATTTGTAGTTATTTGTTCATGAGTAAGATAATTTAGGAATGTATGCATATGGTCCAGTAACTATAATACATGTGATAGTTTACAGAATTTTTTACCGTACCCCTTTTTCTGTTGCAGATATCACCTGAAGAGGAAGAACGTCGACGTGTCAGGAGGGAGAGAAATAAGATGGCAGCTGCCAGGTGTCGAAAGAGGAGATTGGATCACACCAATGCTCTTTTACAAGTATGTGAACTAAATCTCTAAGATGGTATAGGGCATCTGTTTCTTGAATTTTAGGATGATTAGTAGACAGTTAATTAAAAATGATACCACATATATTGTCAGTAAGGGTATTAATTTTAAATGTGTGAGCCTAGCCAATTTCACTGTTATGTATTGCTTATTATTAATGGAGGGTAATACTACAACATTGCAACAAAAATTTATCTAATTCAGGACAATAATATATTTTGTAACTATCAATTAATTTAAAAAAGTATTGTAATGTGATGTAGAGAGATTACATTGTATCTTGATCAATGATCATACTTTCCCAGTGTATTTGCTGTATAAAAATCTCTCAGGCTTCCAGTTAGGTATAATGCAACGTTTCGATGACTGATGACACTTGTCATCTTCTAGGCGAAGTGCATCAAAATCAATGTTATACCCGGTTGGAAACCTGAGAGCTTTTTATACATTGTATCTTGTTTGCTCAGTTTTAAATTATTTAGTTAATATAGAGTACTGAGGTTTCTGTGTTCTGTTTACAGGAAACTGAGGGATTGGAACAGAAAAAGCAAGGTCTTCAGCAGGAGATACAGCAACTGCAGATGGAGAAAGAGGAGCTAGAATTTTTGTTGGAAGCACACAAAACGTGCTGTAGACTTAATGGAACCGCAGATCCGCCATCACCACCTGACGTGAAGCCCCTTGTTACTTATGATGGCAAGGTGCTTTCTGACATGCGTGTGAAGAGAGAGATGAGTATGATAATTTGTGGGCCTCCACCTGCAAAACGACTGGCACCTGGAGGTGCCAAGCCACCTCGACCAAATTCGTTACCTGTAGCAGCTGCCTTTACACCATCTCAGAGTGCCCTGAAAACGGTGGTTTCAGTTTCGGAAATTGCCGGAGTGCCGATCACGACTCCTACAGCCGGAATCCCTTTCAACTTCGATTCTCTGATGGAGGGAGGTACAGGACTCACACCCGTGTCGGGTCCTATAGTTCCGTCGTGTTCTAGCCAGCAACGCAACGCTGGATGTGTCGATCTTGCCAGTCCAGACTCTGTCCCGAGTAAACTAGTTTCTTTGTGATGGCAGGCTGTGACTGTTTAACGAAACCAAAGTGGCCTCATATGCTACCTTCCACAGCAGAAATTCTGCAAGATTGTCCTCTGCTCATCCCAGTGACATTTGCTCAAAATCTTATTATTGCTTCATTTTGTTTTCAACCAAGAAAATGCCTTCTGCTATTTGTATGACAGCTTTGTAATATTTGTATTTCTATTCTGTGCATACTTTGTGAAATTCTTCTCTGTAAGCTATTCCCTCCAAGATGTTTTTTATTTAATAAGAATATATTTTCTACAGAGTTACCTATTTTAGGAAATTGTCTTTAATTAACCATTGCAAATAATGTGAAAGTGAGTTTTTCTCGCTTCACATCATGCAAATAATATGGATAGCAATACATGGCAATGGTAGCCATATGATATTGTATATGTTGCATATTTCCGTATAGTTTAAATTAATATAAATGTGGTTACCTTATGTGGGTTGTGAATATTGTGGGTCTGATGCTGAAGTGCTAAAGACAAAAGTTTGAGTGTACCTGTATTGTAATTAGTAGGGTTTCAAGAATGTTGCTGGGAAAATGGATGTGTGGGTTTCATTAAACAAATTTTATAAAGTTAATTATAAATTGTAGAGCACTTGTGTATATATGACATTCACCAGAAGTGCTTTGATACCAGTTTAGTCATAGTCTTTATTTTCCTATACATACATTATGTTGTAAATATGTATACTGTCATATGAAATAGAAAAATATTGTGGAGATGTTATTTTATAAATAAGATGCCATATATAAGATAATTAGCAATGTAACAGGTGGAACAGTGAGATTATATTCAACAAAAGTTTCACTTATTACTATTGAAAACATTGACAATGCCACAATTTGAGTCAACATAGTCTGTAATTTAAAGGAAGAAATATGATCTCCTCTCTAATAAATTTCATGGTTTTACCTCCTGTTCTAATAATAAATTTGCATTGTGCATATATCTAATTTAACAAAACTAAATTTATATTCAGGTTGCAAAAATAGTCTTTGATTCTGATCTCGTGATACTTTGCAATATTGTGTTCACTAGTCGGTTCTGTGTTTGCAGTACTTAATGTATTTACAGTGCATTTTTCAGCTCAATAAGAAAGCCATAACTCACATTTGGTCTTCCATAAGTTGAAAATGAGATTTTATATTGCAACTGCATGTAATTAATATTTAATTTTTGTGATGTATATTGTGAACGTCATTCTGTGAATAAAATGAAAGCTTTTGATACGGAGATCTTTGTAAAACATTACTGTTTATTTCAAGCCAACATTATTTAATTAATATTAAGATAGAATAATATGAACTCATGATAGTAATAATATCAAAGTTTATAGTTTGTTTTGAAATGTTAAAATTCTTACATTATTGGCAGGACATTTTCACCATTACAATATAGATGAAACAATGAATGTGCTAGTTTCTTGCTCAATGGAGACAGAGATAATTTACAAATTTTAATTTTATTACAAAGTAATAACAAAGTCCTGTTTGGAGAAAATGAATCCATCATCATGATATTAAATTTAGCACCAAAACTTAGAAAAAGTCATATTCATATAAGAAGTGACTGCACCATGCTTAATAATTTAATTTGTTGAGGAAGTTATAATAAGGGAAATTCAGTAAACACTATTTTCAAATACAACACAAGCAAGGAAATATTTTCCAAAAAAGAAAAATTATAACTAACATAAATTTGGGGACTAGTAAATAATTTCTTAACAAGTGTGTATGAAGCGTGGCGTTGTATGGGAGTGCAACTTGGACAGTGCAGAATAGAAAAGAATGGATCATTTGAAATATGGTTGTATAGATGGATGCTGAAAGTCGGAAGGGTAGATTGAGTCACAAATTAGGGAAATCTTAAATTTTAATTGGTACGGAAATACTGAAGGGTTAAATTTAATAGACCACATTTTGAGGCACAAGGGGCTCATTTAATTAGTATTAGAGGTAAGTGTGTGGGGTGGGAATAGAAAAGGAAAACCCAACTCTAGAATTTGTAGGAAAATCTGGTTGGATATGTGCTGTGAATACTTGTGTGGATGAAAAGATTAGTGCAGGATTAATTAGAATGGACGATCACAACAACAGTAAAATTAATTCCAGGGTATATTTGAAAATTTGTTATACAATTTGCATGGAAAAGAATAAGAGGAAGGTGGTGGCTTAGCTGAAATCGAAGTTTGGCATTGACATTCAGGACAGAAGAGAGTTCTGCAAATTTTTAGAGGCATTAACCTCCTCCTTCAGAAGACATCCTGTTTGCTGTCTGATTATACAGGATATATTTCTGAAACTTGTAATTTACTGCTAACTGACTATAGCATTTGACATTAAGCTTAGCAAACTTGTTGCCTTGACTAAGACAAATATTTTAATGTTGAAGTAGAGTATAATTTAAATTAAAATGACACACCAAATTTAAGATTATGAATAGATCTTCATAGAAAAATAAAATGAATAGTTATTATAAATTCTCCACACACTTCATGTATTCCTGTGTGTATACATTACACTTTTTAAATGTTAAGAACTTACAACAATGAAATTTACAACAATGAAATAATAATATCAAACATTTTTATTTAACTTTTTTCTCATAAATAATTTTGAAGACTTTTTATTACTTATGATATTAACCGATTCCTCTTGAGATAGATGGAGCAAAGGTGGTGGCGGTGGTGGAGGAGGAGGAGGAGGTCCATTTGCCTGTAGTTGTTTGCTTTTAATTTTTTCTGTAGAATTCAAATTAATGCCTAAATCACAACAAGTTTTTTCATATTTTGATGTACTGTTAGTTTTTGAATTAGCATGGCCATAAATCATAGAACCATAAATAGAAACTGGTGGACAGTTTTCATATCCAATTTTGAGGTAGAACCCTTGCTTATCAATAGTTGAGAGGTAAACACAATCCAACCCACAACTGTAAACAGAAAAAACTACTATTAAGACCAGATACAAACATAAACAATATTTAGTCTTCATTATTTTTGGTACCTTTTAGCATATTCTTCAGTTCCTACCATCAACAACTTGCCTAGTCCATTTCCCCTTAAACTTGGATGAATTACTACTGTAAATACACCAATAAAAACTTTAATTACACACTACACTAAACGTTGTGAAGTTTTCAGTAGAAATATGTTGGAAAATTCTTCTAGAAGCAATATATTTAATATAATTTTGCATATATCAGTTCCAATTTAACTAATATTCTAACACATCCCATAATATTTATATGAGTTGCCATATACATGCATAAATTATTATGTTAAACCAATATTTCTATTTTGGACATTATCAAAAATTTTACATAATTCAAAAATATGTAGTTTTATTTTTTAAATAACTGTTCAAAAATATTTGAAACTTTTTGTCCTGAGAAGGTCTTATATTTAGCCAAGGAATTAATTGTGTAAAAGAATGTTTCTACTACTTTAACTTAAATATATTAAAACATTACACTTAATTATTTTTCATATAATTTACATTTCTAATGTGTATATAGCTAATTAAAATTGTATCATCCTAAGGAGACCCGAGATTTAGTACAGAGATGGATCTGTAATATCTTTCTCTCTTATATTTATTTTACTCAATATTGGAGGTAACTAAAAATGTTTCATAAATACTATTGATGTTGATACAATTATATCTATGTTAAGAAAAAAAACATAGTAATGCAAGTTGTTTTTAAACAAATAAAGAGAAATCATCACTTCATGTGGGAGTGTAACTACAGAATAATAATAACCTGATTCTACAAAGCATCCATTTGGAATACTGGGTATAGGTGTAAGTTTACTATGCCCAATAACTTTTCCTCCGTCCACAAGAACCAGACAAGTTGGTAATGAATCACAGGAGGACTCAAGACTTCTCAACCTGCAATTAGAAAGGTGAATAGATTAATATATAGATATACAGATATAAATAAATGTACTCTACAATTACTAACCTTGCTGTTTTACTCCTGGGCCATTCTAGGTTTATTAGGTCACAACATTCATCAACATATTCTGGATATTCATGAATTTTCAAAATTTCCATAGGAATTTATTAATAATACTTTGCAGATCTTTAAATACATATCCTGTGCTGAAAATGATAAATCATCAATATTTTAAGAAATACTCTTACTTTAATTCAATGAATTATAATGGATATACTTCTAACCCCACTATTGCCATTTTTCAAATGCTGCTCTGACTTTGACACAATTTGTAAATTTAAGAGTATGTCATTCTGGTGGATATATGTCCTGAAATATAATTATTGTGTATTATATATGAGATGTGTACAGTAATTTATGAAATAGGTAAAAGTGGGTGACTTTGTTCCTAGGAATGAAAGCTTCTGTTTTTATTATTTTGACATGTGAATAATTCTTTCACACAATAAATAATTGATGGTGTAAACTTTAAAAGCTTTTACTTATTTCATAAATTGTTGTTTATTTGCTTCATTGCCAAAGGGCTTATGATTGATGCCTCATTAGAATTTTATACAACTCAATTCCACCTTCAATGTTTCTGAGCATTTCAAGTGTGTAAGCTTTAAATGCACACATCAGCCTAGAAAAGAATTAAATACATTGAATGATTTCAAAAGTTTCAGATGCTTTTTGTAAATGTTAAACATAGGATAGGAAAGTAGTGAAATCAGACAATACAGCAATTCTTTTTCAATCTCAAGTGAAAGGGAAAGCTTTACAAAACAGACTGTTCCATTCATTTTTCATTATTAGAAATAATGTGAGCCGTCATAATAAAGAAACATTAATGTTATTCATGAGATAACCAAGTCTTTCTGTGATCTTCCGTGTAAAATATTTATGAGATCATATCAATTATATTTTAATTTTTAAACTTTTTTTTTATTTGAATGGTGGGTCTCTCAAATTTCTGCTGTTAAAAAAAATATATTGACAATAACAATGATGTTTTGGATTATTTACTTCAAATTGTCTCCCCCAAAAACATAAATGAATAAAGAATTAACAACCCATATATTTACACAAAAATGTTGAAGATTTTTTTAACTTAAACTTGACGCTTCGACCATCCAATGTGTTCCTTGTCAATATTTGAAACCAACTAACAATGTATGTACTTCCTGCTATAATATTATCAGTAATAATAATAATATTGAAAAATAAAACTTGGGACATATTCCATCAATGTACAAAGAATTTATCCTTAAATGGGGCTTCTGAACTAACAACTGCAAATCCTCTCCGCATAGAATTCCGAGTATACCGCGATATTCGCAAATATGAACAATTACCAGTTCTTTGACAGATAGACTGTCTAGTTTCATACGGGAAATGCAAATCAATATGCAGAAAATCGTATTCTCAATGAGCTGGGTTACTACTCTGCACCGCTTCGACCTTTGTAATTGAATTGAAAGTGGGAATATTTCCGTGTCTCGTTTACATTTTACTGCCTACTTAGGTTGGCATCCATGTCACGTTCTAAACGTTAAACCCTCGCAAAAGAGAAATAATATTAAATGCTTAGCTTGTTAGCAAATTACACAGTAATATTCAAACCACTACAAAATAATCAACAGACTTCCCCGTCTACCAGAGATATTAACGCCCTTGTAAGGAAGAGAAGAGGCATTGTTGAGGCTTGAGGAGTGCAAACTTAAATATATAATCGGTAACATTGTTGGAAACCGCAGGCGTCGGAGTGATGAGTCTGGGAAAATGAACTCGCGGTAAAATAAATTTAGTTAAGTTGGCGGTAAGGAGAACTTACAGTCTCCACACTTAAGGCATCAAGTACATTTCAATGAAAAGACGGCCAGTAAGGCAGCAATTAATTTAATTACTATTTAATTAATCCAAATACGACGTTTCGTATCCCCTTTGAGACTCAGTCATACTACAAACATAACATTACTATAATCTTAAAGTCAGAAAATTCTGTTTGAAACAAGTTCATTTCCTTCAAAGAGCTATAAAACGTAAATTTCATCTTACAACTCATTCTACCTATTCTGTGGAAAATAGAATTAGATACTTCATTTTATTACCAAGAAATTTTCCATACATTAGAAAAGTTGCATTGAACCAGTCATCATCACATCCTCACCAACATGAATTAACTCTTCACAAGACAAATTTGCTGATAAATTACTTTTGAAACAATTTTTTAATAGCATAAGAATTTGAAATGGAGTTGTGAAAGGTAGAACAAGGTAGCCAAGGTTTGATTATGGCCCCTGGGCTATAGTTTCAGGATCCTACCCAGTGTCTCATCTAAAAGAGATGCAGAGAAAACCTGCATTCTCACACCCTTCCAAACGACAAGAGATGAGTTTGCTGTGTGGGGCCACAGCCTCTCCGTGTCTCCACCAGTTTTAGGAGGCAGTTGGCGGACAGCTCTTACCGTATGCCCAAGGTCTGTGACCCCAGTACATACACCTTCTAAAATAAATGAAGGTGCCTCAGTATGTGAGAACCTTGATAAAATCTGAGAGTTCCTTTGAAACAATTTTATGCAGTCAATTTGAAAATGTTCTGTTTAGAGTATGAGGTAGAACAATAGAGCACGAGGAGTTAAATCAATTTTTTCATAGCTCATCTATAAGTTGCAACTTTTCTTTTATATTTTGCAGTTTATATTCTCTGTGACTTGATTAGTCAACCTACCTGGGACAAAACTTGTTGTTTTAATAATAACTCATTGCTTCAATGACAACATATTTCAAATTCAAAAGCATAAAAAATTACTTGTTTCAAGTCATAATGAATGGCTTGTCATGAAATTGGATCAAACTCAAAAATTAGTTGGCCGCAGTTAAAAAATTAGAACAAAAGAAAATATTTGACAATAAAAATGATGTATAGGATTTAAGCTCCTAAAAATATATAAATGAATGAAGAATTAACTATCTGTGTAATGACATTTACACAAAAATTTAGAAGAATTTAAACTTAAATTAGACAGTCCTTGTCAATATTTGAAACCAACCGAGTATATGTAATTCCTGCTATAATATGATCAGTAATAATAATAGTGAAAATTATAACTTTTATTTAATTTAATTACAATAAAGTGATAAAATTGTTTGTCCCATTTTGTTTTGCTTCAGTTTTCTTCCAATTTGTAATATAGCTTTTTAAGAATGAAATTGCAAAATATTTTGTTATGGGAGGCAACTGTTTAGAAAATTAATAAAGTTTTTCTGTAAAAGGATAATACCAGCTCATGTTTGAATTTGTTTTCTTTATTTAAGTAAAGAATCAACTTAAAACTTCATTAGCATCAAAATGGCCATTGTCATCAACATTTGCGAGTTCAGTTTAAAGTAAAATATGTTACCATAAAGTTTTCCCTTCAATTACCCAAGTGAATTTTATAAGAAGTTAAATAAATTGAGATCAACAATCATTATAATGTATAGTGAAGCGTATTTACAATCCAACTGTGTGGCAAGCATTATGCAACTGTAAAAAAAGTACCAATATCTTCCAGTTTCAAACAAACAAATCAATAATGGAGTAGTCAATAAACAGTCAAAATTGTGTGATGAAATAAATACAAGACATTTTATGCAAACCTAGTTGCTTTCATTGGGTTTTGAAAACTGCTAAGAGCTTTCGGAACGACCTCTACACAACCCAGATATTATACTCAAAAGAGGAAGTCCACAAAGTTGGACGAAACATTGTACTTAAAAAGTTAATTAATTTTGTTTACTGACATTTTTGGCCATTTATTTATTTAATAATTTACATATCATCTGAAAAATGATTTTTGGGTGTACACAGAAGCCTATATCCTCCATTACTTTGATTCAAGTAGGAGACAAACATGCTATTATAATATTTCTAAGACCAAAAACCCAAATTAGTACAAGCATATAAATATTAAAATTAGAAAATTATGGTAATGTTGTGTGCTGTATGCCTTACCAATCCAATGTTTGTTTGTATGTATGCTTTTGATTATTCATCTGTAGCTAGGGAAATGTTTCCAAAGGTTTGTTTCTCAAAATTTGAATTAAGGCATATTTATATATTATTACTTAATCTGAATAAACTTATTCTGGCAATATAATGTCTCCTGTTTTGAAGCAAACAAGTTTTGTTGTTGAATGCAGAATTAGATAGTATTCTTCTGTAGTACAAAATATACGGACAACTGTTCAAATATTCCAAAACAATGTTAAATATATGAAGGAGAAAATTAATAAACCAATAAATCCTTTTGAAATACTTAAACTGATTTGTTTCCATTAATATGACTTAAATACAGGCAGATAACCTACAAAATATAAATTCTGGAATTTTCTTTTACATAAATAAGATTAAATTGGGTAATAATAGTTGTTTTTACAGCCAATGGCTATTTCATCTAATAATGTTTATATAATTGTACTGATAAATCAGACTATCGAATTACACTATAGTTTTCCATCCTCTCACTGAACAGAAAAGAATGGTACTACAAACTACATGTATATATTGGTTAACACTTTCGAACAGTTGTAGAAATTTAGACTGGATACTTTTAAACAGGTCATGTTGGATTTAAATGTAGTAGTATGAATGACACATAATTTTTGGACTTTAAACAGTTACTTTAATATTATACTGTTAAAATAAAACAGCGTATAAATTACATTCTATTAATATTTATTTGTTAAATGCAAGACACTGTGATTAGTTAACTGAGACCATTAACGAAATAAAAAAAACTTTTCTTAGTTTTTGTTACATTTTCGACTGTGGTAAGGGCACAAAAAATTATACAACAAATTAAATTGCCGTTTTCACTGAATTTACCTGACAAATGAAAATCGTGAAATTACAATATCAACCATGCATTTCCTCCAACTTTAGATATAACTAGAAAATCGACAATTTAAACATGTTAGTTGTGGTTAATAAAACAGTAATCTTTTATCTATCTCTAAAAATGATAAAAATTTTCGAGTTTTTGTAGAATTTATAAAGTACTTATTTTAAGGGAGTGTTTTATAAAAAGTTACAAACCGTTGGAAACGTTTCGATTAAAATAGAATTATTAATTAAAATAGAATAATTAATTTTTCAATAAAAATGAATCTGACGAAAAAGCTATTAAATAGAAAAAATGATTTCCTATTTTATACTTTTTTTAATTGCTATTCCGATTTTCCGAATAACTTTCGTTGGTCACACTGTAAGATACGATTTGGCGGGAGACGTAATCGTCTGCTTCGAAGGATGTGTTAACTTATGAGTAAAATCAATTTTAATTAGTTTTTAATGAAAAAGATGAAGTGTAGTTAATGTTTATATTTTTATGATTCATATAAATCTGAAAGATGGCCGATATTAAACTCAGGAAACGAGTTATGACAACATTTAAACTAAATGGTTTTTTTCTTCTTAGGTAAGGAGATGTATCTGTCACTTTAATTTTAGTTTCGTTTGTAATTCGTTCTTTATAATTCTATGTATCAATTTATTTTAAATGTTCTTCTCGTTCGGTATAAAATTTTATAATATCATTTTCTTCTATATAATTGTTTTTAGTTTGTCAATATTTCAACATTTATAGAAGTATAGAATATGTTGTGGTAGCAGTACAATCTTTTCTATTACAATGTTTTCAATTGCACATTTTTAATTGTAAGCAACTGAGAACTTGGGGTTTAAACATTTTATTTTATAATTATTTGATTTTGTATTAAATTTCTAGTTCTGACTTGGCCAGTTTTTAATTATTTTTTTTTGAAATTTTTGTCAGAATTCATGTATTTGTTGTGAAAGTATTTTCAAATATTTGAAAATAAATTCAGAAGTGATGAAAACATGTTTCACAGGTACCTTTTCTGTAATAACTTTTTGTCTCCAGTGATTTTATAATAAAACATTTTGCATCCAAACAGTACAATTCTGGTCATTGGTTATTGGAAGTTTATCAAGTTCCCTCTCGAAGTCTGTAATACAAATTCTGAAACACCCTGTATGAATTGAGACTGTTTCAAAATAACATTAAGGCCAAGGTTGTGTTTCAACACCTTAATTCGTAAAGTATTATTCGTTCATTACAACATCAATGTTATACTTAACACACTTATTACAGTGAAGCTTGCAATTTATTGGTCTCTAAGCTGCTACCCTTGGAAGAAGACAAAAGAGAAGAATGGTTAGATAAAATTATTGAACATGTTCAAAAACAAAGTTTAACGACTACAAATATTGACAAAGAACATGTTGAGACTGCAATTCATGTAAGTTAAACTTCAAATTATCATTTTCTCCCCTTTTCCTTGGAAAATTGTGTGTATGTATAAAATTATTTATTTTAAGATAAAAATTATTTTTAAATTTCACATATAATAATCAGAAAACTTGTAAAGTAATCTTTATTGTGAAATTTGTAGCAGTAACTCATTTTAAGTAATTTAATTTAATTGTAATGTATTTATAAAAAATTGGTATTTTCTTGAAGGAATCGGTCAAGAGTGGATTTGATGAAACTGAAACCATAGTAAATGTTATAAGTGCATTTGAAGTTCCAAAGTTTGAATACAATATTGAAAGAAAGAAATTTTTTAAAGTTGATACTTCAGATCAATCAATATTTTCAAATGCTTCCTCAAAAGCTAATTTGTATAGACTAAGGTAAATATTCCATTTCATACTATTTGAGTTAATGGAAATACTTTTTCTGATGGTCATTTTTTCAATGGGCTACCAAAATTTAGCTATTCTTCAATTATCCACAATTATTATTGCTTGGATAAATAATAAAATAACATTGTTATAATAACTTAAATTTTCAGATATACTATTCTCCATCAGCGTACTGCTCGTCATGAACTGTTTACACCTGCAGCAGTTGGGTCAACTGAGACTCAGAAATTTACTTTACGACCAGTTGATTATTTTTTGAGCTCATCTCATAAAATAAGTGATGCTGTAGTTATGGGATTACTTACCCAACTTCGGGAAGGTCGATATTACTTGGAGGATCCAACTGGACATTTGGTTCTTGATTTATCTGAAACGATATCCTTTACACCATTATATTATATTAGATTATTCAATGCTACTTTTAAACTAGTTGGAGGCAGAGAGATTTATTATCCTAATTTATTACTTTTGATGTTCTGAATTTTCAGCCTTAAAAATATATCATCTTATATCAGAGAGATTGTGTTGGGCTTGAAAAGGTGAATTATCAATTGTGTCCTTGGTAAACAATATTAGCCTTTCAGTAGTCTCTAAAAGTGTAATTTAATTTTTCTCCGTTGCCATAGAGTAATTTCTAGCTTCCTTTTAATAAGTTGTCAAAATAATACAATTTTTTTTTTTAAATCCCAATAATATTTTTGTATATTGGTTATGAAAAGTTAAGTGAAATATCTACCAATTGTTCAAAATGAATTAAATCAATTTTCATTTTTATAAATAATGAAAGCTCTCAAAATAAAAAAAGTTAATGGTATTCATAAGGTAGCCAAGTCTTTCAGAAATCTTCCATGTAAAGTATTTATGAGATTATATCAAAATTCTTTTAATTTTTAAGCTTTTTCATTTGAATTGTGGGTGTCTCAAATCAACTATTCAATTTATCGGAAGCTTATGTATGAACTATAATTAGAAAGGATACAGTGAGTTTGCTTAAGATTTTAACTTTTTTATGCTGTGAACATGAATAAGATAATTTGGGGTTTTTGCTGACTTAAATATTTAGTAATACATTAAGTTTCTGTGATGTTCTGTGCCATTGTCATTAGTTGAATAGTGGCTACTTTTGTTATGGTTAATAGTTATTTTTGGTTACAGATTTTCAGTGAATTGAAACATTGTGCATTCACCTATTATTGCTAATTAGTTAAATTTAATTTATTAAGATTGGTCT
Organism: Eucriotettix oculatus; assembly: GCA_034510155.1. Taxonomy (NCBI): domain Eukaryota; kingdom Metazoa; phylum Arthropoda; class Insecta; order Orthoptera; family Tetrigidae; genus Eucriotettix; species Eucriotettix oculatus. The sequence goes on along the minus strand of CM067377.1, from coordinate 9,767,806 downwards.
TATTTGCTGTATTTTCAGGTTTTAAGTATATTGAATATAAAGTTCCCGGGTTTCCACCTGTCTATATTGATTGTAAAACATGACATTTTGATGCCTATCTTTCATATAGTGAGAATGGTTTGTCAACAAATAAAATGTCAATCCGAAATACCTGTAGAATAATGTATTTTTCAATCGAAATGCTATTTTGCAATTGCTATAGCCTGGATAGAAACCTGAGAACTTTATATTCAATCTATTCACTGGGAAAATATACATTTTATAACATTTTTTAAAGTTTAACTTTATTTTTGTAAGAGTACAAAGTATTTGAGTTCTTGACTTGGTATTACAAATATCATACTGGGCTCCACACAGAGAACTGCTTTGTTTTAATTGAAGGATGGTATGAGGATAAAGTGTTCCATGTGACAGGAATGGGATTTCCACCACCCGAGTCATCCAAGAATAGCAGGTAGTTAACATATAATTATTTTATGTAGGTAAATTATGTTTTCCATTTATAATTTTACTTCATTAAGTCATCATGATGTGTAACTTGTTTTATTAAAAGAGTGAAGATATTACTGATTATTATTTTTATATAATTTCAATGATTATTACTATTTACGTTTAAGAATTATGATAGTAATTTAAACATATCATTCAGTACTTTACAGACGACTAACAAGTTTAAAATGTGTTATTTTAGTTTTAAAGTAAATTTATTACCAAGGAAATTTCACTTTTTAATGTGTTGGAAATCTTGTAATAGGGCATACTTTGGAAACATTAACACTTTTGGTGGTCCATCTGTCAAAAGTCTTAAATCATCAAAAAAGTTATTGAAACTGGAACAGGAGAATGATGATGCAGTTTTTGTATTCATCGCTGATGTTTGGTTGGATCAAATAAAGGTATGATATGAAATCCTGTAACAAACCATTCATAAGTATAGAACTATTGTCATAGCTATGAAATTAGGTTGGTTCAATTGTCTTTATACTGTGGGAAAAAATGGTATTGACAAAGTGAGCCAAGGAGTAATGCCTTTATCAATATATTTTTGAGATGTTGTTCCTCTTCAACATTTAGTAGATCTGCTTCATTACAGTGCAAACTGTTAAGTCACTGCAGTTGTTTGGAGCAGACATACTAATTTTATTGTCCTGCAGCTTTTATTGCATTATATTCATTATTCTATACAGGTTATGGAGAAACTTAGAGTATTGTTTCAAGGATTTTCAGACTGTCCTCCGATTGCTTTTATTTTTATGGGGAACTTTCTATCTTCACAACATGGCAGTTCTCATGCCCCATTACTGAAACAAAAATTTAAAGAATTGGGAGAATTAATAATTCAGTTTCCAAATTTAGTTGAGAAAAGTAAATTCATATTGATTCCTGGACCATCCGATCCTGCCTCGGCAAATATATTACCAAGGTAAGTCTATCTACATTATATAGTCAGCATTTCGTAGCTGAGGTCAGATTTTCAATATTTTGTTCTCCTCATTTCATATTAGCTGTAAATATTTTAAGATTTTTAAATATTTAAAAACTTTTCCACTTTTAAATGACATTTTTACGTCTGTTGAATATTTATATTAATAATGTGTTGAGAAACCCAGACAATACACTTATTTATTTGGTGTAATGGGCCAAATTTATTGAATTAGATTTAATACAAAGTTGTTTTTATAGAATCACTAGTTTCCGTTAATGTTTTATTATATATTAGTTACCAATTTAACTGTGGTTGTACTACTAATTGTCAATTCTGTATACTTTCTATGATTTAAATAATCTTGTTTTGAGTAAAATATTTCTTGCCTGCAGGAATAATAGTAAATAACTATAATGAAAAGTGTAATTTTAATTTTTGTAGGCCTCCACTCCCTCCATCTATTATTGCTGAACTACAAAAGTCTGTACCTTCAATTATTTTTACTTCTAATCCATGTAGAATACAATATTGCACTCAGGAAATTGTTGTTATCCGTGAAGACTTGCTTACCAAAATGTGTCGCAATACTATTCATTTTCCAACTTCTGGTGAGATTCCAAATCATGTAAGTATTATGTTTTCATGTTTTTTTTTAAAAATAAATCAAAATATAATCCGGATGAAATATTCACAGTTATATAGCCTGAAGACGGCGGCAGAAGATGGCCGCAGAAATGTTGTGTTCTTTTAAATACCTGACCCGGTTGGTTAATCGTGAATATTTCATCCGAATTATTCACCGGGAAAGTCTATGTTCAACAAAGTATTAACATTCATTTGTGGGCAATAAAAAGTAATTTCTATTATTTTTGGGTTCACCCCCCCCCCCCTAAATATTTTTCATTTTGAATGCTCACTTTTATCTTTATTATTCACACATGCACTTGGAAATAAGAGTTGATTTATTTTATTTTATTTATCCACCTGAACCTTAACCAAAGAAATAACATAGAAAGAGACTCAGGTCTGTATGAAATGTTTATACACATAGCATAGAGAGAGAGGGGGGAGGGAGATTATTGCTTTTTGTTTCTTACTTTGCATTCATCCTCCCCTAGTTATCCTGGATTCAATGCAAAGGCAGATTCTGGGTCAGCATGTGGAGCAGATAGACCTCTGATTTGGTTCAGGAAATGTGTATCCTTTTTCTATTTCCTCATGACACTTGTAGCCAGATCGCCTCTCCTCTCTGACTCCTTGAAGCCAGACTTTCCAATTTGCTAGCTCCTCTCTGACCTCTCATCTCCAACTCTCTTTTTCGAAAAATCCTTTTCGAGGTCCTTCACACCTTGAACACCTTTCCTAAAAACCTCATTGGTCTCCCAGCTTTTTCAATCCTCCCCAGATCCACTAATGGGGTTGGCTTACCTACCCTTCCTCTCCAAAATTCAAAATTTGGGAGGGGCTACCCCCAGATATATTTTGGTCAACCACATTGCTGACCTCGGCTGACCTGTGTTTTTTGCGAGTCACAAAATCCTTTCAGACAAAGGACTGTGACTCCTTAGGCTTAAAGTTTATGACTATGTTTGTTTGCCAGGTTTACCCCAGAAAAGGTGTCTTGTAAACATCTCAGGATCAGCTCTCGATGGAAACTGTACAGAATGCTTAATATTGTAAATTAATTTAGATAAATAAAATAGAATATGCAACAATAGTGTCTTGTGAGCCAAAACTATCTGCCCTACATATAAGATTATGGAAGACTTCTGCAATTGGAGTGCTGAAGAGCAGCTCATTTGTGATTGTGTGTTTCTCAATTAATACATTTCTTGTTCATGTTTTTCAGTTTGCAAAAACTATTTTGTGTCAGTCACATCTTGTACCTCTGCCTCTTGCTGTGTGCCCTGTTTACTGGGACTTTGATGTTAGCATGCAATTGTATCCAATACCAGACCTTGTGGTTGTTGCTGATCAGTTTAATGCCTTCACTTCTACATTCATGGACTGCCAGGTTATCAATCCAGTGAGTATCTTAATGGTAATTATAACTGAATTAAACTTTTACTGTACTTAAAGCTACTTTTGGTGGTCACATTTACACATTTAGGATTAGAATAATGTCCATATGTTTTTGATTTTATTTATTGCTTCAGATCATAAATACCATTTATCAGTCTATGGCTTATTGTTTATTAGAATGTGAAAATACTTTTGTACATTCAAATTAACAATTGCATTGTGAATATATTTTAACATATACTTTCTTCATATTTGTGGGTAAAGTATGTCAATATTTTTCTGGTTAAACTTATTTATATTTATTTACATATTATTGTTTTTCAGGGTTCATTCCCAAAAAGTGGATTTTCTTTCAAAGTTTACATGCCTGCTTCAAAACAAGTAGAGGACAGTCAAATTCCAAATGATTAATACAGAAAAATTGTTATAAAATGGTTGTTTTAAACTTTATTAAAAAATATAAAATTAATTTCTTTTCATTTTTATTCCTGTTATACTCTAAATAAATTCTGAAAACTTTCTATCTGTGAAGAATTCTTTATGTGAAATGTCACTGCATTGGAGTGAATGATAACCTATAATTTATTTGAATATATTATAAATTAAAGGTTCACATAATTAGGAATGTCATATGTAAAAAAACACATTTACATTCAACTAGCAAACTTAATAACCAAGAAATTTAGGAATATTTAAAATATAAATTTTGACAGGCATTTTTCGGACTGTATATTTTCTAGATAACTAAATTTATATTATCACATGCATCTATTTAAATTGTTTTGCATGATATGTTTGTGAATATGAATAAATGCCATAAGGGAAATGTGTGCAGCACGACAGTCTAACGAACTGTTTTGTATAATATATGTGAGGGGTGCCAAAGAGGACCAAGTCCACTTTCTATACTTATGAAAAAAATATTGATTCAAAGCTACAACCATATAATTAGTTCATGGTTAAAGGTACACACTTTATTATATATCAAGTCAGAGGGGAGACGCAAACTTACATTAAAATAGATTATAATTTTCTTAAGTTTGCATCTTTAATTTTACTTACATTTTATGAACCTGGTTCTTTTATTTATCAATAAGATCTTTGAATGTTGTGCTTCAGAAATTATGTCACCAAAATGTACTGGTGTTTAGTTTCTTTTTTTCTTCTAATGGAATATTCTATCATGTGTATTTATTACTATGTTTATCATGTAACAAAATTCACTTTATGAAAAAAATTAGTATGCTGATTCTTAGAAGTCTTTATTTTCCTATCTTCTTTGGCTCTACAGCCCATTCAGGGACTGTCATCTTTCATGACATATTCTGAATTTGGAGTAGTGTGTGGTCAGCCTATTGATTCTCCAACAGTCTTAATCCCAGTCTCTGTTAACATGACTGCACACACATCCAAGTCCATGTGTGGAATTGAACCCAGGATGTCTGCGTTGTGAGGCAGCAATGTTAGTCTTTAGACCACTGGAGGTTGGCGTTTGATTGCCTATACTACAGTTTAAAGCTGCTCAATTGCTAACCTCCGATGTTCACTGACTGAGTTAATGGATTCGACTATTAGCTGTACATTTCTTACTACATAATACATTAACTCTGGCTATGACTGAATTTCAATATGACATAAGAACATTATATGAATGAATAAAATTTAAATTGTAATTTATTTTCATTATATCATTTTACATTGGGAGGTACATAATTCTTACAATGTCTATTTATGAATACATGGTATAAACAACTAATATTAATTTACTAAATAACTTCTTTTTCTGTTTTATTTCACAATAAATCTCCTTTAAACTCTGTCAGATAGAGCTTCAGGGATTTTTTCTCTCTATTTTTGTGTTGTAAAATTTCTAACCGAATGGCAAAGAACAGCCTCATTGTGAAGTAATACAAGAATTCAAATGCACTTATGATGCTGAATCCAGTGAACAATGCACACACACCACCAAAATTACCTAAAAAGAAAATGAAATAAAAACAATTATTAGGAAATATTCCTTTTTATTATATATTATTGTTTGTTTAATAAAGCATAACATCCATTCAATACACACAATGTTAAGAGATTGGCATATTAATGAGTTATAGATTTCAAACAATTAGATAATATGTTTATGTATCTGAGAATAAGAGAACAATTAAAAGTATTGTATTAGAATGGAAATATTAAATCCATATTATTACTGGATTTCCTTAGATGTCTGTATTACTTAAATTTACAAATTAGTTTTTATAAAACAGTTTAAAATTGTTGTACTGAAAGATTGCAAAGGACAATTCAAACAAGCTAATTTGCCAATATAAATTATAATTTCATAGCTAATACACACTTATTAATTTGAAACAATGTTATTCTGTCAATTAATTAAGCTTAAATAAGACCAAAAATTAGCGAAACATAAAAAAAACTATTTCAGTCCTCATGTGGACCATGTTCAGGACCAAAACATGTAGTAGTTGTTTTTTTGTTTGTTTTTTAATTATAGTTTTTATGTTTCACTATTTTTTGTCTGTAATTATTATTTAAACTTATATTACACTTACAGACATTAATAACTATTAAATTAATTAAGCAACCGTTGTGATTTTGCCTTAATACACAATAATAGATTCTTCCTGAATTGTTGCCCAAAAAGACTCCTATTCAATCAGTTTTACAGTAACTGATTTTAGTCTCTCTGTGGTTTAAATTCTGCCCCACAGAATGTGAATATACAAGTGGAAAGGTTACAATTTCTTATGACTATAGTCATCTTTGAATATGGAACATAATTATTCTGGAAATTAGTTGTTTAATTTTTTAATTAATGCAGGTCATGAAGTTATAATTTTACTAGCAAGTTATATAAAAAACAATTGCTGACGTATATGTTTTATGTTAGTGGGCCAAATGGTTAATTTATTAAGAATATTATACTTACTGAGCAGATCATACCAAAAGTAGAGAATATCATGCCTGAGTCTCAAACTGTAACTGTCCCCAAAGAATACATGAATCAAACTGTGGTTTATTATGGCATGACCACTGAATCTGAAAGATTAATTTTAATGCATCAGTATTATTATAACTGTTATATGTTTATGACTACTCTCTTATAAAGACATGATTCCCAACAATACTGTGGCTTAATAGAAACTATTTTATCAGAGAGAACTATTTCCACTGGGGTGAATTAAAATGCTGATTATGAAACTGAAAAACATTTTGAAAAATGAAATTAATTAATTTATTCTATTATTATAAATAACACAGCTTGAAGTATCTTAAATGTCATCACTTTGATTTGACACAGTTTAATGGATGGCAGTCAGCAGTAATTAAAATTGAAGGGCAGGAAAATAAATCTAGAAAGGAGTAAGATAATGATGCAATTTGTTGCCCATGCTCTTTAACCTATTTATAGAACAGGTGATAAAGAAAGTTATAAATGAATATGGAAAGGCAATCAAACTGCAAGGAGGAGAAATAAAACGCCTAAGGTTTGCTGATGATATTGTGATTTAGGTGGTCAGAAGAAGAATTGAAATCCATAGTAAATGGCAGAATGTGATCCTGGAGCAAGAGAGGATTAATAGAGGCAAAACCAAGGTAATTGAGTGTAGTAAGGGAAACTGTGGAATAACAAAGTGTTAGATTGGGAAGGGATATTTTGATGGAAGTTAAGTAATTCTGCTTCTTGGGAAGCATAATAACTAAAGATAGTAGAAGGATAGCACAGGCAAGGAAGGCTTCTATGAAAAAGAGGAAAATACTTAAGGGTAATATAAATGTGAATATTATTGCTAAAAATGTTTGTATGGAGCATGGTGTTATATCAGTGTGAAACGTAGATGATAGGAGTTGGGGAAAGGAAAAGAATAGAAGCCTTGCTATAAGCGAATGCTGAAAATCAGATGGGTGGATAGAATCACAAACTAGGAAGTTCTAAACAGAATAGGGTAAAAGTGAACAATTTGGAGGACGTAGACCAAGAGAAGGGATAGATTAATAGGCCACATTTTGAAACACGAGAGTCTTGTAAAATTAGGATTAGAGAGAAGTGTGTGTGGTCAGAACTGAAGAGGGAGGAAAAGGATGAAATTCACTAAGCAGATTAGGAAGGATGTAGTAGTTATGTAGAAATGAAAAGGTTGGAATGGAGGGTTGCATAAGACCAGTCTTAGGACTGATTAACGCAACAAAAATAGAAACTGGAATATTCATGAGTAAATAGTTCTTGGGCTTCCACTCGGGTCAGGTTTGTATTTTGCCACGAGGTTTCGATGGTAAAGATCTCTTCCATCTTTGTCATTCACTTGACAAAGATGGAAGAGATCTTTACCATTGAAACGTTGTGGCAAAATACAAACCTGACCCGGGTGGAAGCCCAAGAACTATTTACTCAGAAGATTCAGCGGGAAAACCTACGACATTCTATGGAATATTCATACTTATATTAGCAATAATAGCCATAAACAGTCCATCTATTATTTTCTAAGTTTAAAATGGGATTGATGTTTGAATATGTGTACAGGTAAAGTGCAAAATGTTAACAATTATTTAGTGAAAAGTAATACTGTAAAATATGGTGACTTTATAATTTTTAATATAAAACTGGTATACAAGAAAAGGAGAATTTTTATTTTCGTGAGGGTACTGTGGTTGGTGAAGTGGACAGTGATTTAGTATGCCGATTGCTTTTAAAAGAACCCAGGCTGATGAGTAGTCTAAATTCCTCACGAATGTTGGCCGCGACGCATTGTTGTAGTGGTAGCCTTGACTCTGTAGAAAAGAGGTGAACATTCGGGAAGACAGTGATTGCAGGAAATGGACTCTTCTCTCTCAGCTTCGAGACCAGGAACGTGGGCAGGCGGCCTCTGAGTCACCCACTTTTCTGAAAATTAGAGAAGAACATGCCGTGTTTTATGTATTAAAGTAATTGTTTACTATTTTTTAATTACCATCGCAACTTCTCAGGTCGCTAAACCTTTTTCCTGATTCAACACAATATGATTTTGAATGTGGTGGCAATGATGGAGTCATATAGCAGAGCCCTGTGTTTGAAGCCTCACTGTGCCCATTCGGATTGACCTACGTTATTGTAAGAGGTCTTATTTTACGCTGAATTTAATGCCATTTTATATGTTAATGAAAATTTTTTAATATCATTTTATATATGCGTTTTGGCGAAAAAACTGAAAAAAGTCTGGGATTTTTGTCTTTCTTTCATATAGCTCGACTTTGACAACTCATAGATTTCAAAATATTCCTTCAAATGGTGTGAAACTGTAGAAGACCCCCTCCCAAATCCATCCGCAAAGTTTTAATCATTGTGTTTCTTACTTTTTTAAAATTAATAATTAAGGAACCCCTACTAACTCTTTTGACAGCGCATCGCAGAAGAGTGGGACAAAGCTTTTCTTGTAGCGGTTGAAATAATAAGCTTCCGACCATTCTCTGTCAGCGGGCAGGGGTGCCACCCTACTTTAGCCTCCCGTTCCAATAAACCTTTCCTTTCTCCCTGTACTTTTTAAAAATTGTACAAAATATTGTTGCGTTGCTACATCAATGGAGCTTATATTTTATATTTATTACTTTCAGGAAGGGGCTTAACTGTCTTCTGCTACAGTTTCAGACCATGTCATCCCTAGTCAAAATTATTTAGTACTAACCTTTGTATCTGGCGAGGCAAATACTATCGAGGACATTGCAGGTCCTTGTTTTTCCTGTAATAGCAAAATCGTTTTTAATAACTGAAACGTCAGCTAACAAACAAGAAACAAATGTGTATATCGATAGACAGTTTTGGTATGTTAACACTAAAGACTGGAACATTGGACAAAATAAAAAGGAATAAGTTATATATACGATAACTTACATCAGCTTAATGCAAGAACTATTAGATATTGCTTTTATTGTTTACAGAGCTTTAAAATGACATTGCAATTTTTCAATTAATCGAATATAATTTGATTTTTTTTATAATCATGACCGTCGATTTTAGAAGTTACGTTCAAACGTTACAACGTGGTGAATAACTGTTGTCAAAACTCAAAATAATAACTAAATCCTTTTAATGAATATATTGGGTATCTCTAGCATCTCTTATAATTCCATAAGCACTGCATAAGGAACTAGACTTAATTTATTCTTCATATAATTATATGTTGAGCCGAATTATATAATTATAAGCAACTTACATATAGAACATGTATTGGGGAAATTTAAAACAGAACACGGAAAAGGAATTATACTGCAAGGAGAAGAAATAAAAACCCTACGCTTTGCCGATGATATTATAGTATAATGGGCGTCAGAGGAAGACTTGGAAACCATAATAATTTGCATGAAAATGGTACAACATCAGGATTAATAGAGGGAAAACTAAGGTGATGGAGTGTAGCATGGGAAACAGTGGAATAAAAACGAGTGTTAGATTGGGAAGGGATATTTTGAAGGAGGTAAAGGAATTCTGGGCAGAGTAATAAACAGAGTAGGATAGCACAGGAAGGAAGGATTTCGTTAAAAAGAGTATTTTACTTACGGGTAATATAAGTGTGAATATTAGGAAATCGTTAATAAAAATGTTATGGAGTGTGGCGTTATATGGGCGCGAAACGTGGATGTTAGGAGTTGTAGAAAAGAAAAAAAAAGAAGCCGTTGGAAAGAATGAAAAGGCTTGCGCAAGACACGTTAGGATGGAGTGTTGCGTCAGACCAGTCTTTGGACTGAATACCACATCAAGAATATAATTATATGTAATAACTTAGTTCACACTTGACTTACTGATATAATCACTCTGAAAGTTTATCTATTTGGTTCACGCAATTATTTTCCCTTATTTTCAACACTTTCCTGCTAATAATACAGCATAACAATCAATTCTGTACATTAATTTGGCAGATGTAACAATCGATTTAGAAACTAAACTCGATAAAACGTTTGGTGTCCAAACGATTTCCGAGGACAGGACATAGGGGCGCTGCGGGAGTTTTCTCGCAGGCGCTGCCCAGAAGACTGCGGGGCTTACCTGATCATGTCGGGAATGCCTCGCACTCTCTCTGGGTATTTTTTATCAGTTCTCATGTGCCGAGACACCTTCACCTATTTTAGGAGGTATAGGTACTGGGGTCAAAGACCTTGGGCATATGGCAAGAGTTGTCCCTAATCCCATTGGATCAGTCGGCCAATTGCTTCCTGAAACTGGTGGAGACACGGAGAAGGGAATGCTGCGACCCCACAGCAAACTCGTCTCCCGTCATTCGGAAGGGCGTGAGAATAGTACCCAATGCCCGACCTACCTGATGCAGGTTTTCTAGGGTTTTCTCTGTATCTCTTTAGGTGAAACACCGGGTAGGATCCTTAAACCAGGGCCCGGGGGCCCTAGTCAACCCTTGGCTACCTTGCTCTACCTTCCGCATCCCCCCTTTTCAATTCCCTTCCTATGCTATTAAAGGGGAGTTGCCTGTTTCAGGATCACCCTCATGTAGCCTGTTACCCAAAAAAAAAACGATTTCCGAACTGACGATATCTTTCCTTCCATCTCACAGCTTACTGGTTATCCTTATTAATGTCCCAGGTTAGACAAATGGTAGCTGCCTGTCGTCATGATATATTAATTCAACTAACCCTTTCTCGTGCCGCGGGAAGTATACTTCCCACCTGAGAAAATATTTTTTTTTTAGGATATAAGTATTCGAGCCCTGTTTCCTTCTTATATGTTCCGTATACTTATGGGAACTACTTGAATGGAATTTTAGTGTCTATTTTCCTCATTCTTGGAATTGTTAAGGTTGGAATTTGTCGGCAGCCTGTTTTGTGTTGAAATGGAAACCGTTACAGCTATTTTTTCTGTTTTTCGAAGATGTTATTATTTAGAAGCAATTCTTAAGCATTTTTCTACTCTATATCTATTCTTTTACGTTTTCGTGACTGTATGGTAATATTTTTGTTCGTTGTTGAACTATATTTTACAAATAATATGATTTATATTAGGCGGGAAAAAATACTTCCCACGGCTTCTTCAGTGTCCATTCTATTACCATATTGCATTTTCAATTTTTATGCAGTATTTGTTCTATAGTCACTCTTTGTGAAAAAGCTTTTTTTACATTGTTATTATGACTTAGACCTTTTTTATTGATATGATTTGAAACTAACAGTTGATCTGTGAAAAAGACGGACGCACTTGTTTCATTTGACTATTTTTCACCTCTAAGAATGTTGTGAAATATTTACACAGAGAAGGAAAATTTCTTGCATATCTGTGCGGTTTAATCGCGAAAACCTCCTTGAAATGATGAGGTAAAATACAAACTGAAAAGAGAGGAAATTCAATTTGAAAATCATGATGAACTTGGTGCTGTGAAATGATTGAACAATCGTTTAGTCACATGCTTAGAAAAAAAAACCTACGCAATCCGCGTAAGACTACGAAAATAAGATAGGTTTGGCGCAGTAAAATAAATATTTTCCTATCGTAGTACATGCATACAACCAAACCATGAGACGTGAGGGCCGCTTCCGCCAATAGCCAGAATCGTATGCATTATTACGGCAAACAGTAAAATTGTGCCACAAACAGAAATATTTTATGATTGATATTGCAATAGATAGTACTTTTATTTTTGAAAATTATACAAAAGAAATATAGCCAAGCACGATCAAGTGAGGTTCAGAATTCAAGTGGCCAGTCAGCGGACAGGTCGTTATTCTTCAAGGAAAAGATATGACTGTAAGCCAGAATTTACCGCAAAAAAGGGAATTCCTGATGTACGTCTTACTAAAATTGTAAACAGTCAGTCTATTCTTGACGATACGTTTAGGAGATGCGGAAATTGTAGTTCAAAGCTATAGGAAAACAGACAAGTGCATTGGTTGCAATGTACATCTACATATACCGCTGTGCCAGAAGGTTGACGAAGACCCATGGGGAATGCCATACAAGATAGTGATGGGGAAATTGAAATATTTTCAGTCTCCAACATGTCCCCAAACTTTGCGCCAAATTGTCCGGACATTGTTCCCACAACAGGAAGAGGTCACTCCGACTGAAGTTTTTTCAAATGTGGAGATTCCAGAATTCACCCGAGAGGAACTGCAAAGGGCTGTCAAGCGCATAAATATAAATAAGGCGTGTGGCCCCGATGGTGTACCAAATATTGTAACCAAAGCTGCGATGAAAGCAAGACCAGACGTTTTCATTGACTTGTTCAATTCTTGTTTGAAAGAGTGTGTATTTCCTGAGCCTTGGAAACTTCAACGACTGGTATTACTGCCAAAGCCAAATAAACCACCCGGACTTCCATCATCATACCGTCCACTCTGTATGCTTGATACTTTGGGGAAAGTGTTGGAGCGGTTGGTATATAATAGACTGTTGAAGGCGGTAGAAGATAAGAATGGTTTTTCTGACAGCCAGTATGGATTTAGGAAAGGACGCTCAACCATCGATGCAGTTAACTTGGTAGTGGAAACCGCTCGCCAAGCTATTCGGGGGAAGAGATGGAAAAGAGGCCCTAAAAAATACTGCGCCATAATCACCTTGGACATCAGAAACGCTTTCAACTCGGCAAGATGGAGTTGTATCCTCGAGAAATTGCGCAGGTTACAGGTGCCATCATACATAAGGAGAATTGTGACGAATTATCTCTCCAACAGAACTCTTCTCTACGATACGGAAACCGGCGTGGAAAAGCTAACTTATCACAGGGAGGGTGTCCCACAAGGATCACGGTATTAGGACCCCTGTTGTGGAAATTATGTATGAGATGTCATTAAGACTTGAGTTTCCCACGGAGGAAAGCAAAAATTATTGGCTTCGCAGACGACATAGCAACAGTCGTCGTCGACCTAAGCACGGGAAAACAAATAGTTCAGATACCAATGAGACTATTTATGTGATTGTGGCAATGGCTACGGACAATGGGAGAACTGCAACTGCGGAAAGAAAAAACAGAGGCACCAGGAGTTCTTGTCTCTGGGAGACAATCGTAGAGAATTTTCCATTCCACCCTTACGATCGGAAACTGCGAAATCGATTTCGAAATCGTTCTATTCAGATAATCTTCGGTATAATTCCGATAGATGATAGGTGTCTTTTAAACACACCTTGATTATGTAAGACGTAAAGTATCCGGGACAGTCTGCACTGTCACGAAATTATGCCATATGTTGCAAGGTCAAGACAATACACGGCGACTTCTTTCGTCGAATGTTGTGCGATCAGTGATCTTGTATGGTGCTTGATATGGTGTACTGCTTTACAGTAAAATCAAACAGGAGAAAGGTTAGTCCGTCCACAGGCTCTGTGCTCACAGTACAGTATCTGTGTGGCGGGCAGGAATGCCTCCGGTAGCATTTGTCGGGATGACTGCAGCAGACTACAAGCAAACAGAGGTATGGAAGGCAAGAGGTTGAGAGGCTCAAAACATATGAAGAATGGCTCGCCGTTGGGATGTGTCCAATAATGGCCGATGGACCCATAGGTTATAATAAGATCAATTAAGACTGGATTGATGGCTAACTCGGAGAAGTTGAATTATTATCTTGCTCAACTTCTGACCGGTCACGGCTGCTTCAGGGCATACTTCTACTGGTTTGCCCCCATAGTAATTCACCTGCAATGCCCTGAATGTGGAAGTTAATGAGCACCAGGCAGAGAACACGAGTTTTTCAGTTGCCTCGAGATTTTTCATTTGGGAGACGCAGCATTTTGAAAGTGATATTGGGAACCTCAATAACACCAGATAATTTGGCACCCATATGCTGCTCTCACCCCTAATACCTGGAATATAAAGTAAGTGCATATGCCTCCTCAGTATTCAAAGGTTAAGAAATTACGAAAAGAGAGAAATAATAGTTGTTTAAAGGAGACAGAGAAGGAGCTTGACGCTTCGACTGCTTCCTGTGTGAAGTAATGTCTTACGACGGTCCCACAGGAAAGATACCACAGTCATCGATTGGAAAGGGATGCGGTGGGTTTAGATCCCACACTACTATCCAGTGCGGACCCTGAGATAGTGTCTTTAGAAGATTTTCACCTGCCTTCGCAAAAAAAAAACATCTACATATCAAACCAAGCGTCAGATAAGTCAATGGAAATATATATATATATTAATATATGATGTCATTATATTAAAAATAATTTTCTGTGGTAATAAACCGTAAAAAATATTATGTGCATAGTCCGAAATTTATGTCACTAAAAGATCCGTGGGAAGATAGCTTCCCACCTCCTTGTATAACTCTAACTTAGGTGATAATGTTAAATTGAATTTAAAATACCAATACATATACAATAATCTGAAAATAATTATAATATTTATCTACGTCTTTAATTTTGCCCACCAAAGGGCTAAAGCAATTGCTGAATCCTTGTTTTTGGAATTCTCAAAATTTTTATATTAATAGCGTTTTCTTTAAATCATAGACGATCTTTAGATAACTGATAGTTCCCATTAAGGATCCTGTGGGAATGTTGAGTTGATTTTTAGAAATATGGTATGGTAACGGAACACATGCGTCACGTGACCGCCTGACCCTCATTGATGTTCCTGCCCTACGAATCTCTGATCGTCGTCTGCCGTTTTAGTATTTACATGGCAGAGGGCAGTGTTGAGCTACTCCATGACGTAGGAGAAGAGGTGGAGGGGAGCCGGGTGTGGTGCCAGCTGGACAGAAAGCAACCAGGTCTTCTCGTCTTCATCACCGGTACTGAAAGGTCTCTGATGCTAACAGTGGTCCGAGAATGGAGTTGTTTTGATTTTATTTGTTTCGTTGAGATTTTAAATGTTTTCTTTCCGTTTTTGTTATTGCTTGTGGTTTCCGTTTATCCTAGCCAACAACGTAGCAATCCGTGAAGCCAAAACGAACCATCTGGGGCACGACGAAGGAAATAAGTTTAGTTACAGTATAAAGATCTGATCTGAAGGCACAACAACTCACCCATTTTTGGCAGGTAGAAAGGCAGACAGCCGCACAGAGTGACGATGGATTTGGCTCGGCAACTGACGAGACACTCGCTCAGGGTATACGTGTTTCCAAAGAGCTCCGGCATCTCGTCGTGAGTCAAGCAGCCTCTCTGTTGGATGCTGAAGGCGTGAACTTCTTCAGTGGCGTGGACGTGCTCCACACGGACTCGAAGGAAAGCTTCGGCCCTCGAGTACACCAACTTCTCGTTCACTCCTCCACTGGCCATGTCGGGAAAGCTCCACGGGGAAAATATCAGGACCTGAAGACGATTCACGTCAGTGATTAAATATATACTGTAAATTGGGGGCCATTTATGTTATTTTTGACTTTTTTGATTGAAGTCACATTGCTTGGTGGTTGAGGCTGGAAATTTCCGAACGAACTTTGGCGACGGGAGTCTGGATAAATCTGAATTTCAGTGTTCGCTTAATCGAAATAATGTGGACGTGCTGACCGCGAACCCTCCAAATTCTGATGTGGTTCCAGACATGGGCGGAGTTTAGGGAGACGCGCCCAGGGAATTAAAATAACATAAGTGGATTTTTCGGAGACTGTGGTAAAACTTTAAATTGGGGATTGAGGAGAAGACGAATTTTGGGAAGCAGTCATGGAACAGCCACAGATGTATGTGAGACGTGAAGTTGCAGTGGCTGGAGAAAAACTTTAATCGTCAAAACCATCCCAGCATTCTGCAGCAGTATCCAGGGTGAAGTTTACAATCGACAAAGAATCCCACTATACCAGCCCGGAGAGTATCATGAACCAGGTGCGAGTAAATTCATACATCTGGATCATGTGCCACAATTTCTGCCATTTAAGCCGCAAAACTCCACAAACAACCTCATTTTAAGATTGCTTATCTATTTTTCTGTTCTTGTTTTTGTTTCTTTTTAATGTTTAAAATAAACCCATAAATAATTGCCTTTTATTGTAAATAAATCACTCAAAATCAATCAAAGTTCCTTAACAAGAATAAAGACTTTCAATAAATTAATAATAGAATACATTTATAAAAATAAAAGGTATAGTATTAAAAATAATTTAAGCTATAAATTATTGCATTTTATTGTAAATACATCACTTTAAATCAATCAAAGTTCAATTACAAGATGAACACTTTCAGTAAATTAAAAATATAATAAATTTATAAACATAAATGGTGACAATTCCAATAATAAAACTATAAATAGTTCCGAATAAAGTATTCTCGGGTTTTCGCCCGGGTCAAGTTGCGATCAAAGCGCGACGTTTCGATGGCTGATAGCCTTGTCGTCATCTTCAAGCTTATCGGCCGTCGAAACGTCGAGCTTTGATCGCAACTTGACCCGGGTGAAAACCCGAGACTACATTATTCAACATATACGCCGGGAAAACCTTCGTTATTTATAAATAATTCCCTTCAATTGTAAATAAATCACTCTATAAAAACAAGTTTAAGACTTTCAAGTAATTAAAAATATAATAAATTTATATAAATAAAAGGTAGAATTAAACTAAAAATAATTCCATTTTATTGTAAATAAATCACTCTAAAATCGACCATTTTAATATTTTCAAATTTTAATTTATAAAAATAAAATCTAGCATTACAAATAGTATAAACTATAAACAATTGCCTTTCATTGTAAATAAATTGCTCTAAATCATTTACAGTTTCCCAAGGACTAGATGAAGGACACTCAATAAATTAATAAATGTAATACTTTTACAAAAATAAAAGGTAGCATTAAATGGATAACAACACCTACGGTTTGGAGGACGAAAAAGAAAAATTGATTCAAGTGGTATAACAACTGAATTTATACTGGTTCACAATTGGGAAAAGTTAGGTGGGAGCAGATCAAAATATGAACAGTTACAATATTATATACTAATGGGAAGGAGACAAATATAGTGAAAAATCAGGCCATAAATTATCCACATGAAAGCGAAAAAAAATCTACTTAATAAGAAAGGATGTATGTATTGGTATTTTATTTATACATATTTAAACGTGAGGAAAAATGTGAGAAAACCTTTGTACACCTAAACTTAAAAACGTGGAGAGAAATACGGGGGTAAGGGTGAGGAACCTCTAGCATAAAAGAGGAAGGAATTATAGTTAAACAAATAAGCGAATTGTTGAAAACATTAGTTATTCGGAGATAACTTACCTTTATACCGTATGTTGGCAGCAAAGCGTACATATAATCTTCCATTTGGTTGTCAATAATAGCTGAGAGTCCAGTCGTGTAGCCAATTGAGTTTACGTACCTCAAGTTCTTACTCGGATCTTTCAGTTCTTTCCTAAAGTTAAAAAGTACCGAATTGTATATTAACTCTTTAACATAGATATTGAAAAGTATACTGATTCATATAGACTCAGAAGAGTTCACTTAACTGTATAATGAGTAATATAATACTTAAAAATTTAAAATATGTACATAGAGATTATTATTCTAGTATCTACATCATAAGAAGAAACACAAATACTAAGGTTATTATACAAATTTATCTGATATTTCATTGTCTGAGTAAGAAAGCGGAGTAGGAAAAGAAGGTAGAAAACAAAACAAAGATTCAAAGAAAAGACGGGAATAAGATACAATAAATCAAACTAACTCGATGCGTGCCCGAAAAGTAAGTACTGTTTCTTTCTACCGCCACCTGAACGCTGGTTTCACAGTAACACGTATGCACACTCTCTGGTTCACTGTCTTTACACTGATGCCACTACAGCCGGATTGTGTTTGTTACATTTGTTAATGACCGTTAAAAATGTTGGAGACAATTTATGATTCCGCCGACTGGGAAGTGTGCTCTGTAATACGGGGTTTGAACGCAAATAATGTTAAACCAGCTGAAATTCATCGTCAACTGGTAAAAATGTAGTAACAGATGCAATGGCGAGGAAGTGGGTTACACATGGATGGACGAACCAATGGTCATGTCGCAGCACATAAAACGTTTCAGTTTCTCCTTTTTTTTACAGGCTCCGACAGGTAGGGTACTTGCAGCTCTCGTTCAACATGGCGCCTGCAAGTAATGTACGTTACAAGCAGCGTGTATTCATTGAATTTCTCACTGCGGAACAACAACAGCTTGGAAAAATTAACAAAAGTTTATGGAACATTAGCAGTTGACAGAAGTACGGTTATTTGGTGGGCTCAGAGGCTGAGGACATCAGAAAGCGGTTCTGTAGAGCTACAAGAATTGAAGCGGTCGGGGATGTGATGACAAGAGGCAGCACCATTAATTCTGAGTCATATGTGGACACATTAACCAAATTCAAGAAGCTCTTCCATCGACTTGGCCGCCATAACAACCAAGTTGAATGTTTCCTTCAACATGATAACGCCCGCCCTCACACAAGTTTGAGGATGTTGGAACACTTCCTGGTTAGTCATGTTACTCCGTCCACGTTACAGCCGCTCAGTCGTTCACTTGTTTGGGCCAATGAAGAACGGCATTCGCGGGAAGCATTTTGAGGACGACGAAGTGATGATTCGCGCAGCGAATTGCTTCGTGAACAGATGAAGGAGTGGCATACACGCTATGGAGGAAGGCCATAGAACGGGAAGGAGATTACGTGAAATTATGATGGGTAGAAGACATAATTCTTTCTTGTGCATAATTTTCATTTTATTGAATAAATAATTCTTGAGGAAAAATATGTGCTTCGTTACTTTCTGGCCCACCCTCATATATAATTTATTTTATTATGTAATAATGGCTAGCGCCGAAACGTACTGAATAGTTATGATGATTATTTTCCCTTATATATGTGTCACGTCATATAATATTTTTAAACATTACATCATATAACAGTAAATGTAAACAAAGCTCCACATTTATGTACATATATGTTTTAAAAAATTGTAATTTTTTGTAGATGAATATGGCAATTGCCAAAGCTCCTTCAGAATAAAGTTTGGAAACATATTTGGTTTTATGACGTGACTGATATAAATAAAGGAAAATAATCATCTTAATAAATTAATTATCAGTCTTTAAACAAAAATTTTTAAATTTTTTTAATAAATTCCTTGAAGGTACTCAATAGTTTAAAATAAATCTCTTATTGTCAATTTAAATTTGGTTTTATACTTTACCCAAATTCATCCACTGGACGTTGGTAATTGAAGACGCAACAAAATCCATCCATCGTTTTTCTGAGTTTGAACAATCGTGAACAGTTTTTCTGTTTTCCAAGCCAATAGCAATCTGTAAACAAATCTTGACACTTCGGAGTTAGCTGAAAGAAACGGTAAAATTTCATGGGCACGATTCCTTCTCAGAACGGAGAACGGCCGATTGTTTCCCGGCCCGGCCGTTCAGAGGTAAGCAACTGGAAACGACCCGAATCCTTCCTTCCCTACCAGACAGTGAAAAAAAATCAAGTGGAATATATTTTTCCATCGTGAATTTTTATTCTCATGGCATTTCATTTTTATTAAAAAACAATATAATATAATATCAACAATTTAACGTGACAGTTTATAAAAATATATTTCTGTACGACACAGATTGCACAAACTCCACCCTAGATATTCAACCGGAGACAAGTAATAGGGTATAGGGCACTCAAACGGACAGGAAATGCCCTACAATTGATGGGTCCTCACTCAACGCACGGGTACCAATGATCAGGTGAATATGCGTGACTGGTCCATGTTTCATCAATTTATTATTTTTTACAACACTTGTAATTAAATCAATATTTTATCCAAATACTACTTTTCGTCTCCCTTTCGAGACCATCAGACATAAAATTGAGCAATTCGTGATAGTAATAAAATTAATTCTAATCTAAATGTTATTATTTTGTTAATATTACGTTAAGGATTCTTAGTTTTTCTTCTAAAAACAGTAGTTTTGTTTTTTTCTAGACAAGTTTGTATTAATTGTTATTCTTCGTAAAGCTCACGGAGAAATTGGAAACATTTTTGAACAAGGATTTACAGTACCACTTAGGATTACATCTTTTACTTCTGAATGGCCGAAATGTACAATTTAAATCACGTATACAACAATAAATGAAAACAACAGAAGCTTTAAAGTAATGTAAACATTTCAAATACAAACGTTGTTAATTTAGTAACACAAAATTAATAAAGTTAAACAAAACTTTAATATTTAATTTTTGGTAAATATTTCCTCTGAAGAAGGCATGAAAATATGCCGAAACGTAGTTACTAATTAAATTTTAAGAAATGAAGAATGTAAAAGGTCAGAAATTATTTTATTAATTTATAAGAGACGTTAAATTTAAACGTTTCAACATATATTTTATTGTAAATGAACTTCCTGGAAAGAATTTATTGTGAGTTAAAGAAACTTACGTCCACCATTATCTTAGTGATGTTGTACATTTTCTTCCTGTTGTATTGTATGAGAAGTTCGTGAAGTTGCTGCGTGTTCGTTGCGTTTTGCACGTTGGAATCGTACAGTCGTCCCAATTCCTTCAGCAAATCATAAACGTGAGATGGATTTAATTTCAACCTCGTGGCACTGCAAAAGGAACACTTAAAATTCAAACCAATTTGTAATCAGGTCAGAGAACAATTGTTGGCAAGGTAGGTAATACAATCAAAGATTTTAATTTTAGAATGTGGTGATATTGAGGGCAGAAACACAAAAATTATAATATATATTATATAATTCCGAGACAGGTCAAATTTCTATTACAGTAAAATTGGAGTCAATTTTCCCAGGCGTATGAAATTCCACCAACCGTTATAGACTGGAACTGGCGTAGAAAATTATCGGTAAGAGGCCGACACTAATGAATATAAAATTAACTTATTTATACAAGTTATGTATTTTGAGAATTTATAGACCTTTATCACAATATATTGCCACTTCTGAGAGCCTGCAGCCATAGCTCAGGGGTTAAAATCTGGACTGCATAAATGAGGACTCGGGTTCCAGTCCCATTCACCACAACCATTTTTTTAATGTTTACTTTATTTACCTTTCGTTTCTATAATTTTCTGTTTCAAGAATATTCTCTTTCTGGAGTATTCTACGAATGTATAAATTGTAATCAACCTCGAAGCGGAGACAGTTTTTCGCAGTACGCATCTCTCGCATTGCTGTGAGCCGCAAGACGCGCACAAAAAGGTCGCAACAATGCAGAAGCAATCAGTTCCCGATGTGTCACGGTCAGAGGAAGTTGGAAGAGTAGCAGGGTAATGGAACTTAATCATCGGCTAACGAATCAGCCATAAAAAGATATCGTGTTATATCGAAATAAAGCATAGAAGTGAACGAAGTTATTTTTCTCTACGAATTTGTGGGTTGCTGATTGACCGACGAGTGCCTGTTCGACTTTAGAATCGGTGTAATGACCACGCCCTGTATTTGATTATTTTCCTCGTGTCTCTGATTTGATTAAATATTTTTTTGCTGTTTAAAAGTTTGGTATTTCCTCGATAAAAAAACTGAAATTTCACACTAGAAAAAGTGAAATATTATCGACGTAGAACTGAGCAGACGGAGGTGAAACGAGGCTTATACATATATATATACAAAATGTGTTCAGTTTATCTGAAGACATTGGAATATATCAAGAACCACACGTCACATCAAAAAAGTGTGAATAAAAAATGTTCGTCTCAAAGGGGGACATATACTCGACCCCCCACCCACAGGGAGCGGGGGAGCGAAGAGTTAAAAAATTTAAATGGAAAAATTGCTCCAATTTGAGTCATTTCAGTCACGGATGGCATTGTAATCGAAAAAAATCAACATGGGTAAAACATCTTTGAAATAAGCACCAGATCAGCAAAATAAAATTAATTGCGTGTGATATTCTTACAAATGCCACTTAATGGCACCGTAACTGTCCACCAACCCCCACTCCCCAGAGGCGGGGAAGCAAGTTATGTCAACATTTTGAATGTTAAACCAATTTTTATAGGAAACGTTGGCTTTTTAATGTCAAATACCATTGATTTGAATTCATTATTCGTGAAAATTATTTCGCAGATTGCGCTGCCATCGAAAGAATACATTCGTTTACTGATAAGTAATTACCACGTTTGGCATTACCCGGGAACAACGACGTGGATGTAGTAGTTTCCTGTTTCTTTGGGTGTTTCATTTATTAGTCCCTTTGCCTCTCACACTCCATGTTGCTCGTTTAAGATGCGTTCCCTTGCGTTTCATTGTTCAATTACTCACATAATTCGCTTCCCCACCCCTGGGAAATTGTGTTATTAAGTATCATTTGTAAGAATATCAAATACATTTAATTTTATTTTGCTGATCTGGTGCCTATTTATTGAGCTATCCTAATTTTTCAACGATTTTTTTTACCCATTCTGATATTTGTCGATTGCCAACGCCATCTGTGACCGAAATGACTCGAATCGTAGGTCAAATTGGAGAATTTTTTTCTGTATAATCCGAATCTGCAATGAAAAATGGGGGTTCCCATTTAAGTTTTTTGACTCTTCCCTCCCCCATCCCCCAGGGGGTAGGGGTGGGGATACGAGTTTCGTATCATTAGATGTCCACCTTTGAGAAGAACATTTTTCATTCACTTTTTTTGATCCGATGTGTTTTTCTCGTGATATTTCAATGTCCTCAGATAAAGTGAACATCCTATATATATATATATATTATTTCAAGAATTGTTTAAGTTAATATTTTGATACTAGAGTCAAGAATTGTTTTGTGACTGCATAATGACTGCTGTTAAATTATTTATCCAATAATAAAGATAAGCGGAATTTCCATAAATTTTCATTTCGCCCTCCTGGTTTTGATTTATTGCGAATCGCGTGAAGCAACTAACGGAAATAAACAGGAGAGACTTTTGGAAAGGCATTACAAAACGAGCGCGACTCACACGTCCCGAGCGAAATCCGTGGCGGCTTTGCGGCTGATTCTATTCAAGGTGCAGATTGAAACTCCTGGAAAAGGCATGTTCCAAACTGGGTACGTGGTAGAGTCGATGGTTGTGACTGTGGGTGACGTTACGAATTCCTCGTACACTCCGTGTATGTTGTAAACAGCGCCGAATATGGCCAACATCTGTATTAACGTCCACATCAACCTGTAAAACAAAAAAATAATTACACTGTAACTCACCAATTTCTGTAATTTACCAGTAAGAGTAAAGCAGGAATAAAGAACGTAGACTGAACCTTTCTATCCAGTGCTTCCCTCTTGCCGTGAGATAGTGGAAACCGTGAAGCGAGGTATTTTCAGTGAATTCAACCCAAACGTCCCATGTGATATCGTTCCAACGTCTTCCACTCTCCATTATTGATCCAGATCTATTTGAGAAAAATGAATTACTTTCAAAAAAGTTCAAGCCTTACTATAGGAACCACACTGAAACATCCTGATTCATACAATTCACGATTGAGAAAGAAGTTGCAACGTGATAGTACTTTTTCCGTAAATTAAAACGAAATGTCGCATGATATATTAAATAAAAATAACCTAAGACGACCATATGGGATGAATCGACCCTTAGAAAGCGAGTTAGGAGAAGATCAGATTGGTTTTAGGAAAATTTACGGACAAGAGAAGCAATATTGATAGGATTAGAAAAAAACTCGCCTACGTTGATGACATTTGTAGATTTAGAAAAACGTTGCATAATGTGAACTTGAAGGATTTTGAAGAGCACAGGAATAAAATATCGAGAAAGAAGGCTTATACAAAACCTCTACAGAAGGTAGTCAGCAGTAATTAGAATAGAATATCAAGAAAAGAAAGCATAAATTAAGAAAGGAGTAAGGCAAGCGTGCATTCATGCATACTATTTTTAATGTTCAGTAACAGTATTTTATTAATAGGATTTTACGGAGAGTTTTAAAATTACGCTAATATTATTGAAAACCACTTTTTAAGTAATCAATCTTCTCCATTTATGTATTACTTGGTCAAGAAAACAGGAACTTACAAGGCCATCTATATTCTCTCTGCAGAAAGCACAAAACTTCATCTTGTCTTTCTGAGAAATTAACATAAAATGGATTAAAAATTGATCAATTTAAAAATCGTTGTTATTTCAGTATGTTGTTACTAATTTTAATTTTTAAACATTTCTAACATTTATAAATTACTGTGATTTTTGCACGCAGTTCGTATCATGAAAAGATGAGCACTTTTTTTTGGTTAACAGGCTACATGAGGGTGATCCTGAAACAGGCAACTCCCCTTTAATAGCATAGGAAGGGAATTGAAAAGGGGGGATGCGGTTGGGCCAGAAGACTTACTAGTTAGCTTTGATGTTATCTCCCTGTTTACCAAGGTACCGATTCTTGATACACTACGATTTCTAAGAAATATATTCCCTGCAGATATCACTTTACTGTTCGAACATGTGCTTACCACTACTTACTTTCAATATTCAGGACAGTTTTTTGAACAGACCGATGGCGTCGCCATGGGCTCTCCACTTTCACCAGTAGTGGCCAATTTTTATATGGAATTTTTCGAGGAGCAAGCCTTAACAACAGCCAAACTAAAGCCCAAATGCTTTTTTAGATATGTGGACGATACGTTTGTTATATGGAGCCATGGTATTACTGCGTTATCGGAATTCTTACAACATCTAAATAGTATACACCATAACATCCAATTTACAATGGAAATTGAAAAAGGAGGCGCACTACCGTTTTTAGACATCCTCATTTACAAGAAACCTGGAGGAAAATTAGGGCATTCAGTGTACAGGAAACCTACACATACGGATTTATATTTGAATGCCAATAGTTTTCACCATCCTGTACATAAGAAAGCGGTATTGCATACATTGATACATAGAGCTCGTACTATTGCAGATGAACAAAATCTGGCCTCTGAAATTGCACATCTGCGACAAACATTCATCAATAATGGTTATTCGAGAACAGAAATTAACAGGGCTCTGAACAGAAAGAAAACGGTAAGAAAACATGAATTACCACAATTAGCCCTGGCATTTCTTCCGTATGCAGGAAAAATATCATCAAAAATCAGTAGAATATTGGCCAAACATAACGTAAGAACAGTTTTTCGTCCACAAAACAAAATAGAACAGCTTCTGGGCTCCGTTAAAGATGACATTGGTTTAAAAACTGCTGGAGTGTACCAAATTCCATGTGACTGCGGCCGACTGTATATTGGTCAAACCCTGAGGACAATAGAGCAACGTTGCACTGAACACGAAAGGTACGTTCGCTTGAAACAACTTGACAAATCTGCTGTTGCTGAGCATGTTTTGACAACGGGACATAAAATGCATTTTTCGGAGACAACTAAATTAAAACATGCTCATAAATGGCGTGATAGCGTGATATTGGAAGCCATAGAAATTAAGACACATAATAATCTCATAAACAGAGACTCTGGCTACCATATCAGTAATGCATGGGATCCCATTATCACGAAAATACGTGATATACAAGCTCAGTTGACAGACAGACCTTCCACAGGTGACGCACAAGGACCAATCAGATCGCCGCATGGATCAGGTGATTCCGAAGGTATAAATACGGCGCATTCAACGCATGACGACATATAGCCTGAAGACGGCGGCAGAAGATGGCCGCAGAAACGTTGTGTTCTTTTAAATACCTGACCCGGTTGGTTAACCGTGAAGATTTCATCCGAATTATTCACCGGGAAAGTCTACGTTCATTAATTAATATGTTTTACTAAAAATGTTCGTATGGAGTGTGAAGTTATATGGGTGCGAAACGTGGACAGCAGCAGTTGAAGAAAGGAAAAGAATAGAAGACTTTGAAATGTGGTGCTATAGGAGAATGCTGAAATCACTAACGAGGAAGTTCTAAGCAGAATAAGAGGAGAGAAAACAATATGAGAAGGGATAGGTTAATAGGCAACGTTTTAAGACATGTTAAATTTGCATAAGAGAGGAGTGTCTGGGTTTAAGGACAGAAGAGGGAGGACTTATACATACAACAGGCGATGAAGAAATTGTGAAAGGCATATGGAAAATGAATCATATTGTAAGGAGAAGTAATAAAAACCCTATGCTTTGCCGACCATATTGTAGTATTAGGGATGAATACTTGGAAACCATAATAAATGTCATGAACGTGGTTCTGGAGAATGGGTTCAATATGAGGTTTATTTGAGGGAAACCAAGGTGTGGAGTGTAGTATGGAAAACAGTGGAATAACAAAGTGTGTTAGATTGGGAAGGCATTCTGCATCTGGCCAGTTTAAGTCTGAATACCACCACCACAACAACAATTAAAGTCGAGTAATATAGCTTTATTTTGAAATAAAATACCAGGATGATACAATTCTTGTTGTACAGTTATGAAACAAGAAAAAAAAGGATCTTTCTCTTCGGGGTGATAATTGCGGAGAGATATTATAGCAAAAATTAATTTGGTGGCTTAATATAAATAATTTTTGTAGTAAACAGTTTATAAACAATTTTTTGTTTTATTTTTGTTTGTCCATATTATGACAGTGAAAAACCTCTTCCTCGCTTTGTCTGTGTCTTATCAACATCACTTGTGTTTCTCACTGAACATATAAATCATTCCACTTATATTTTATATCATACATTTTTCACCCTTTTACTTTTTAACGTGAAATACGAAGTACGTTGACAAGCGGCTCTTTGAGACTCTCACGTCGATATTTGGGATTTTACATTTTATAGTAAATTTCTGTCCGCTCAAGACGACACTGAGCAGCTACTCTCATCTTTAGAATCTGCTACCTGAGAAACGGTTTCCTAACTTCTCTATTTGCAATAGTTTTCATTCCATACGTTGCGTCTGTGAACTCCGCCCCTGGCCTGACCGTCTTACATTTAAGTTAATTTTGTGTTAATGACATTTATCACGCTAACTTGATACATATTTAGTACAAAGTCTGACAATAAATACTACATTAAATACAAGGAACAATAGAAATACCACGTTTGAAGACATAAGGGTCTTGTAAAATTAGCATCAGATGGAAGTGTGTGGGGTAAGAGCAGAAGAGGGAGGCCGAGAATGCAATACGCTATGCAGAAATGAAATGGTTTGTGCAGGATGTGTACCACAACAACAACAACAACCTTTAATTAGTATTTTTTGAAGAATTAAAATAAAGTATGTTTGAAATTTAAAAAAACTGTTATATATTACCGATACATTTCCGGGACGAAAAATTTCATATTTAGACGTCATACTTTATTTTTGTCAAGATTAATCTTCTGGTTTAATACTTAAAAATTACAAACACCTACAAAAAATTATTTGTACCTGAGGATGTCTCAAAGGCGAGTACGCCTACACGGCCTCACAAAACCACCCTCGTTTTTCGTCCTGCTGTACGCAAATAACAAAAACTAAATTATTTTTGCTTTACCCGTTCAATGTAGGGCTCATGAGTCACCACATATATTTTTAGAGATTTCGCAGCACTGATCACTTCACTACACTGTACTACACTACACTAAACTTAGATTGAGTCGCAATTTTCTTTCTGTTAGAGGAAGTTCCCCAAACACTCCTGCAGGCAGATTGTTCCAGTCATTAATTGTCCTATTTAGGAATGAGTATTTTCCAACGTCTGTTTTTTGGTTCCTTGCTTGTAATTTAAACAGGTGATCACTCCTCCCCTCCCGTTCCGAGTCGATTCTTTCATTCTATCTCGGATTCCCTGACAAGGTTTTTGACCTGCAAAAGCTCTGTAGAAAGTTTGTAGCCTAGCTGTTTCTCTTCTTGTCTGTAGCGTATCCCACCCTAGTCGCTTTACCTTTTCGTTCCCATGCCCTGGTCCTATTTGTACGAATTTTGCGGCCCTTCTTTGCACCCTTTTTAAGGATTCTATTTGACCTATCCTGTACGGATCCCAGGATACTGCACCATATTCCATAAGTGGGCGTACTAATGACAAATATGCCAGCTCTTTAGATTTCGCATTCTCCTTCTTGAGTGTTCTCATGACAAAGTGCAAGGTGTTTCACGCTTTTCTTGTAGCATAGTTTACCTGCCCCAAGCTTACTGTTAGGTATTTACAGTTTGTTTTCTCGATCACTGTTTCCCCATCTATTTTATATATCGAGGCATATTGAACGCGCATATTAGTAAAACTAATCGCCTTACTTTTACTATTGTTGATTTTGATTTTATTTCGCTTAGCCCATGTACTTAGAGTCTTGTTCCCCAGTTATTTCCCTGTAAATTACGCAGTCATCTGCAAAAAGTCGGACCTTAGAATTTATATTATTTGGCAAATCATTAATAAATATGAGAAACAATAATGGGGCAATAACTGATCCCTGGGGGACTCCCGATGTTACAGATCCGAGTTCTGAAGTTTCTTTCCCAACTTTGACTTTTTGTAGCCTATTTTTTAAGAATTCTTGCACCCAGTCTTGACTTAATATGCAGAATTTATAAGGCCTGGAAATCAGTTCTCTCAGGTCGGAAAAATATACGAAGTGGCGAATTCTGACGTAAAACAACAAGAAAAAAAATCAAGTCACACATCATAATAACTGATAGTTATAAAATCTAATTCCTCTGAAAAACTTTTTGAGTGTCGCCGTGAACGCTCAGCGCTAAGTCCAATCTTCGGAAGAATTGTAATCCTGAATTCAATCGGTTTGTCCGCGGTACGACACATTGACCGAATGAAAAAGAGAAAGTGAAGGTGTCGTTACAGTAGTTTCGGTTATTACGACGCCATTACTGTTTAAGCATGAATATCTCGCCGACGACGCCTCTGCATTGGAGTAGAAAATGAAATCCTCATCGGAAACGGCAAAATTGTGTTTGAGGAAAATCCAACTTCATCTGACAAAGCAGACTAAATATTAAAATAAATCGAAAGACCAAAATTTATTCCGCTTTCTTCTTTTTATAATTACAATGTTAATTTTTAACATTTTTAAAGTTAAAAGTTATTCGATATATAAAAGTTTATTAACCAAAAAAATAAAACATAACACTTGTTCTTTCACTCATCTTTTGAATATCTCCCGCTCAGGCTCTGCATATTCGAGCCTCTGGAAAAGTTGCCGCTAACCTCATATTATAATTCCGATCTCGCCATATTTAATTAATGCAGCGTCGAAATTGCACTTATGTCTCGCGGGTTACGCGGACATCAGAATCTGATGTAATATTTAAGTGATTAAAATTTTACTGAGCCCCACGGTTGGATGCCATTTGTAACATTTAATTAACGATGTCCTGCTGTTGGACGACACTTTAATTATTACGGGAAATTATTTATATTAAAGGAAAAAAAATAATAAACAATTAATCCTAATCAAAATTTAACAATGATTCAATAAAAGGGAGGGTGAATAATTGAATTAAATAAAAATGATAGAGCACTCAAAATTTAATTGATTTTTAAAAACAGGGTCACGTGTTGGGGTGCTTCATGTAGAATGGCAATGTGAAATCGTTTGAAATATTCTATCAACAATACTGAAAGGTCATGGTTCCCAAGTCTTCTTCCGACTCCCCTAATACCACAATATCATCAGAAAACCGTAGGGTTTTTATTTATTCTCCTTCGAGGGCGTTTCCTTCACCATATTATTTTTTAATTTCTTTATCACATGCTCTATATATTAGTTTAAGAGCATTGGCGACAGACTGTATCCTTGTCTTACTCCTTTCTTGATTTCTGCTTCCTTTCCTTGCCCTCCAATTCTGACTACCATCTGGAGAGGTTATGAAAATCTCTTCTTTCTCGGTACTTTATTTAAAATTCTTAAATTATAATTAATTTGAATAATTACACCATTAATTAATTAATTTACATGCAACATAAAGCTCCAAAACTCACAGACAAAGATAATCCTTTTACCTAAGAACAACAGACACTCCCGCTCACATAGCAAAGAAAAGAAACACTTTTAATTTTAACAAATATTTATATTAGTAATTGTTACATCAAAATTAAATCCAAACTAATTAATTTTGCTTGTGTTAAATACCCAATAATGAGTACGATTTGTATAGTTTAAATAGAGTTATTAATAAAGCGAGAAAACGCAATTAAAAATTATAATTTCAGTTCAATACCACAAAATGGATAGTCATAATTAATATTTATTAATGTAATTGAACACAATTAGGCCTACAGGAGCTTTCTAAATCTGCAGTCATCGTCATCTGTTTCACTTTACTCGTCCTCGCAGTAAAATTCAAACCGCTCGCTATTCGTTACAGATGATAAAGACCGAAGAGGTGGAAAACTCCTGTAGGCCAAATTATGTTTACTGACATTTATACATTTTATTAAGGACTATTTTGGTTGGATTGACCTTTGATTACGGTTACAAGAAGTTCTGTACCATCGATAAACACATATCAAGAATTATAATTAATTAATTAAATTTAGCAATGAAATGTTTCTCTCTGGGTATCGACCGTAAAAATGTCTTTGTTATTTAATCTTTTTATAATATTTGACTATCCTATACTGTCTCTGACGTGGGTCGAAACACACCGCAGGTAAATCGAATAATTAATTATAATTTTTAATTTTCTGTTGTCCTTAATTGAAGTTTTTATTTGTATCTAACAACGTGCAGTAAATAATTAGATAAGTTTTCGGAAACCTTTTCTTGTCGAATATCCGTGACTGTTTCCTCGTCTTTCACCACTCACAGAGCGACTGCGTTGCAAATGAACCATCTGCTCAATTACTTCGTGCAGTATTTACTAATTATCCGAATTCGTCGCGAACGTGCACACGGAATAATCGGATCGTCCCATCAGATTGAGAAGAGATAAATGACACGTGACCAGGGGGAAACATGGAGGTTAATGTGCCAACTTATTCCAGACACGCGATAAAGAAGCCTGATACACTTCCACGTGTCAGGTAATTACACTCTGTAGTATTAGAATTTCAAGCTTTGGAGAATGATTCATAAATAATTTGGGTAACTACAAGAAATAGTTGGGATTCATTTTAAGAGAAAATAATCCTTTTGTAGTTTTTCATTCACTTGATTTTTACATATTATATGTAATTCCCATGTGTAATATAAAATTATAGAAATCTTTTTATGTCTCAGGTTCTTGTAGATTTACCAAAAAAACGGGGGGAGGAGGAGGGGGGAGATGACGGCGACCACATAACCACATAAATAAATAAAGAATTAGACAGTTCATTTTGATAATTGTGAACATTTTATATATTACACATTCTCGTTGAAGTGAAAATATTTTATAAAATATATATATTCTGTTCAGATGATTATGGAAATGTTTCCAAAACGTCCAGATTTTCATTGTTAAATGTCTTAGAAAGTAAGCCCCTTCAGTTGGAAAATTAATTTGATAAGGAAAATCACGATGTTTGTATCCTCGTGGATCAATCGGCCAGCTGCCTCATAAACTGGCCGAAGCACAGAGAACGGAATGCTACGACCCAACAGCAAACTCCTCACCTGTTATCAGGAAGTGCGTGATACAGGTATCCGTAAGCCCGACCTACCTGATGCAAGTTATCTGAGGTTTTCCCTGCGTCTCTTTCAGTTTTATAAACTGCGTTAATCAACGATAATTCTGACTTATGCAAATCGGTAGACTTTCGTGAAAGTGGAATTTACTTACGGGTAACATACGTGTGAATATTTAGAAATCGTTGCTAAAATGTTCTACGGAGTGTGGCGTTATATGGGTGCGAAACGTGGACGATAGGAGTTGTTGAAAGGAAAAGGATAGGGGCCTTTGAAATGTGATGCTATCGGAGAATACTGAAAATCAGATGAGCGGATAGAACCACTAACGTGGAAGTTCTAAACAGAGTAGGGGAAGAGAGAACAATATAGAGGACATTGACCAAGAGAAGGATATATTAACAGGCCACGTTTTAAGGCATGAGAGTTCTGTAATATTAGCATTAGAGGGAAGTGTGTGGGGTAAGAACAAAGGAGGGAGGCCAAGGCTGGAATACGCTAAGCAGATTAGGGAGGATTTGGTTTGTGCTAGTTATAAGGAAATGTGAAAGGCTTTTGCAAGACAGGTTAGCATCAGATCAGTTTTAGGACTGAATACCACAACAACAGACTTTCGAATGTCTTGTATACGTACATTAATCCAAGGTTGAAAACAAAAATACTAATTCATACCCCAATATTTGAACCATTTTTTTAAAATAATTAATTTCATAATAAGATGTCGTCAGAAAATTCACAAAAAAATTTCTGCCTTGCTACTAGAATGACATCAATTATTCGGTTATTATAAATTTTAATATCAAGCTTTTCAAGTGATGTTGATTTTCTAAGTAAAATATTTTATAATAAAATTTTATCAAGGCCTGGAACAGTTTCGACCGATGTTTTGTACCGATGTTCCTGGAAAGAAACGACCATAACCCCCAGGGACAGGGGATGTACGCCGGTGTAGAAATTTTAAAACACGGAAAAATGGCCTTTATTTTCGTAGAATAATTTTTTTTCTTGGGATCAATCAGATTGATAGTGTTTCTACCGACGTTACTTGAGTAGAATCTCGATCCGGTTCCGGCTTGAGAACGGAGAAATCTTAAAGATGGCAGCTATGTGGGCGATACATAAAAGAAAATAATCAAAGTACTTACATTAGAGGTACGAAATTATTTATTATAAAGCTGTAGTAAAGCACATGTAGTGGATATTAGATATTAAGTATTTGTTAAGAAAGATATGCTTAGTCGTTAAGGTATTAGTTATTAAGTATAGATAGATTCTTGATTTTAGTATTCGGCCAACCGCATGGGATATATGTTGTTTGTTCCATGTGTGTGTGGGGGGATGAGAAACTAACGTGGGAACATCTGTCTGAGGAATTTGTGGGGTAGGCCTGCACAAAGAGGTGTCAACTGTGGTTATACCTGAGCGGGCGTGCGGGTGCATGCATTATTTCTCCCCGCCAAGGGTCAAAATGGTGAGGATTGCCCAAATTCGCGGGCAATTGGGGATGTGTTTTGCTTGAAATTATAAGTTGTGATTGGTCGCCCAGATGGAACGAGAACCAGAAGTGATGACGGAAAAGTTACTGTGGTGAACGCGAGAGGAGAAGGCAGTTGGAGTGGAGATGGAGAGATGAAAAGTCGAGTCGAGTCTGAGTTAACGGTTGGTGTGGAGAACGCGAGAGAAGACAGTTGTTGTGGAGACCGAAATCAACCTGTTCTACATGGTGAGGCAGTCAGAAAACAGCGACCAGAGGCCTTCAGTGACGAAGCAGCAAAGGGGTCCTGGTTTAATGTTGTAAATAGTTTTTTTGTATATACGGCAACAAAATATAATTTTAAACTGGTCCAGATTTAAATATCATTAAAAATAAACCTAAAAGTATATGTGGTGTAAAAAAGTTGATGTTCAATTCATTGCTAAAAGTCTTTTATCCCCACCACATACTTTAAACAGATTATAACAACTGGTAAACAGATTCCGTTTTCCTGTACTGGAACACACTGAACGATCAGTTTATTCACTGTTAACACGTACTGAGGAATTTTTTTCAGAACAGCTGAAGGTCGGTAGTGTACAAGAAGAGTTGCAAGGCGACTAGAGATGCCACTGGAGGCACAAGGCACACTTCCAGAGATTTTGTTACCTCCCGTTCTTCCCATTCTTTGTCGTAGTCGTAGTCGTGGACCCAGGAGTGGAACGCCACTTGCGGAGCGTGCTTGAGGATCCACTGACGGAAGAAGCCGACGTACGAATATATCACGTACTTGGGAGTAGCGACGTTGAGGAGAGCGATCTGCATGCCCTGCGTGATGACGAGTCCTCCGGTTAATATATCCGTAGGATCTGTGAGGTCGCCCTCGATTAAGGAACACACCGTGGAGTGACGCAGGTCGGCATTTTGCGCGAAACATTTATCCGGGTGGACGACCGTCACGAACCCGACGGTCACGAGACGAGTGTCAGAATCTTCCAGGCCCACCAACAGGCAGTCTTCACTCTTCCCTTTCGGGAAGCTGAAAACAAAGACTCTTAACAACGATCGTTAATTCCATTCTAAAATGGGGAATACTAATGACCAAACGTATACTTCACGGCCTGGCCACACCGCGCGCCCAACATTACCGTCAATTGCCGCCAATATTTTATCATAATATCGAATTATTAAAATATTCGTAATTCATGAATTTTAAGATTTTATCATTCGTATATTTATCATTTGCTAAAAGATTTTCCTTCATTCTCTATAGCTTTCGAAACAATCTTAAGACTTTACCATTCAAATATTCCATATTTAGTAAAAGATTTAGCCCTCATTCTATATAGTTTTAAAATCAACTATATCATGCTAACCTATTTTGCGAAAGCCTTTAACTTTTCCTTATAACTAGCACATCCCACATCCTCCGTAATCTGCTTAGAGTATTCCATCCTTGGCCTCCCTCTTCTGTTCTTAACCCACACACTTCCCTCTAATGCTAATTTTACAAGACCCTCATGTCTTAAAACGTGGCCAATTAATCTATCCCTTCCCTTAGTCAACGTCCTACATGTTGTTCGCTTTTCCCCTATTCTATTTAAAACTTCTTCGTTTGTGATTCTATCCACCCATCTGATTTTCAGCATTTGCCTATAGCTCCACATTTCAAGGGCTTCTATTATTTTCCTTTCCTCAACTCCTATCGTCCACGTTTCACACCCAAATAACGCCACACTCCACACCGACATTTTAAATTATGATTTCCTAATATTCACACTTATATTACCCGTAAGTAAATCCCTCTTTTTCGCGAAAGGCTTCCTTGCCTCTGATATCCTACTCTTTATGTGTACTATACTTCTACCATCCCTAGTTATTACGCTTCCCAAGTAGCAGAATTCCTAAGCTTCCGTCAAAATATCCCTTCCCAATCTAACACTCTTTGTTTCCCATTCTACACTCCATAACCATATTGTACTCTTTCTCCAGGATTACGTTCATGCCACATATTATGCTTTTCAAGTCTTCTTCCGACTCCGCTAATACTACAATATCGTCGGAAAAGTGTAAGGTTTTTATTTCTTCTCCCTGGAGTATGATTCATTTTCCATATTCCGATTTAATCCTTCTTCATCGCCTGTTCTATATATAAGTTAAACAGCATAGCCGACAGAATGCATCCTTGTCTTACTCATTTCTTGATTACGGCTTTCTTTTCTTGGTCTTCTATTCTAATTACTGCTGCCTGTCTTCTGTAGAGGTTATGTATCAGCCTCTTTCGTCGATATTTTATTCCAGCACTCTACAAAATCCTTAATAGTGTGTTCTAGTTCACATTATCAACACTTTTTATAAATCTACAAATGCTATATCAAATAAATACCATTACTTATTTACCAAATAATTGGCTTGATTCTTCGAAAAGAGATCTTATAATGTAATTTTAAAACTGTTATTGGATTTTTTGTGTAATTTTTGCGTTTTTACGATTTCTTTCGCTTTTTTGAGAAACTTTCAGAACAGAATGCGAAGTTAGTAGGAGAGTATTGGCTTATTCAGATAATAATGTTCCTTCTCTGTTGCACTCGAAACAGGAAAATAGAACAATATTTTATTAAAAATATAATTATACCCATACCGAAAAGGACTGCGATTGATAAAGGTGACAGTTAGTTTAGTATCTCGTGCGTGCAAAATATTAGCGAAAATGGTATATAGGAGAATAAAACGTCAAACTGAATGTGAGTTAGGAGAAGATCAGTTTGGTTTTAGGAAGAATGTAGGAACAAGAGAAGCAATATTGACTCTGCGTCTAATTAATACAGACAGTATAAAAAACAGGCATGTGGTCATAGCATTTATAGATTTGAAAAATCGTTCGATAATGTGAACTGGAACACACTATTAGGGGCTTTAAAGATGACGGGAATAAAATACCGAGATAGAGGCTTATACATAACCTCTACAGAAGGCAGTCAGCAAGCAGTAATTAGAATTGAAGATCAAAAAAAGAAATCAGAAATAAAAAAAGGAGTAAGCCAAGGATGCAGTCTGTTGTCGCCCATGCTGTTTAACTTTTATATAGAACTGGCGATGAAGAAACCTTCCGCATCCCCCCTTTTCAATTCCCTTCCTATGCTATTAAAGGGGAGTTGCCTCTTTCAGGATTATCCTCATGTAGCCTGTTAACCCCTCCCCCCACAAAAAAAGTTAGAACGGAATATGGAAAAGGAATCATACTGCAAGGAGAAGAAATAAAAATCCTAATCCTACGCTTTACGATTAAGAGAGTAAGAAGATGACTTGGAAACCATAATAAATAGCATGAACGCGGTTTTGGAGGAAGAGTTCAATATGAGAATTAATAGAGGGAAATCCAAGGTAATGGAGTGTAGTATGGGAAATAGTGGATAACAAAGGGAAGGGATATTTTGAAGGAGGTTAAGGAATTCTGCTACTTGGACAGCTTAATAACTAGGGATGATAGAAGTCTAGTAGATATAAAGAGTAGGATAGCACTGGTAAGGAAGGCTTTCGAAAAAAAGAGAAATTTACTTA
Organism: Eucriotettix oculatus; assembly: GCA_034510155.1. NCBI lineage: Eukaryota > Metazoa > Arthropoda > Insecta > Orthoptera > Tetrigidae > Eucriotettix > Eucriotettix oculatus. The sequence goes on along the minus strand of CM067377.1, from coordinate 9,730,967 downwards.
CGGGTAATATAAGTGTGAATATTAGTAAATCATTGCTAAAAGTGTTCATATTGAGTGTGACGTTATGTGTGTCCGAAACGATGACGGTAGGAGTTACCGAAAAGAAAAGAGTAGAAGCTTTTGAAATGTGGTCCTATAGGAGAATGAGATGGGTGAATAGAATCACTAACGAGGAAGTTATAAACAATAGTGGAAGAGAGAACAATGTGGAGGACGTTGACTAAGAGAAGGTATAGATTAATAGGCTACTTTTTAAGACAAGAGGTTGTTGTAAATTTAGCATTAGAGGAACGTGTGCGGAGTGAGAATAGAAGAGGGAGGCACAGGCTGGAATAGGCTAACCAATTTCGGGAGGATGCGGAAATCAAAAGGCAGCGCAAGATAGGTTAGTGTGGAGGGTTGCATCAGACCAGTCTTAGGACTGAATACCACAGCAACAACAATATCAAAAGTGTAAGTGGAATGAAGGTAAATATTTTACTAATACCTGAATACTGAATACCACAACACACGAGGAGCTATTTTAAATAGGCTTTCAATTGTGATACGTCATGAGTTTTGACGTCACTAACTGTTTGTTGAGAAATGAGTTATTGTAGCGTCTGCACAATTTCATTTCTTTCTCTGTACGTGTGTATTTTCGATGGAGTGTATAAAATGTTCTATCAGAGTATGACGTCACTAGTTGAGCTCCAATCACCAGTTAGGAGGGGGGTACTTCAGGGTCATGACGTGACTACTCGGGTATTATATTGCCGCTAGTTCAGAAATTATTATATACAGGGTGAAGACGGTAACTGTACGTAGGGACTTGAGGGTCTCCAAAGAAGAATTCTCCGCACCAATTGTTCCTGTGGTGGGTCCATAACCAGTAAAAATAACAAACGAAAAATCAAGGAATAACGTTTTATTATTGTCGAATAGGACTCTGCGCCTGCTACTGAACGTTTGGTTTAAGTGGTTAAAGGTTCGAGTCTCAATTTCGTCATTGTCAGTCGATTTACAGACTGTGTAACGTAAGCAATAATGTTTTTATATTTAAGTGACGTAGTACTTGTTTATACAAAAAATGTTTTGTTAGATTAGTTTTAATGCCTTAATTATAAGCCTCTACTGACACAGACGGAAGAAAAAATAGATTAAATAAGAAAGTGATCTGATATAAAGAGAAGGTACGATTCAGGTGATATAGAGCATAGAAAAATAGACATTTCAACTAAGTAAATTGAAATGAAGATGTGTAAATGTTATTTTAAAGTCTGGTCCACGCCAAATGCGTAAAGCATTGCCAAACGAGCGAACTGCGCTTGGTTGTGGACGATGATTGAGGATAATTAAGGAAGAAATGTATAAAAATGGAGTTTCAAGTATTTTAATATGAATACATACCTCACGGTATCGCTTAAAATGAACGGCTGAGTCCATTTGTCCCATTTAAAAGTGTCCTTGAGCAAAACAAGCATGATGTCGAATTTAGGAAGGTTATTGTTCCAGTTGTACGGCAAGAGGGTCATCACTTCAATAGTCTGTGTATAATTACGCGGCTTATTGTTTCCATCGATTCCGGAGAGAACTCTGTTTTCATAATTATGGTAGTTCTTGTAGTCTGTAAAAAATAGACGATATAAACACTGTTATCAAGAACTGTATTACATATTAGGTGAGCAAAATTTAACAGCTCAAAATGGAAGACAATTCTTCTACAAAACAATGATTTTGGTTGTCCCATATGTAATTTATTTACGCAATACATTGTAAACTACACATCGGTGCTGGAGCAGCTGGAGGGTTAAGGTATTGTTCAACGACAAATTTATGACCTTGAAATCGACGGGGCTACTGGTTGTCTGCTACGCATTCCATAAATTTACTGAGGAAGATTTCGCGCGAAAAAAAAATTGTCTTGGGTGACACCAAACTCCAATCATCTGTAAGTATCCAGGGATTATATAAACACTTGGAGAGAAGAATGAAGGAGCTTTCTGGAAGAATCGGACGAGCAGTTCAGCATAGTTGTTCAGCTTTGAGAAATAATGTTTGCTTGAGGCTGTGATATTAACAGGGTAAGTGTACGGGACGTCATCCGATGTCTACCGATTGGGTCCTCACCATGCTTTTAGAAACCAGAAAGTTCCAGTTACTGACAAAGACCCAATGCAATTAATTTGATTGTATTTCAATTATTAACGTGTCTTTTCTTGTCAAAAGTACCACTCATATATTTTATTTCGGTGCATATAAAATTTTACTTCCAGGCAGTCATTTAATCAATATTGTATATTATAATTATATATCTAAATAATTTATATTATTATCAGTTTGTCACCATAGTTTCTAATTTTTTAGAGTTGATTGTTTGTTTGCTTTTATTAGTTTGTTTCTGATTTTTTTCTTTTAATTCTGTTTATGGTCTTACAAAAAATCATCAAAAGATCAATATATTTTACAATAATTTTAGTCTTATTGATACTTTTTCAATTGTATTTTTAATGATTGCATTCATAACTATCTCTGAAATATTTACACTCATAGTTCCACTAATTGGCAACCCATGTACTTATTTTACCAACGATTATTAAATACAAAATAACTATTATCAAGGATAAGCCTTATTTATCTATAAAAATTGATTCTGATTTTATTTTGATCTAAGTTAGTATTTAATCCCATTTATCAGTTTAATGCTATTTGTACTGCTGTGTTTGTATAAAGTGTAACTACATAATTATTGGTTAAATTTTTATCCCCAGCAAAATAAATATTTTTAGTTGTTTAGTATTTACTTTTTCTGAATTTATTCTTATTAAATTTTGTTGCTCCTATATTTAGAAGTTTTGAAAGATTAACAAATATGTATAGCATCAACTATGGGTCTTATAAAATTAATTTATTTATGAGTTCTAACAAAACCATAAATTATTGGACATATATTAGGATGATTTTGTAATTGTCTGGAAAGTTTATCAATTATAAATTTGAATTTATGAAATGTTTTGCTGTAGTTATTAATCTTCTTTTACATGTCTAGAATTGAATTTATGTTTTCGGAAGATGTTACATTTGATTACAATTCTCATTTGTATATAATACAACAATTTTTTGGTTTTATCTTCTTTCGTCAGCACTACTTTTACGATTTTTAAGGGCTATATTTAAAAGAGACAAACAATTACATTTTAAATAAACTAAACTCTTTAAATCAGAAATTTAAAATTACAGTGGAGTGTCAAGCTTGTAATAGTATAGTAATAACTACCTGAAGAGAATGTCAAGTTCTGTAATTTTTCATTTTGTTCAATGTATTGAGGTGCTAATTCATATACTCCTTTTCTCCACACACATATATAAAGTAACCACTTTTAAAATGCTTTTTTAATTGTGGAAGATGATTCCTCTTCTTCAAGGATGTCCTCTTCGTTCCAGAAATTCTATATTTACACCTTAATCCTACTATAAAATAAATTCCTTTTCTGGTTTCCAATAATTTTAAGTCTATAAAAAGCATTTATCTGTATACGATTTATCATACACAAAGGAATCTTTACTGTGCAACGATGGGAGTTGGAAAAACACATGAAATTGAAAATTTAAGAGAACGGTTTTTAAAATATCATCAAATTAAAGGAGCACTTGCCTTTATTATTGAACAAGCACCGTTTTGAAGTGAGCACAATTTTAGAGGCCAATATAGTTCCCGTGCAGGACTGCTCAATAATGACCACAAGACAAACAAAAGAGAAACTGACACTCTCTTCAGAAGAATGCTGAGAACTTTTTACTGTTTCGTCCTCCAAAGTAAGTACCAGCTCGAGGTAAAGCGTGCATACAGCCAATATAAATTTAGGACAAACTTTAAATTTCATAGTTGAACTGTGCTGTTTGTGTCTGGTTGTTGCTGTGCAACCAGAGACAATGATCACGTCCATATGAAACGCGAGGTCTAGTGCAAGGAAGAATCTTAAATAGATAGAGAGGCAGTGTGACGGTCATTCCCTCCCCTGTAGGTGTAACTCGTCCGTAGGCCGATAACAGCGCTTTTTGAGTCCGCTAAAGTCCTAATTAAAGCAGTAAAAGACAAATTTAAGTCGATTTTTTTATTTACTCTATATATTGGTATTTCCCAATAAATATGGCAAAAGAATCATTTCAAATGGGAATATTAAAATATTGAACATGTTTCGAAATCGGTATTGTGAGTTGGAAGTTATATCAGCATATTTCTCAATTAAATGTTGAAAGTTTATAATTTTCTGTTCGCAAATGTTGGTGGAGAATGGAAATTGTTTTTCTCTGGTCTAAATTCTGATAAACAGGAATTTTCTATACGCTTGGACCGATTGGACTTTAAAAATCAAACTATCTCATTAAATTATTTAAATGTTACCTTTTCAAAATAAATCATTAAACATTACAATACGTTTTTAATCATTTTGATAGAAAAAGAATTATAAAAATCAAATTACGAAAATGTTTTTTAAACTATTTATGTATGCGCGACTTATTCAGCGCGAATAAATAAATAATAATAAAAGGAACTGACTGAGATAATACCCGGTTGATGAATCTTTAATTTAATCGAATAATAAACCATGAAAATTAAAATTAATTTGAAAAAGTAAGAATTATAAATTTTACTTTAATAGTGACAAAACGGCTATTTGTTCGTTTCTCGTTTGTATTTAGGTGTTTTTTAGGAAATAATCGATGATGTAGTGAAATCAGACAGTGCATAAACTTCTGAACAAGTTCCCTTCTAAGACAAATTAGTGTTGGAGCGATCCTAAGTCACCTGCCATTGATGGCTCTCACTCGTCTACAATTTAGCGAGCATTGTTATCCTCACGTAATACTTGGCTTTTGACACTGGACTTAGTTAATAACACAAGATGTACGACTTTATTTAACACAGGCATCTTAGGCCCCGTACACATGGTACTCTAGGTACATTGCGGTAAGTGGGAGCGCGATTTTAAGACTGTGTCACACTTGAGCGCGTGCGGGACGGCGGAAATGAACTTATATTGGGAACATCCCTACAATAAATGCGTAGATAAGCTGAAAACATTCGACCTATTTAATGCGAACATCAGACAATATGATGATAAGTTCTTCACATATTTCCGAATGCCCATAAACTCCTTCAATGAGCTTCTGGAAATCGTCGGAAGACACATAAGCAAGACTCCGATCAGCCCACGAGGAAACGCTAACAATAACGCTGAAGTAAGTAATTACGAAGTAAATATACAAATTATTATAGTATTACTTACCACTATCTCTCTGTTTCGTTTCATCCATCTCCTTCCAATCGTCGTTAACAATAGAACAGATTTCCCGCCAGCAAGTATCCTTTTTGTTTCTATTCTTAAAATCTTCATCTCCCTTGTCCCACAGACAGGGACGTGCTTTTAACCTCCGATATCAGTTTATCAACTTCCATTTTCGCTAAATACTCGCAAACTTCACTACTGGGTTCCCCTCCCTTTCCCCGTTAGCCATCTAGTTGCACAAATTACTTAATTGCAGTATTATGACCAGCAGCCCTTGTGCATTACCAACAGTTTTTGTATCAAGCATAGGTAAAAATGCCGTTGGTAGTAGTACGAAAGAATCGATGACAATGATCAAATCTTGACACATACGGAAAATTATAATTTTCCTAAATATAACGCTTATGGAATTACATACTTTTTTATCAGTTCTCAGGAAATCGAAGAAATTACACGAAAGGGGCAACTGCTTTCTCAAAAAGACAATCAGAAACTGTGTAAAATGTCAGAATACGTCATCGTCAGCAGAAAGTGAATTTCACCGAGTTGCAAGAGTTGTATCATGGACACTTCAAACTAAAGATGCAGTTAAATAAAGACGGCCAATAAGTCAGCATATAAAATGATCACTATTTATTCATAAACGACGTTCAGTCTCATTTTTGAGACTTCATGTGGAAATCAAGAATTTCTTGCTATATTAAAGAAATTCGTATATCTCAAAGTTGAATTTTATACTGTAGTTTGATACTATGGAGATCTATTAAATGCAAAACTTTCACATTTTTACCGCATGCCCAACAGAAATATTGCAACTTAAAAAAATTGAAAATCAAATTTTTAAAGGCTGTAATTTTTAAATGGTTCGTCACTTACCACTGACAATATATATAAAGTAACTACATCAGTAAGCGAAAAAGCACGAAAATTGTTGAGGTTCGCAAACTGTTTCTTCTTGAAGAAATAAGCCTACAAAAACGGAATTTTCTTCATTGGAATGGTCAACTTCCTGTTACATAGAGTACATGAAAAAATATTATTAGGCAAGTAAATAGAGGTTTAATTTGTAGGCCTGAATGTACTCAACACGATAGAGTTGATTGGAAAAGAATACAACTACATAGTTCGGAATAATTTAGGAAATCGTAGATACATATGAACGCGAAAAACAGCAACAATAAAAGCGTCGGTCATTTTTGAACCAGCCACAATACAAATGAACCAAAATTAGTTTTTAACTGCAAAAACACGATTTTTTCTGAAAAGATGAGCAATCAATTTATTTTTATGTGACCACTTGGCGTGGATTTGTAGGGACTCGAACTTTGTTTTCTAATTTTTTAAAGGATACGTTTTGGTATTCATTTCTGCCTTAGTCAGGCCGTAAGTCTTGAAAGAATTTACATATTATTTAATAAATACTAAAAGAATTGCAAATAACCCATCCTGAAATTAATAAATCAGCAGTATCAAATTGTAATTTTAAAATCAACATGTCGCGCGTTTTACTTGAGACAATGCTCTTGGTTTGTTTAACGACCCAATACCAAGCAGTCCAGCTGTATCTCATGTGGACTTTTCATTTATAATATCTATATTGCTCTGAGTTAATTTATAAAATAATATTTAAAATTAATAGCCAAATGATTCAGACAAAGTATTAAATGAATAAGTATGTTACATATACGACGTTTCTGTCACTATCGGCGGTCCTCTTTGAGTATTTTCAGGATATTATAGTGACAGTGATGTTGCGGACAAAATTGAATTTATACAAATCAATTCTACTAATTAATAAATGTTGACGTAATATGAATTCCACTAAGGAAATACAAGGAATCCTGACAACTTTGTTGTAATGATTATTTTTGTGTTTGGATTTCTTTATATGTTTATTACACTAAATTATTTTGTAATTTAGAAGTTTATTTAACAACAAAACGATAATACTAATTTAATAAAAAATTTAATTGAATGGAATGAAATCTTTCTCCCAGAAAATTAATGCTTATCTTTATCCAGCAAATATTCCTCCTTCACGCCAACGTTTTCTTCGAAATTTCACTTTCCTGTAAAATAAATCACTGTGCTCTGGTTTTTGACTTCGCCACACTTTCACTTCACGTATTCTATTGTCGTACTTCCCATCGAGTTCTATCACGAAATGTATCAATCGGCGGCTGCTTGCAAGTTTCTATATGCAGAATTAAATTTTCGTTTTATTTAACTTAAAATATTGTCACCTTGCTCGCAACCCTACTTATTTCTCACCCGTCCACAGCAATAAATTACGTCAAACCTCTCTCTTTGACCTTCGAAGAACCATCTGTGCAATGACAGGTCCACAAGATACGCCTCTCTGCCCACACTTTAAAAGACTAAAAATTTTGAATTTTGGCCTCATTACACCGTCTATATTTATTGCCGCTGTATATTTAACGTGGACTGAGAATATTTTGTAAAAAAAATTAATTCAACATTTGTACAATTCCAATTATTTATAAACTTTGAACATAGCAGAGATTTCGTTCTCTACGCAGATGATACTAATCGATTCTCTGGATTAAAATCTATTCGTACTCATACTGAGTTCCGTCATACGCCAGTTATACCTTAGAAATTCAGCCTTATAAAGTGAGACAGTGTAACGGACGTATAACGGTACTCAGATTTTAATACACAGAATCGATTAGTATTATCTGACTAGAGATTGGAAGCTACTGTATGTTCTAATTTTAGAAATAAACAATTTTGACCGTACAGTGGTTAAATTGTTTTCTTACAAATTGTGTCACATTCAACAAGACTTGGATTATTCGAGTTCACGTTGATATCGATTTATTAATCGGTAAAATACAAAAACGGTTAGCTATAATAAATATGCATATTGTGGACTACAGGAACAGAGATTTATTCCTGGGAATAAATGAACGAAATTGTTTACAAAATTTCTACACAATCGAAAAGAAGTCTACGTAGGTTATTTATTTTTAGTTTTAAAGTGTTATAATTTTTATTGGAAGGAATAATATTTATAAATGAACACACTTATTGTACAATTAAATATAATTCTATTTCGATTCTTCCTCCACTACGAAATAATAGTGAATTCCATTAGGAAAATGCGGAAATTAGATTAAGTAAACTGGATCAAAAACAACTTATGGCTCCCACTAGACCCTGTATAAATCTCATGAAGTTTTGTAAGGACGTAAACCCAGATTCGGATTGAAACTGTGCAAAACAAGCCTTTTCAAGTTAATTTATAATTGATCAATAATTAAAGTAATGGATTTAATTTTTGTTGCAAGTTTTATGTATTTATTTGTCTGATAACGTTTCAACTTTATAAAACTATCTAGTCAAATTCCTTTGGTAGATTGACTAAAGATAACATCAGGATTATTAGAAATGTACATTTTGGTGTTTTGCACAACTTATGATAATTTTCTATAGAGAATTAACTCATCGTTAAAGTTTTCCATTGTAATTCTGGAACTAACAATACGCTTATGAGTTATTCTTTGTAACTTATTTCAGCCTCGTTGCACAACAAAAGTTTTATCCATTTCAATTTATGGTTTCCGTTAATAATTTTTCATTTTATAACATTATTGTATTATACATATATATTGTAAATATTCATTTTGTTTATAATCGTAAAAGATAAGGTTTTAAAATTTAGGAAGGGAACGTCGTGGATGAACTACTGTTAATAAAGTTTATATCACTTTTTTCTGATATATATGCTGTTTTTCATTTTATTAATATTAATATAAAATGTGTATTTGTATAAAATAACTTATTTGAAACAAGTACATCAGAAATAGGAAACCTAGTCAGAGAGAAAAGGATAGTTTGGAGAAGATGGCAGCAAACAAGGCACCCAGACGATAAGAATATTCTTAATAACAAAACATAAAAACTGAAACGCGAAATTCCTAAGTTCAAAGAGGACTCAATCTGACAATTTCTATCAAACCTAGCAGTAGAAAAAGACTCATATTATTCATTGTGGAAAGTCACAAAAAAAAATTAAGAGACCAATAACATCAATACCTCCTATCAGGAAAGGACTGAAAGATTGGGCGAGAGATAATAAACAAAAAGCAAACTTGTTTGCTGAACACCTTGCTGACACTTTTACACCGAATAAAATCCAAACAGATAACGTTCTAGAAGAAGTTAATAATACTGCATCTAAAGAAATAAAGCCTGTATCCCCAAAGGAAGTCGCAAAAGAAATAAAATTTAACTTAGATTCAAAGAAGGCGCCAGGATTTGATCTGATAACAGGACAAATAATAAAACAGTTACCAAAGAATGGTATCCTCATGCTGACCTACCTGTTCAATGCAGCATTATGAGCGCGTACCTGCCAGTTGGAAAGTAGCTGAAGTAATAATATTACCAAAACCTGGTAAGCCACCACACGATGTCAAATCATACAGAACGATATCACTCTTACCATTAATTTCAAAATTGTTCGAGAAACTTCTGTTCAAATGATTAAAAACGTTCATACAAGAAAGTAAATTAATTCCAGAACATCAATTTGGCTTTAGAGAAAAACACTCAACAATTGACAAAGTTCACAGGATTACTGATATAATAGAAAAAGCGTTAGAAGAAAAATTAATCTGCTCAGCGATATTTCTTGACCATCGATAGAGTGTGGCATCAAGGATTAATATATAATTTGAACAGAAGCTGCCACACAATATGTGGAATTTATAAACTCCTTCATATCTAATAGACTCTTCCGAATCAAACAAGAAGATGAGTACTCTGACTTAAAAGAAATTCAAGCAGGGATACCACAAGGAAATGTTCTTGGACCAGTCCTGTATCTGATTTTTACAAGTGATATCCCAAAATTAGATGACGTGAAACTCGCTACGTTCGCTGACGATACAGCGATACAAGCAACGGGGCACAATCCAACAACATCCACACAAGTACTACAAGTCGCTACTAATACTATATATGAATGGACTAGACAATGGAAAATTAAATTGAATGAATTAAAATCCATTTATGTTAACTTTACGAATAAAAGAATGTTTGACCCTCCATCTCTGCACATAAACGGCACGACAGTACCATACGAAAATAAAGCCAAATATCTTGGTATGACATTAGATACCAAGTTGAGATGGAAAGAACTCGTAAAAACAAAAGGAAGAACTTAACATAAAATATCGACAGCATAGATGGCTCTTTGGAAGATATTCCAACCTGTCTTTGTATAACAAAACTTTGGTGTATAACCAAATTATTAAACCCACCTGGTCGTATGGTATACAACTATGGGGATGTGCAAAAGAAAATAATATCAATCAAATACAGACATTCCAAAATAAAGTTTTACGTGCCATGGTGAATGCCCCATGGTACATTAGAAACTCTGATATCCATAAAGACCTTGCCATTCCAACTGTCAAAGAAGAAATTAAAAGATTTGCGGGCAAGCACGAAGAAAGGCATGAAAACACACAAGTTCTTCAGCTCTCGGACAATAAATACCTGTTCAGAAGACTCAAGCGAAGGAAACCATTTGAATTAGTATGAGTGATAAATTACGAATTAGAGCACGCTGCGTGAGCTTGAAATACAGTCGTAGGACAACAATGAAAACTAAAGGATGTCATTGGACTAATTTAGCAAATAAGTAACTAGATATAAGAATCAACAAAATAAAACTAATGGTTGGTCTCTACAGACCAGTTTTAGTTACGGAGGTGGTTTTTAGTGGGTAAAAATCCCACACACCGTGAAGTACGGGCTTCACGGCGTCTTTCTGAAGATTTTCGACCTGCCAACACAAAAAAATTGAAACAAGTGTCTACGATATTGTCGTTTATCACCACGTAATGCTCCCGCGCCCAACCTTGCGCCGAATCGTCCTAGACCCTGGTTAGGTAATTTACTTACGGTAAGTCTAAAAGGAAGTTCGGTAGAACTGAGGCCAGCTGATGACTCATTTTGCTATTGATAAAGATTTATAAGATGTCATGGGTTCAAAAACAATAATAAGTTAAATATTATTTATGTATTATAATCCCTCATGATTTTAATCAGTCTCAATGAATAATTTAAAACTCCATTCCTATTCTTTCAAGAAGAGGAAGCAGAAATCAAGGAAGGAGTTTGACAAGGACGCAGTCTGTCATCCATGCCGTTTAACTTATATATGGAACAAGCGATGAAGAATGTTAAAACGGAACGTGGAATAGGAATCATACTGCAAGGAGAAGGAATAAAAACCCTAAGCTTTGCCGATGATATTTTAGTATTAGGAGAGTCAGAAGAAGACTGGGAAACCATGATAAATGGCATGGACGTGGTCCTGGAGGAAGAGTTCAGTATGAGAATTAATATACGGAAAACCAAGGAAATTGAGTGTAGTATGGGAAACAGTGGAATAACAAACTGTGTTAGATTGGGAAGGGATATTTTGACGGAAGATAAGAAATTCTACTACTTGGGAAGCATAATAACTAGAGTAAGATATCGCAGGCAAGGAAGGATTTCGCGAAAAAGACGAATTTTCTTACGCCTAGTATAAGTGTGAATATTAGGAAATCAATGCTAAAAATGTGCGTATGGCGTTATATGGGTGCGAAACGTGGACGATAGGAGTTGGGGAAAGGAAAAGAATAGAAGCCTTTGAAATGTGGTGCTATGTGGTGCTGAAAATCAGATGGCTGGATAGAATCACTAATGAGGAATTTATACATGCCATTCACCGGGAAAGACCTCGTACACTAATGAGGAAGTTCCAATGTGTGTAGGGGAAGAGCGAACAATATGGAATACGTTGACCAAGAGTCAAGATTAATAGGCCATGTTTTGAGATATGAGACTGTAGTAAAATAATCATTTGAGGGAAGTGTGTGGGGTAAGAACAGTAGAGGAAGGACGAAGAGGGAATACCCTAAGCAGATTACGGAGGATGTGGGATGTTGTAGTTATGAGGAAATGAAAAGTCTTTCAGCAGATAGTTAAGCATGGAGGGTTGCAGAACAGTCTTAGGACAGAAAACCTACAATAAAACAAGTGTTTTAAAATTGTGAAGCCACGGAGCTTTCGGCCGGTAATTATGCCATATACATCTCTATCTAGAAAAGTTATAATTTAAGAAATTATCGTTTATATAATTCTATGTATATATGTTGGTTTAAGTTCCTTTCCATAACGCATACGTTCGTTTGATTCTGGTTTCAAAAGGTGATACGCAGAAAGCAGTTCTACATTTGCTTCTTTACGTCTTTTTTACATTTATTAGATGCAAAACGAGGATCCCAACAGAACGAGTTAGTGATTCACATATTTCAGAAAAAACCTCATACTTAGCTTAATCAATTTCGACAAAAGAAAAATAACTAAAAATATTGACAGCACTATATATAAAGTCATGCAGGTAATCAAAACTCAACAAAATCGTAAAATAATTTAAAGCAAATGTTATGGAAGGTTTCTTCTGTAAAATTAATGAGTTATGAAATCAGTACTGAAGTCATAATCTTTTGGAGGGAAATTTGCTAATTTTGTTTATAAAAAACATTAAAATTTTGTAGCACATCTATCATATATATGGGGAAAAAATCTAATAGATAAAAATACTTGGATTAACTTATCGGCGCCACATAGTATTATTATCACAAATTAAAAATTATTAAATGAGAACGAAAATTCAAAAATTCAAAATTTATTCAAAGAAAACAAATGAAAGGAGAATATGCACCAAAGTAATGTGCTAAGTTAAAAATGTATACTTCCGACTACTCCAACATGAGATTCTACTACCAGGATACCGTGTTTCGGTATGGAAACTTGAAAGGAAATTTTTATGTAAAAAATAATAAACTTAACGTCCAGGAAATACGTTACTATAACGGGATTTCTGACACAGGGCTGGAAGCAAAGTCCGTTTCATTCGTCCACATGGACATCCATCTGCTCCTCCCTTCGTCTTCACGATCTTTGCTCCTTCAATCCTAACCCTCCTAATCCCTCCGCCTCTGTTGCCAGTTTTTTTTCCTCGCTGTTCTTTCCTCTCCATTTTTCTTACAGTTTACTTAATTGGTGGAAACTGGTCATACAATCAAAATCTGTTATCAATTTCCGCATTTGTTGGTGGATGAGTTTCCCCTCTACCTGCGTACTGGCTTTTCCGGAAAACTGTGTATGCATACCTTTGGGTTATTTTTAGTTGGAAGCCTCTTCCTGGAATAATTTACCTGTGTCTGGCGACGCTTTTACCGGGCATACATTATCACGCTTATTTACATTATTTAAATTCAAATTATAAATAATATAATAATTAAACAAATTGGGAAGTTCGCTATAATTTTATTGGATTTTTGTGTTTCACTATCCGAGGGGGAAATTTTAATGTTTTAGCAAAACCATTTCTCTCTTGCCTTTTTTAGAGCAAAGCCACAGATGACGTCATCATAAGATAAAATGCGTGGCTCTCTCACTTCAGAATGATGGGACAAACTTTTATATTTATAATGACGTCATAATTTATACAACTCTCACAGTGAATATTCTCTATCTAAGCTGAATATTGATGATAAAATTGAAGCAATATTCAATTTTTACTTAAATGTCAACATCAATTCACTCCGCTCGCGGTCAATAGATTGTTCAATATTAACCTGAATTAATCAATGTATTGATCGTTTGCGGTCGGCTTTAACACCAGGTAACCTCAACTTGTTACAAGCTTCCGTAAGTTATTATACATTTTACTGGTATTGCGTTTAGTATTTTTATTTTATTTAATCCCTCTGATCCCATCGATATCGCCTTCCTGCCTTGCTCTCTTATTCCCTCTCCCAGAATTCCATCTCTACTTAATGATGGCGTCATCAATTGATAATCTGCGAAGGTTTGCCTCATAAAACTGAAGTGAGATAATTCTATATTTATAAAGACGTCATAATTCGTACAACCTCACAGGGAGAAATCACCTAGGCTGAATATTCGTGATAAGATTGAAGCAGTACACTCCGGGTCAATATATTGATCATTACAAATATAAAATTGAAAATATGGGGGAGTCCAACATAAGGATTAATAGAGGTGATGGAGAAACATTGGAATAACAAAGGGTGTTAGATTGGGAATGGATATTTTGAAGGAGGTTAAGGAATTTTGCAGTTTGGGCAGCATAATAACTAGAGTAGGTTGGCGCAGGCAAGGAAGGCTTTCGTAAAAAAAGAGAAATTTACTTACGCGTAATATACGTGTGAATATTAGGAAATCATTGCTAAAAATGTTCATATGGAGTGTGCCGTTATATGGGTGCCAAACATGGGCAGTTGGAGTTGTCGACAGGAAAAAATAGATGCCCGTGAAATGGGGTGACATAGAAATGAGATGCGTATGGAGAATCACTAACGAAGAAGTTCTAAGCAGAATATGAAACTAAATCTTCTAGTTTTGTGACTCGACCTTCTTTTATTTATAAATAATAGTGGTATAAACATAATATTTCACCGGTTACAATTGGTAACAAGGCACAAAACTGTTATGTCTTCCCCACTTAAATATTATGACGTGAGTTGTAATATCTCAGCTGGTATGTAGAACCATCACTATCTTAAAACTGAATGATTTTTAATTTCATTTCTCTAATTTACTCAGAAATTATTTAGTTTACATATTTCCGGTTTCTATTTTAAATATATATTTTATTACAATAACTCGGTAGTTACTCTGTAAGACCAACTAAGAAAAATTGTTAATCACAGTTATGATAGCGATTTAATTCTATCACAGGCTTATGGGTATCGTAAGATCTTTGCTCACAGAACTTAATGTTTTTTTTTACACCGGTTAAGTTTTAAGCTTTAAACTGCAACTTCGTAAGGAGAATGTTTTTCATAGTTTACTCGAAATTTTGATCGGAAAATGTCTACTGGTTCTGTCAAACAGGTATTTAAATATTTTCTTTTGATAGTTCTACTTAGAAACTATGACGTTCTCATAAAAGTATTATTATTATTACTTACTCCTTAGTACAGTATTAATTTTAAAAATGGTAGGTTATGGTAATAACAATAATGATCAAAACAGGCTTCCGAAAATAAAAATAAAAGGTTATGCACATGTGTTATATTTACGTTTTTTAAATGTTAACTTAACCTCACCATAAAAGAAACAGTTGGTAACAGGTTATTGCAGGTCCTTCTCATCAAAGATTAATTAATTACGACAGCTGGTCTTTTCAAGTAGTTTTTTTTGGTTTTGCTGTCGAAGCCGCACATCATCACTTCACTCTATATTCACGTTTAATTAGTGTGGGATAATGCAGCTGAAGTTGGCAGCGTGTTGGTGGGGGATACTTGTTTAAGTTGGCTGCCACAGAGCGAGTAGAAAATAAGTCACACATTTTTAATGACCAATTATACGTAACTTTAACTTTTCACTAAATAACAGTTTTTCTTTTCCCTTGTTAAAAATCGGTCGGTGTCAACTAAAAATAAAATACGGTGAACAAGAAGAGTTCCATAACTGCGCTGACTTCATACCCTCTTTACGCTCCTTATATAAAAAGACTTTTTCACGTAATGTGGTAAATAATAAGTATTTGAATAAATAAATACGAGTAATGAAGGTTTATTTTTATTGTAGATGAAGATAAATGCATTGGAACAGCTTTTGTTGTCACTATATTCATTTCTATTTAATCAAAATTTGCGACGTTTCGTCTCCCTTTTCGAGAGTTCCTCAGTCAGTTCACGAGTCCCTCGGAAGAATTGGTGTAAAGGCCATGAATTTCTAAAATTTTGGTTTAACATTTTCCTGAGGAAGTCTCAAAAAGTTACACGAAACGTCGCAAGTTTTGATGAAAGGAAATGAATATACTTACAATAAAGGCTGTTTCAATTCATAGGATTAATTTAATTATTGGATAAAATAATGATTTAAATTAAACTGTTTGACCTTTTTTTAACAACGATTTAAAATTTTTCTCGTTTCTTTAACTGTCTCCATCTTTCTTACGCTAAATGAGATTGAAATACAAATATTTTGAAAAGTATTACTATCCAAAATATCTGGAAATAAAATTAGATAAAATATTAATCAGTTTTTAAAAATATTTTTTACTTTATTGTAATATGATATTTTTCCCTTTTTACTTCTTCCCCGATTTTTTTTGTAGATTTATATAATTTTCTTGGGTCTTCCTAATGTAAATATTTATAATTAACCTTTGTTAGTGAATTATTCATGGCCAAACATTAAATAAAATTATTTTAAAATAAAACTTTTAACAACGGAATAAAACGATAATCTCCTAGAAATAGAATGATCGATTTTTGTGAAGACATTTTAATTTAGTCCTGTAACGGGTTTTCTTATAAAATGTTCTCATTAGCGTCAGGTCTGGAAGTTAAACGTAAGTTTCATTCAACTAAATATATCATCAAAATGAATTTTATTCATAATGAATATCTCTACCGAAGTGTCATTGGATGATCTGGGAGGTGGGAAGAGTGTTGGAGTTGAGGTGGTAAGTTGTTGGTTTGGGGGACGGAGGAGGATAAATAATGTGTGACTAAAGACGAGTTTAGTATCTCTGGTGACGCCAAGCATCCTCTCATAACAAAGTCGTAAATTTACACGAATAATATATCACATTGGTAATTCGTAACTGTTAATTTATATTTGTATTATCCTTCAATTCAGTCATACATTTTAAAATAACGAAGAAAATTGAAGCAATACACATTTTCATAAACGTTGCTTATTTAACTTCATATACTTGGGGAGGGGGGGCGTCAGTGGTTATTAAACTCCAATATTAAATGTTTATAAACAAGGGAGAACCTGTTGGTTTAATTAAATAAAATACACAACATGTGTCTCGAAATATATCTAATTTTTTTTTGGTTAACAGGTTACATGAGGGTGATCCTGAAACAGGCAACTCACCCTTAATAGCATAGGAAGGAATTGAAAAGGGGGGATGTGGAAGGTAGAGCAAGGTAGCCAATGGTTAACTAGGGCCCCCGGGCTATGGTTTAAGGATCCTACCCGGTGTTTCACCTAAAGAGATACAGAGAAAACCCTAGAAAACCTGCATCAGGTAGGTCGGGCATTGGGTACTATTCTCACGCCCTTCCGAATGACGGGAGACGAGTCTGCTGTGGGGTCGCAGCATTCCCTTCTCCGTGTCTCCACCAGTTTCAGGAGGCAGTTGGCCGACTGATACAATGGGATTAGCGGACAACTCTTGCCATATGCCCAAGATCTTTGAACCCAGTACATATACCTCCTAAAATAGGTGAAGGTGTCTCGGCATATGAGAACTTTAATAAAAAAAAGTACCCAGAGAGAGTGCGAGGCATTCCCGACATGATCAGGTGAGCCCCGCAGTCACTCAGGGGTGAAGCGCCTGCGAGAAAACTCCCGCAGCATGTCTCTAAATATATCTAACTTTTTTTTGGTTAAGAGGCTACATGAGGGTGATCCTGAAACAGGCAACTCCCCTTTAATAGCATAGGAAGGGAATTGAAAAGGGGGGATGCGGAAGGTAGAGCAAGGTATCCAAGGGTTAACTAGGGCCCCCGGGATATGGTTTAAGAATCCTACCCGGTGTTTCACCTATTTAAATTTTTTTCTTTCGTCGCATTAAAGCGGTCAATGTAACTTAAAAATATGAGTGAAGAAGGAAATAAGCCTTTTACATGTAGCAATATTTGGAAGTTCGGCCATAATAAAATCAATGATCACGTGATGCCTACCAGCACATGGTAATTAGTTGCTTATATCTTCAAATTCCAAGTTTTCATCCACAATTTTTTTTCGTGTTAATCCTTGTAACGAACAGTCTTAGGTACAATTGCAAAAAGTTAGTAACGAAAGCCGTAAACTTTCTACAAGAAATAAAAGACTGAACTGTTGCGGTTTCATTATAAATAAATGTTTATTCAATCATATAAAATTCATATTCCTTTCGTAAAAATCGTTTGAAATTACAATTAAGCTTTTTTAGGGGTTAACAGGCAACTCCCCTTTAATATCATAGGAAGGGAATTTAAAAGGAGGAATTTGGAAATAAGAGAGAAAGGTAGAACAGAGGGTTCCCGGGCTATAGTTTAAGGATCGTACCCGGTGATACACCTTAAAGAGATGCATGGAAAACCTTAGATTACAATTCAAAGTTAATTAAAATATTTATTATATTTTCTTTAATTAATTGATCTGTGAATCACCGTTAGGTGAATCAAAATAACAACGCTCAGGAATGTTAAAATGAGATAGTCATTTGATATAATGAAACTTTGAGACGGTCACAAGTTTTACAAAGAAATTTTTTATTGGTAGCTTTCGGAAACTAACGTGCCACGGTAGTAGAAAAGCAGATCAATAAAGTTTCTGTCGGATGATCACACGACGTGTTACGAAGCAGAGGATAATTATAACGAAGTACGTAGTGCCGAGAAAGTTGTCTGGTTATTATTCAGATTTGAAACAGAATAGGTACGTAAAAAAGTTATAAAAGCCTTTAAGTATCACATAATTTATTGATTTGTTTTTCTACTATAGTTTGCATATAGAAGGTTAATTATGGCGCATTCGTTGCCAAAAGCTACCAATAAAAAGTTATTAGTAAAACTAGGAACTTACTAAAAGGTTTTTTTCCTTCAATTATCATCTGTCAACATTTAACGGTCATGTAACCAGATGCAAATAAGGTACAACAGGAACAGAAAAAGCTTCAATTAATTCAACTAACATAAGAAAATTAATGAATGTTGCTTGCGTAGCGTCAGAATTCCTGCTGTCTGGCATCTTAGGGAAAGTAGAATGCGGCTTCCTCTCCTCTGTCGTTCGCTCAGTGTCGTAAGCCCGTTTCCATTGTTCAGCTAAGAGACACAAAAATTGTGCCCTGTTTCTCTACGGTGTATACAAAGTCAGTGCTGACATATCAACATTTCCCAGATGAATAAAACTCGCTAGCATTTCCCTACCTAAGTAAACGTCGTCCACTTTAACTCGCGTGGTCTGGACAGCGAAGTTATTTCGCCGAAAAGTCCCAGTTCCCAATTACGGATTTCATGCCATGGCGCCATCTTTGTTACTAAACCTAACCAATGTGTTGATTTACTTAGGTGAATTCTTTACATAAGCTTTGAAGACTACTTTTTTTATAATTTGGTGTCAGATATAATAAATGATGTTCTGGATCGTATTCCAATACTTTTTTAAAATCGCTAATACAGAGACAGTTAATAAAATCACAAAAGAAAATATATCTGTTGGTTTTGAAACTGATAAGAATTATTAAAATTTAAATGAATACCTGCATTATTTGTGAAATATATTTACATAACTCTATTATGAAAGTATAAGGCATAGACATTACTTAAAATGTGTACAGATAAAAAATTGATTTATTGCAGAATGTTGATAGCCTCAAAGATAAATAATGTTTATTTATAAATGAAAATATTTATATTTTTCAGTTGAAGAAAGGAGAGAGGTTTCGCCGTTACCTTGATGAAAACGGGGTTACGAAAACTTTATCTCAAATTCTTGTCATGTTATACCGGCAAGAAGAGAAACCGGAAGATCCTCTGAGGTATCCTTTTATATATACAGGAAGGGGATGCTTCCCGTTATTGAACCATAGTTTGTAACACATAACTGTTTTCCATGATATTATACAAATATTACAACAACATAAAGTAATTTAGTAAGATTTTATCGATTTTGCTTTACGGTTGTAACGTTCATTATATACGTTACTAAAGCAGAAGGCTTTATTTACACAAAATTGGGCCAATATTATAGTAACGAGAAATACTTTACGCATTCTGATTCACTTCTATCTTAAACATAGTCTGTTCCTGACATCAGACTTGAATTTGTGTCATACACAGGCAGTACAAAAATTAAAAAGCCGTAATAATTAATAATTTCATGGTTTCCTCCAATATGTTTTGGATCTCGTCAAGTAACGATTCAACGTCGTCACCTGATGAGGTCCAAAAACATTAAGAGGAAACATCGTGAAGTATTATTTTAACTTTTTAATTAATATTCTGTCTGTATTGGTCTCTACATAAAATCTTAACTACTATATATATATTATTGATATTTACCGTATTCGAGCAATTACTTGTTTATCAAAAATTCAGAACAAATCATCCAGAATGCATAATGTTTATGTCAGTTGCTGTGAATGGACAGAATTAACTATATTGGAACATTATATATTAACAAGATTTCTTAAATGTAAATCCCTATTTTTCTTAAGAGTCACATAAACCCGAAAAGGTAAATTTCTGTAGATCGTTTATTTAGATGTTGAAGCAACTTTGGGTCTTTTCATCATCAGTTTCAAATTATTGGAGTTTTCTTGAATAAAATTTCTAAAACGTAATAATAATCTGTTCTGAAATTATTATGGACTAAGAATTACATTATAAACGTTGCTCAGTCTGCCCAGCAAAAGTCGTGGGTTCGTGTCCCTAAGTTGGGCGCCGAAGTTTGTAACGAAATTCCTTTAACAAAAGTTATTCATCAAAACTCAATGTTTAGTCAGCAAATACGTATCCTTTCAGTCAAAAATCACGTATCTACATTCTTGGACTCGCAAATTATAATTCCTCCATTCACCATTCTTCCCAGTTTGTTAATGCATAATGTCATCATTTCATGCGGAACATAATAATGTGATTCTTATACACAGCCTCATAATACAGCGAAAAAGAAAACAATACTAATTTGATACAATAATTTTGATAAATTTATTTACAATCTATAATTATTTTCTATCAAAATTACAACAAAACCGGACATAAAATAACCAACAGAAACTCAAAATAAACAATTATTTTAATAAATATTATAATATTGAGATTTACTCCTGAAAAATTTTCTTATTATCAATGGTATTTTCAAATATTAATTTATGTAACGAAAGCAGGCTAGCACCAACTTGGGCGTAGCATAAGTTAGAGTCTCAACGTAAAATATTCCCATAGGCGGTCAACATTAGTCCAGCTGGAGCCATAAACAGATTCGCAATTGCCTTTAAGTATTCGCCTGGCCGCTGTTTCGTTCAAAACTGCGTCTGACATCCAATTTCACTCAGCCGACCACGTTTTTGAGGGAAAAAAAGAGTGGACCAAGCAGCCCCAAAAAGAAATCTTGACGGATCTATATGACCCCATGAAACAAAAAAAAATTCCCAGAGATTTAAGAGTGTGTGTGAAAAGTTTCTCGTTGACGCTATTGAAGTAGTCAGTCGACGCTAAATTTCTAGCTTCTTGATCAAATCGACCATTTTTAGCCTTTCTTTTAATAGGTCTCACTCGGGTGAAACTTTGTAAGTCCTATTATGTATGACATTCCTAATGCACACTTCTCGGATCCTGAATAAATGACGGGAGTGAGATTCTTAATGATACATTAAAAGCTTACAGGAAAACGTTTAAGGTTTTTTTTTACAAATGATTAAAATTAAGGAAAATATTTACAAAATGAACATGAATTAAGGAATACTATGTCTAGATTAACAATCAGATCTGTTAACGTAGAGATTCTCCTGTAATGTTCTACACATCCTCTCTCTTCCCTCTCAACATACTCTTACTGTATCTGCGTGGACACTAATACGTTACAACAACGTTAAGGTCGAATCAGTTTCCATTTGAAAATATTATAGGCGAATCAAGGATTGATAAATTTAGAAGTCTACATTTTGTGCAAGGTTCACTCGTCTGTCCGCTGCATTGCTTGAATGATCCGTAATCTCCGCTCTAGGCGTAATGCCTGTACACCATGACTACAATGAAGGGAATGTCGGTCTTCACATCACAACGGCTGTATGAAAAGTAGCGATTTTATCGACTTTTATGGTGTATCTCCATGAAATCACGAAAGTCGTTGGACATTTGTTCTCTAAACTTGTATCAGGAGTCATCCGTACCACGGGTCCTTGAGTCTTAACCTCAGTTTTCCTGACCATGACGAGCACAGGCATCCGTGCCTTTGCTTTGACAAGCGGTTCCGCTTTAAGGCTGGAATGAGCTGATTTTCAAATTTGTAATTTTTTTTATTTGATACTAGCTATTCCCGCGACATTTTTTATCCCAAAAAACGAAAGTACGCTATCATTTATTTCTGTTCGCTTAACGGCAAATGTTATGACTCGCAGTTGATTTCGATCACGTTTACAACAATAGATGGAGTGAGAACGCTCGCCCTCCCTCTCTCTCTCATGCAGCCAAAATTACACTTATAATAACACGGTAAGTGGAATAGGTATGGGTCCGCAAAAAAAAATAAATAAAAATGAGTCTCCCGTAAGGTAGATCCCGATAGGGCGCTGCGGGAGCTTTCTCGCAGGCGCTTCAGCCCAGAGTGGCTGTGGGGCTCACCTGATCATGTCGGGAATGCCTCGCACTCTCTCTGGGTACTTTTTATCAAAGTTCTCATATGCCGAGACACCTTCACCTATTTTAGGAGGTATATGTACCGGGGTCAAAGACCTTGGGCATATGGCAAGAGCTGTCCGCTGATCCCATTGGATCAGTCGGCCAACTGCCTCCTGAAACTGGTGGAAACACGGAGAAGGGAATGCTGCGACCCCACAGCAGACTCGTCTCCCGTCATTCGGAAGGGCGTGAGAATAGTACCCAATGCCCGACCTACCTGATGCAGGTTTTCTAGGGTTTTCCCTGCATCTCTTTAGGTGAAACACCGGGTAGGATCCTTAAATCATAGCCCGGGGGCCCTAGTTAACCCTTGGCTACCTTGCTCTACCTTCCGCATCCCCCCTTTTCAATTCCCTTCCTATGCTATTAAAGGGGAGTTGCCTGTTTCAGGATCACCCTCATGTAGCCTGTTACTCCCCCACCCCCAAAATAAAGAACTCAACAAGATATCCAAATGAAAAATACACGAAAATTTAAGTTTCAATCCTTCATATATTTACATTGAAATCCTTTTAGCGTTTCGGAACATAAAGAGATCAAGAGTATAGGAAACCCGCATTCAATTTTAGGAGATTATAACGCACCTTTGTCAATAAACCTTCCCGATTAAAAAATATTTGTATTAAAGGTATATATTATATTATTTTTATATCCTTATTGAAATGAAATATGCACGAATATTTAAGTTAAATTTCCTATTTTTAAACCCTCAAATTCTCATTAAAATCCGTTGAGCCATTTCGGAGCCTATTCGAGACAAACATATGGACAGACAGTTGACAGATAGGCAGACAGACTCTTCAGTTTTATTTATTCGTATATGTTTTAGATTTTCCTGGAGGCAGATACATAATTAAGTTTCTTTACATTTCCTGATTTAAATAAACCATTGTGTTTTGAAATGTTCTGAAAGAAAGAGAAACACTACGCGGAATATATTAAGTTAACCTTTTACTTTATTATGGATTGAACATTTAAATTGTTAATATTAATTTATATTAATGAGGTAAGCGACTTCACTTCTCGCGTTCCCTTAGGATTTGACCTAAATTATTTTGCTGAAGAGGATTTTCCCCAAATAATCCCACAGATATATTATTCCAGTCCTTGATGGATCCATTTAGGAATGGAAATTTGCTGACATTTGTTTTTTTCTTTCTACCTTTTAACTCGAGTTGCTAATCCCATCTACAGGGATAATTGGGGGCTGATTCCAATCCATTGTGTTTTCCCTCCTGGGACTAATTGGCGTCGTGAAGAAGCACGTTAAACTTTTGAAGTTCTCAACTCTTGCTAATGGAATTATATGGAATGAAGTAAATAATTAAACAAATTTTAAATTATTAAATGTCGATTTACAAGAAATAAGTCTGTAATCGCGAGTTGCGTTCTGAACGTTAGCCATCAAACTTCAAATTAATGGAAATTTTCAGTACATAATTCTTCCTAATCTAGGATGTTGTCCTTCAAGCATGTACAGGTTTTGTTACGACAATACAGGGAATTCATTCGTAAAGATGCGATACATGAAACCAATTGAAGGTTAGCGAGCGGTGTTATCCGATTGAGTTGTATCTAAGTGCAAAATCTTCATCGCCCTGCTTTCGTCTAAAATAAGTGTAAATTCATCACTTAATTTTCTCCGATTCAACCCTGGAAATTACGGAAGTTTCCATGCCTCGGAATCCAGGTACGTGAAGGACAAGCTGATCAACGACTGCACCATGGACTCGTGCATCGGCCAGCTGCGGTCGCGCATCCTGAAGGCGACCGAGGAGAACATGGCCATCCAGTCCAACATGCAGAACCTGCGGGAGCAGAACAACACCCTGCGACAGGCCATCGAGAAGCTGACGGCCATCGTCGGCAGCGCGGAGATCCCGACGCTTAACGCGTGCACCAACAGGCCCGGACTTGAGAAGCTACGGTGCGTCTCTGCGCGGTCCTCGAGGGCCAAGAGGACCATCAGCTGTAGCGGAACCGTCTGCAGCCTGGTCAGCAGCTGTAACCTCAGCACGCGCTTCCCGGAGATCATGCTTGACGACTCCGACTGACCAAATGCACGCATCAAAAATACAATATACCATAGTTACACAGTTATTTCACAACAAACACAAAAATGTCTACATCTATCGCAACATACGGACTTCAAAAATTCTGGTAATACAAGCACGCATGGACGCTGAATTAAATAGCTATCCCCAGTGTAAAATGTAGACGCGTTGTCTAATCTATTTAAAGGGATTTTCAATAGCATAATTGCCAGATTGTGTCCTTGCGATTAAATTTTTTTATACAGTCCTATAGAGTTTTATTTCTATTAGTTAAAGACTGGAGTGTTGTTTTCCGGTATATCTGGTACCATTTGCTTCTCGTCGATTAATGTAAGGGGTTAAACCTGAAAAAACACGGTAATCACTGGTAGGTAGAAGAAATGACAGGTGATGTCATTATTTTATTGACTATACTTGCCTTAACAATAGTTAACTAAGTGTTGAATTAACAGTTCTCATAGTAAAATTGTCTTTACAATCTTTCGACTGTTTTTTAATTTTCAACGCGTTTAAAATTATGTGTATTTATTTAACACACAACGTCAAGGACGTCTTGTCAGTATAGCCAAAATTTACAAAAAAAAAATAGGCGTTTTAAACGGATTGAGAATAACGAAATAGTTTAAAGCTTCCTATTGTTAATTAAATGTTATTATGAAGACTATTAATTAAACACCTGTTTAAAATCTACAAGTCTTACCATTAATGTTCATATATTATGTAAAGACGCTTTGTATTAGGTTTATGAAGTAACGCTGCAAATTTAGTCAGAATTAGACTTTAATTAACATATGAAATTAGTCATAATAACAATATTTAAAAATGTGTTAATAAAGTAAATAGTTTTAGAGGACTAAATATATTAGTGTTGCTAAACCTATTCTATCAGATAAGTCATTATATGAAATACGTTGTAACATTAAATGCAATACTTTGCTCATAGATAAATGTAAAGTAATTGTGAAATGAATTATAGAAGGAATTTAAATTGATACTAACACTTCACGCATTATTTATAACTGTTACTAATATTTCGAGAACCTATGCTATACATAATATTTTCTGTGGGTGATCCAGAAACAGCCAACTCTTCTTTGAAAGCATAGAAAAGGAATTGGAATAAGGAAGAGGAAAGTAAAGAATGGTTACCAATGGTTGCCTAGGGCTCCCGGGCTATAGTTTAAGGTTCCTACCCCGTGCTTCACCTAAAGAGATGCAGGGAAAACCACAGGAAACCTGCATCAGGTAGGTCGGGATATCGGGTACTTGTGCTTCCGAACGACCGTAGAAGAGTTTTCTGTGGGGTCGCAGCACTTCCTTCTCCGTGTCTCCACCAGTTTCAGGAGGCAGCTGGTCGACTGATCCAATGGGATACAGAATGCCCAAGGTCTTCGACCCCAGTACATACACCTCCTAAATAGATGATAATTAGAGATAGAACGAGGCATTCCCGAAGGTAATCTGGATTATCACTCTGTGGAGAAATATCTGTGAGAGAAAACTACCACAGGTAATATGGGGAGGGGCAAATCCCTTTTAATAGCATAGGGAGAATACCGTAGAAACATAATTCATATTTCAAAATTATTGTTTCAGTTCGAGCAGTCCGACAAATATATTATTTTAAAGAGGGGATAAATGATACAATTATTTTCTTGTTAAAAGGTCGTTCCTGTTAATTAAACATTTAAATAATACTTTTGTTCCTAGTAATCACATTTTAGTATAATTAGATATAGTTTCCTTATTTAATTACTTACAGAAAGAGGTAACTAAAGTTTCAAAAATAGGTAGAATAATTATCAGTAACTTCTTATATGAAAAATTTATTTATTTAATTTAAATTCTTCTTAGAAAAGTGCTACTGTTGTTGTTATGTTCTAAATTTTATTATCTTAACTAAAATTTAAGTCTCATCAACTGCTAGCTTTACTCATTTATGCTACTAAGTCAGGTAAATTTATCTATTGAATATAACTATAGAATATAACGGATCAAAAACGACATTTCGGTCGTATATACCGTTGCGATTAAGGCTCCTAAAGTATTTGCAAAGTGAAATGCAATTACATATTTTCTTTTTACTTTCCCCCAGCTTTATGCCAAAACAAGCAGACGTAACTCAGCACAGCTACATTTGCCCTGCCGAATAAATACTTTACGAGAAAAACAGCATTTACAACGGTTAATCCTCACAGTTTGTTGGAAGATATTAAAAGTGTATGAGCCGTAATCCAAATAAGGGAATGAACGTGGAAACACTGAAAAATAAAGTCTGGCATGAAAGGAAGCAGCTTCAGTTGGAAATTGACGAGGGGAAAAAGCAAGAACATTGAGTTAAGCTGGTAATTAAGTGGAGAGGGTGGGAAATTTTTGTACGAAACAGTTTAATGGAGCATGGAGAAGGAGAAGAATTAAAGGAGTTTTATCTGACGAGATATACATTTTGAGAACGAAAATAAAATGGTAGGATGAGGTTGTGCTCATATTTTAAATTAAGTTTCATGGCCTAATTGGCTGAGCTTCATTGCAGCAATTATCCTCCCTTTAAATTGATGTTTTACTCTGTAATATATGAACAAAATCTTTCACAAATATTTGTTTTAATTGTATGCTTAATATCCTATTAAAATCTGTTTTAAATAGCTGTAAAGCGCCAGAAACAGGCAATCGACACTGTAATTTGTTTCGTACATCTTTCTATATTTGTTAGACTGAGCTGACGGGATGCAGTGTGCGGTTGAATGAAGGATCATAAAATAAATTAGTAGACTGGATACCAAATATTCACCAGGAACAAATTTTTTATAACCTATAATTTATTCCCCAATGGAAAAATCCTGGTAGTACGGTACAATAAAAACAACTGTAGAGGAACGATACTAACAGATGATGGTTACAGTGACAGAGATATAGAACAGAAAATAAAAACGGGAAAAATGTTAGTGAAACAGTTTAATTCAATACTCTAGAGCAAAAAATTAACAAAAAGTTAAAAAGCAAATATACGCGTCGAATCTAGAAGGTTTTATAAGAGAGGTGGGGAACATTTTCACCATTAGAGGCTACATTAAATATAAAGGAGACCACATAAGTTGATGTACTTATAAATGTGACTTTTGTGAAGTAATTAAGGTTCTTTCAATCGATTGCATTGAACAGATATAATACAGACATGAACTAATATATTTTTATTTAACATAAAAAGTTTCAATATAAAAATTATGCATTACACAAGGATAATAACATTTTATATGATTAATTATTTGTTTAATAAAAACTACATATTTAAAGAAAACTAAAAGTAAAGTTCAAGCTTTTTTTAAATAGATGTATTACGTAGAGAAAAAAATATTAAGTTATGTCAAAATCATGTTAGTAGAAGTAATTTTTAATAAATTTGTAACATTTAAATAAATATAATAATATAACAACACAGCAACAATAGGTGCAAAAATAATTCAATAAAAAAATTTATGTTTGTGGGATTATAAGCATCTTAATTGGAAGTAATTGAATGTTTGGATCAACCTTCATAACGCGCATCCTTGATTGATCCTGTAAATGAGCATCTAAAATTTGCGTTCTAAAAACTAGTTTTAACTTTGTCGTGAGAGACACGCCGCAGGAAAGTAAACGGCCTGCATTTTCTAATTGGCATTGATATAAAGCGCATCTCTCCAGTTATCTATAGAATTCACGGTGCAATCTTTCCGTAACTAAAATAAGAACATTCTTAGTTTCGTAGGAGCTTTCTCTTTTTCTCTTCTTAGAAGATGCGCTATCGGTACAGCCACGACTTAATTGCTAGTAATCAATGAAATAGTTCTCTGAAGTATTCGAAAATGTCAACTCCGCCAGTTCTTCCAGTACCAGACGGTTAACACACGGATTACAGACGGAAACCGAGGATTTACTGTACTAGCTTCAATTAAGGCCGCAAAGGAACTAATGGAGGCCGCACGTTCCCAAAATATGTTGTATACTATGCGGAGCAAAAGTGTGGACTACAATAAAAGGTTGAAAACAGAAATTGGATAATATTATAAATGACATATTGGCGCAGCTGTAGTGGATGTACACTTTTAGATCATAAAAGAAATGAAGAAATAATAGAATAAATGGGGGCGAGGAGCTCAACTGGTACGGGCACCTAAGACGAATACCGACAGTGGGACTACCACTAGAAATATGGAATTGTAAGCTGGAAGGATAATAAGAAATAAGAGTTAGACCTATAAGAATATGCTGTGATCTAAGGAACACTGAGAGAAAGGGACGTAGAAGAAGACGTGTTCAACATAGAAGAATGTCTAAAGGGTTGCAGGAAATGATCCGCAAGAATTTTAAAAATATGCGAATATATATAATACATAAAGGAATCATACTGCAAAGAGAAGAAATAAAAGCCTTACGCTTTTCAGACGATATTGTAGTATTAGGGGAGTCAGAAGAAGACTTGAAAACCATAATAAATGGCATGAACGTAGTCCTGGAAAATATGAGGATTAACAGATAGAAAACCAAGGTAATGGATTGTAGTATGGGAAACAGTGTAATAACAAATGGTGTTAGATTGAGAAGGAATATTTTGACGGAAGTTAAGGAATTCTGCTACTTGGGAAGCGTAATAACTAGGGATGGTTGAAGTAGACATAAAGAGTAGGATAGCACAGGCAAGGAAGGTTTTCGCGAATTTAATTACGGGTAATATGAGTGTGAATATTAGGAAATCGTTGCTGAAAATGATTGTATGGAGCGGGCGTTATATGGGTGCGAAACGTAGACGATAGGAAAAGAATAAAAGTCTTTGAAATGTGGTTCTATAGGCGAATGCTGCAAATCAGATGGGTGGATAGAATCACAAACGAGGAAGTTCTTAACAGAATATGTGAAAAGCGAACAATATGAAGGACGATGACTAAGAGAAGGGGTAGATTAATAGGCCACGTTTTAAGACGCGGGGGTCTTGTAAAATTAGCATTAGAAGGAAGTGTGTGGGGTAAGAACAGAAGAGGATGGAATACGCTAAGCAGATTAGGGAGGATGTGTTTTGTGTAGTTATAAGGAATTGTAAAGGCTTGCGCAAGATAGGTTAGCATGTAGGGTTGCATCAGATTAGCCTTAGGACTGTTTTCCACAACATTTAATACATAACAAGAAATTAATTTCACACCTGATTCACGTAATACGTAAATAAAAATTTGTGACCTATTTCAGACTTTATAATTTTATACAATTTAGAAAGA
Organism: Eucriotettix oculatus; assembly: GCA_034510155.1. NCBI lineage: Eukaryota > Metazoa > Arthropoda > Insecta > Orthoptera > Tetrigidae > Eucriotettix > Eucriotettix oculatus. Next base: position 9,700,926 of record CM067377.1, on the reverse strand, counting down.
GCAACGTTTTATGATGAATTTAGAAGTTTGATTTTAAATGAAATAAAAATGAATTATTGGATTTGATTAAATAAAAACAAATTAAATTTATTTAAAGAAAAAAAATTACAAACTTAAGGGTCCAATTTTTTTGTTTATCTGGCTGGCTCAATTGCATTTAGTAAGACTGTATCTACTTAAGGGCCATTTCTTGTGCGCTAATCGTGCAGCAACAAAATCGTTATCATGCACTTTTCGTTATTGGCACTAACACACTTAAGATTTATTGTGGGTCGTAAACAACTTCGTCCTTTCCCCACGCCCGTATCTTGGGGATCGTCTTCCAAGAGTTATGGTCGCCTCTGGAGCTCGTTCCTGGACCCTGGGAAATTACTTGGACAGGACTCCACCTGCTTGCAGTTCACCTTGTTGTAGGGACATCTTTCCTTCTATTACGCCAACAGGTTCCTCGTTTTGTCTCCGCCTGATTACTTCAAAGTTCGTTCCTGACTGACTAATTTATCTAGTGTCGTGACTCAACTACGACGCACTCTCTTGACATCATACGTGTTCGATTCTCCATACCCAATTGACCAAATGTCTCTCCCACGACTGCCGTGCCGTGGATCAAACTCTAGACTTCTTCAAATATCCATGCCCGACTGCCTTAATATCTCTCATTTATCTTCAGAGGCCATCTTCTTCATTCACCCCACCATGATATGTGTGACGGTTCACCCGACCCTCAGCCTCCAATCAAAATTCAGCTTGGACCGCGGTTTCTCTCCCTAATTTCTGGCCTTCCATAATTACCGGCGTCAAAGAACTGGACTCGGGTATCAGATTTTTAAGACCCCAAACGGTGTCTTTGACACGCTCTGAAACTCGATTTCTCGCCTCTCTGGCACCTTGGTGTTTACTTGAACAATTGTCTCCAGTGCTGAAATAAAATGGCGATTGACACATACACTCATTACAACCTTATTCAGGTTTTTACCCTAATTATCACCATAAGCTTATCAGATAAAAAATATGTAGAAACAGTCATGGTGAAACTCATAAGGTGCATTTCCGTATCAAAACGTTGTTCTTTTTAAATTGTAATACATCATATAATGTTATTTAAAAATTCCTTGACATTTAAAAGAGAATATTACAAACTTTACTGGTTTTATGTACATTTGATATTAGCATGCCCTATTTTTTAAAATTTTATTTACAATTATTTATTCCTGACTAATTTGACTTTTGTAGCCATTTATTTAGATTGCGTCAGATAAATATACACTTAATAATGTTATTATTAATACTTCTTTCAGTTTTAAGTTAAACCGGAATTAAATAAATTTATGGAGATCGTTACTAATTTATAATCCTTAATCTATATTAAGCTGTCGAAATATTCCCACCCAGTATTAGTTGTACCAGTACGGTATTTATTTCCGTTTAGATCCTTGATTAATGAAGCAATAAAAATTAATGTCATTTAGATACAAAAGTAGCCTATGGACATTCAGTTTATATTGGTGCATATTCTTGTGTCTAAGTTTCTAGAGATCGTAACAGGGCTTCTGTATTAAGTAATCTACGCAAGAATTTTTTCAGGAATCCGTAGGTGATGTATATACGAAATATCAAACAACATCTCTGGAAATATTTCAATTTCATGCAACGTGATATAAGTTTTAATTTTTTGGATGCACCAATAATTAAATAAATGAAAATTGTTACATTTGATAAAAACTGAACCGAAATGGGCAGGAGAAACAAAGAGAAGAATGAAATAGTGATCATTTCCTTCTTGTATTTTAAATGTGCTCTGTATAATTGCTCAACAGTAGTCTTCGAAACGTCAATAAATTTAATATTTTTCAAATATTTTAAAATTAAGTTCCAGTTTTCAAATAGTTGTAATTTTTATATTTTACCTTTAATAGTTTTATAAAGTTGATTCTGTGCCTCAGGAATTTGGTTATATGTACCAGGCTTTTGATAAATCCACACGTATCAGATAAAGATTAAGAACATCTTAATTACTTCAGCAAGAAATCTCTTACTCTGTTCGTTATTCCTGCTGCATTGTGCAAAAATTACGGCTTTATAACAACGTATATGCAATATCAAACTTCCCGTTGACTATTAATATGTATTCACATTCTAATTCTAAATATAACTTCGATTGACAAAATGCAAAACATTAGATGATGTCACCTTTTTTTTATTGGTTAACAGGCTACATGAGGGTGATCCTGAAACAGGCAACTCCGCTTTAATAGCATAGGAAGGGAATTGAAAAGGGGGGATGCGGAAGGTAGAGCAAGGGAGCCAAGGGTTAACTAGGGCCCCCGGGCTATGGTTTAAGGATCCTACCCGGTGTTTCACCTAAAGAGATGCAGGGAAAACCCTAGAAAACCTGCATCAGGTAGGTCGGGCATTGGGTACTATTCTCACGCCCTTCCGAATGACGGGAGACGAATCTGCTGTGGGGACGCAGCATTCCCTTCTCCGTGTCTCCACCAGTTTCAGGAGGCAGTTGGCCGACTGATCCAATGGGATCAGCGGACAGCTCTTGCCATATGCCCAAGGTCTTTGACCCCGGTACATATACCTCCTAAAATAGGTGAAGGTGTCTCGGCATATGAGAACTTTGATAAAAAGTACCCAGAGAGAGTGCGAGGCATTCCCGACATGATCAGGTGAGCCCCACAGTCACTCTGGCCTGAAGCGCCTGCGAGAAAACTCCCGCAGCGCCCAATCGATCGCCATGATGTTACCTTAAACGGCTCGTAGATTAATATGTTTCATCTGTGTCTACAATGACGCGAGAGAGAGAAATTATAATAAAATTTAAGTGGTGCCTATGGGAATTTTCTCTCGCAGGTTTTTTCCCGCTGATTGACTGTGGGGCTCACCTTTGGGAATGCCTCGTACTCTGTTTTTTTTTCAGTGTTCTCACTTGCCGCGGGACCTTTATCTATTTTGGGAGGTGTGTGTACTGGGAGTCGAAGACCTTGGGCATACGGTAAGAGTTGTTCGTTGATCCCATTGTATCAGTCAGCCGACTGCCTTCTAAAACTGGTAGAGATGCGGAGAAGGGAATGCTGCGACCTCACATTTCTCAAGTCCCGTCATATGGGAGGGCGTGAAAACAGTACACATGATTTAAACATAATAAATGCTATTAATCTATGAGTGAAATTGGTAACGTAGTTACTAGATTGTGTTTTGTGCCACGTTTCGACTTCGATAAGATGGGATGATGAATATGCGACAAATACCGATGAGGGAAAGATATTCCATAACAGTGGAGAAATTGTGTGTGTGCGCGCGCAATACGGTCATTAAGGCAGTACTGTTAATAAAATGAAACACGACTAGAAATAACGTACAATCTGATACTGTGAAATTCCTCAATATACCCTTACCGCTTATTTTTAGTCCGACATCTTTACTTTTATATTATCTTTCCGTTCAAGTTCGTTCTGGATCCGGTTTTGAGTTTCGTCACCCGAGTCGTGCGGTGTTTCGGTCTTGCGGTTCTTGTGATTTTGACGAAGGTAATGATCGGAAAAGGAACTACATTTGCCTAAAATTTGTATAAAACTGGGCTAAGATTTGTTGATCATTATAATTTAATGGAAATTTTTGTGTCATATTAGTAAGAATTCTTGATACACTAGGTTTTTTAATTGTATGCTTCTGACATCATAATAAGGTTGCAGCGTTGTTTAAAACACAGTATTGAGGTTAGAGGTTATATTTTGGGTTGAGTGCGAATCATGTAAACGACTAGAGATTGTAGCATAGTGAGTGGTGACGTCATAGTTATTACCCTAATTCGGAGTTGGAATTTAAAAAAATACGGGTATTGGAATCAGGATGAGTATCTACAAATAGCAAATAATAAGAATTTCACGTAGTTCAATTACATATAATTCCCACAGTTAATAAGATTTTAGAATCAGGGGTTATGGAGGTCAGACAACGCCCTCTATACTGGTTTAATCACACTAGTGTGATACAAATCAGTACCCGGGCTAAGCCGGGCACCCAAATAGTGTACTAGATCTATTCAGGAATATTTCGTCGACGCATCGAGTTCTTCAGATTCCGGCCCTGCTGGAAGGAAACTGGGAAGTCAGTTCAGTAGAGCAGAAAATGAAAGCTCCTTGGAAGTGGCAAAACTCTGGCACGCCTCTTGAGTGCATTTCACTCGCTAACGAAGCCTGCGTAAGACGGTATCAAGAACGTTGAAAGGTGAGATAATGAGATGTGCCTCACTCTAATAATATTTGTCAGAACGATTTTTTAAACAACGAATGGACATAATGAGTTTTTTTTGCGGCTTAGTTTTAGCGTTTTTTTATCCAGTTGTAGCAACCATTATTTTTTTTATAAACAAAAAGCCTTATTCAAGCTGTATTAAATGAGAAAAGATAACATTGAAAAACTTTGCAGTTTGGAATTCAGATTACTGCCGTTATTTTTTCTAATGAATAGAACAGAAGAAAGTTAGAAAGGCATGCTTGAGCGTGAATATTTTTTACCAAAGTGTATTTGAGTAATGTCTAAAACCGTATACTTTCCTCCATACCACATTTGTGTTGGAATAAACACGAACAAATTGTTCAAAGTCACGACATTATGTTATGATTATATACTGCTGACATCTCGAGTCGTGTGACATATTTCGATTACTTGTCGATGGATTCCTTTTTTAAGTGATAAAAGTCTGTCTTTCGTCAAAGTGGAAACTCCGGCACGGCCATAGAGCACCACAGATAGCCTTCCTATATACGAAGGCCCCTGTTTCTCGCAGCCGTTCTTGCAGTCTGTCGAAAATGGTATTGAATTTATTAATACTGCAATTGAGTAGCACTCGGTGGCAGTTACGAAAACTAAACTTAAAAATAAAATATGTTATAGATAATAATTACACTAATATAATATAAATTAAATTAAATTCTAACAAAAAAGATAAAAAAGTACCCATTATTCATATATTGTTTCGTCGCACTACACTACACTTGCACTTCACTACACTTCCTAATTCTTCCCTGAAACACGTTACTATTGGCAGGGAATGTTTCGAAAACTTCTGCAGGTAAATTGTTCCAATCCCTTACAGTCCGATTTAAAAATGAAAATTTCCCAGCGTCAGTTTTAAAGCTACACTGCCCAATTTTACAATGATGATCCCCTCTACTGAAATAATTTACTTCTAAAAACTTTGATGCAATATCTTCCCAGGATTGTTGGCCTACGTACGCTTTAAAAAGAGCCCCGAGACGTAAATTTTGTCGTCGTTTTTCTAACATATCCCACCCTAATTGACGAACCTTCTCGTTTCCGTGACCAGGACACCGGTTAACAAATTTTGCCGCCCCCCTCTGTACCCTTTCCAGTGCCTCGACCTGATATTTTCGGAACGGATCCCAACAAATACAGCCGTATTCTAGTACTGGACGCACGAGAGATTTGTATGCAAGTTCCCGTGTTTCACAGTTTGCTTTTTTTAAAATCCGCATGACGAAATGAAGTGCCTTCCATGCTTTCCTAGTCACATGGTCTATTTGATATTCCCAACCCATATTACTGCTCAAGTATATACCCAAATACTTACAGTTACTTTCTTGTACTATTTCATTACCGCTGAGCTTATAATTAAGTACTATTTCTACGCGACGCCTACAAAAGCTTATTGCCTTGCTCTTGTTACAATTTATTTTCATTTTATTAACAAGTGCCCAATCTATTATTGTGTCTAAATCTTTTTGTAGAAGTTCTTCATCGATCACAGTTTTTATTTTCCGATATATTACGCAGTCGTCAGCAAAAAGACGCACCTGAGAATTAATGCCTGAAGCTAAGTCATTTACGTAGACTAGAAATAATAAGGGACCAATAACGGAACCCTGCGGCACACCCGATTTAGCTTTCGCAACTGAGGATAATTCGTTCCCTACTTTAACCATTTGCTGTCGGTCTCGTAAAAATTCTCTAATCCATAAAACTACTCGTCTATCAATCCCAATTTTGGACATTTTTTGTAACAATATGTCATGAGGTACAAGATCGAAAGCCTTTGCAAAATCTATGATGACCGCATCCACTCTTCCTCCTCTGTCAACCTCATCGACAATGTCCTGGTACAAGGAAACGACTTGGCTCTCACATGAGTAACCTTCTCGGAATCCATGTTGCCCCTTGAAAAACCAGCCGTTATTATCAAGCTCCTTACGGATGTACTCTACAATAAGGTGCTCCATCAGCTTACAAACAACCGACGTAAGACTTATCGGTCTATAATTATTCACGTCACTTTTACTACCCCCTTTATGAATTGGGACAACTATAGCCTTCCTCCAGTCACACGGTATACTGGAATTGTTTATTGAAATATGGAATAACCTCATTAGGTATGGAATAATTGCCTCCCCTGATATTTTTATTATTTCTGCGGGAATACCGTCTATGCCACGTGATTTTCTATTTTGTAAATTATTTATCCGTTTCCTTAGGCTTTTGACTAGTATTTGGAATAAATTTCCCTCATTCTGTTCAATATCTACGTTACAATGACCCTTATTTGTGTTAAAAATTGAACTGAAGTGTGAATTTAGTATGTGATTGAGTGCCAACTGCCTCCTAACACTGATGGAGACACGGAGAAGGGAATGCTGCAACCCCACAGCAAACTCGTCTTCCGTCATTCGGAAGGGCGTGAGAATAGTACCAAATGCCCGACCTACCTGATGCAGGTTTTCTGCATCTCTTTAGGTGAGACACCGGGTAGGATCCTAAAACCATAGCCCGGGGGCCATAGTCAACCCTTGGTTACCTTGCTCTACATTCCACATCCCCCTTTTCAATTCCCTTCCTATGCTTTTAAATAGCAGTTGCCTGTTTCAGGATCAACCTCATTTTAACCACCCCCCCTAAAAAATCGACCTGTGGGATTTTTTTCTCGCAGGAATTTCTTCTCCAGATTGACTGCGGGGCTCACCTGACTTATCGGGAATGCCTCGCACACACAGTTTTTTTTCGAAGTCTCACATGCCAAGACACCTCTGCCTATTTTCGGTGGTACATGTACAGGTTTCGAAGACCTTGGGCATAACGTAAGAGTTTTTCGCTGACGCTATTGGATCAGTCGGCTAACTGCCTCTTACAAGTGGTGGAGACACGGAGCGGGGAATGCCGCGACCCCACAGCAGACTCATCTTCCGTCATTCGAAAGGGCGTGAGAATAGCATTCATAAAATGCGATTCGGAAACGTTCCTGATAATTACTTTGTGAATGCTCATCCTCATAGTTGAAATCGTTGCTGTCTTCTAAATTATTTTCACCCAAATGACACTTTTCCGGCCATGGTCCCTTATCAAATCATTAACTATTCCCGTAATCAAACCCATAGAAGTCTGTATTAAGAATTCTGAAACACCATATATAGGTTGTATTGCTACTTTCTTTTTGTTGAATGTTAAAATCTCTGGTAATATAGTTATTGATTTTTTTGGTAAGAGGCTACATGAGGATGTTCGTGAAACAGGCAACTTCCTTTTAATAGCAGAAGAAGGGCATTGAAAAAAAAGGGAGATGTGGAAGGTTTAGCAAGGTATCCAAGGGTTTAGGGCCCTCAGATTATGCTTTAAGGATCCTACCCTGTGTTTCACCTAAAGAGATGCAAGGAAAAGCCTAGAAAACCTACACCAGGCACACCCACGAATGACGGGAGATGAGTTTGCTTTGGGGTCGCAGAATTCCGATCTACGTGTCTCAACCAGTATTAAAATAATAACTTGCAGTTTTCAAATTGACAACTAAAAATGGTAACGAGATCCTTGCACTGGATGCAAGATACATTGAAATATTCAATCCTTGGACTGGAACTCTTCGCAACCTTCAGTGATTAGCGTGGAGAACTTTTTTCTTTGTCAGTAAATTTCTGTAATTTAAATCGAATACTACTCTTAGTTTACTAATTGTGGGTCAGAAAATAAATTAAACATGGAGACAGTCACGAAGAACACTTTGTAATGTAGTTTACAGTAAGGGTATAAGTTGTAAATTTTAATTAAAGGTTACAATGCAGGTGTCCGTATTGCGTATAGAATAACTAACATTAGTAGGCCTACGCAAAATTCAGGTGTATGTTAATTTTGAAGGGTAATTGCGAAATTGTGGCCTAAACAGTCCAAAAAGTCTTAAACTAAAAATTAATTTCGTGTATCAGCTGGAGGGCAAGACGGACTGAAGGGAATATAGCGAGTTTAGATTCGTATCTGCAAAGATTATTAACATTTCGTTGTTGGAAAAATTACGATATTGAAAGGAAGAGGTAGGAAAATGTAGAGACAAAGAAGAGAGAAATAAGAGAAGAAGAAGAGAAAAAGAAGGGGTCAGAAGAAAAAACAAGGAGAAGAGAGAGGAGAGAGAGTCGATTTGGAGAATTTCAATAGACAGTTTTCGTGTGGAATAAATCTAGGAAATAGTTCTGAAGGGAAAAACAGTCACCCTGCTTCACCTATGACGCCTCCATTCCACCTGGATTTGAAATCCATTGGCGTATTTTTGCATCTTATAAGGTATCGGGAATATAAAATATCACGGTTTTTATAATTTTAATTAAACATTTTTCTGACCTATTATAAATAAGTAACAACAAAACACCTGGCTCTCAGTTAATTCAAAAATATTTCTGACAAATTTCTGTAATAGAAGACGCCTTCTATTCCCTTGGTGCATCATAGAGGCGCCGTCTCTCTTCTTTGATTCCTCTCATTAATGTATTTATTTTTTGTACTCTCTTACACTAGAAATATTTTATTTGTACCCTTATTACGTTCATATATTTTTCATGTTTCTGAAATTAATCGCTGTTCATTTTTCTATTTTCTTTTTTACGTTTATAAACAAAATAAAAAATCTAAGTGTTCAAGTGCATTGAAATTGCAGCTTAATTGCTTGCATGCATTTCGCTATTCCGTTTGCGTTATGTCACCGTGAGAGCCGCATCCAATAATGGAGTTGTACTTGCGCTTGATTATGGCCGTCATTATAACGAGTTTTTATCGTGGCACAGGCGCACAGAGCCTTCAACTTCAGCCGGACGCAAGCGACCAATTAAGAAACAATTTCAACCTCTCCTACACACCCTCAGAGTCTGTCGGAAACGTTTTTCCTGCAACCCACCAGAGACAAAGGAAAGTTCAAAACATTAACCTGTAAAATAATTGAGTAAGAAATATTTAACATTCCACAACAAATATCGTTGAAGTGTTGTGTTGCAGTGAGTTGTCTTCAAAGCAATTATATCTGTAATCATATTTTCATTGCGCGGCGGCTTTATATTTGTACGAGGTCCGTTTCTAAATTAAGTACCGATTTATTTATTTAAAAAATGACAACATTATTTCTCCTGATATTTTATTATGAATCATTGTCTTACACGTCACACTACTTCTCCACATACGTGAAACCAGTTTCTTGTAATCCTAAACCACAGAAAAAGGTAATTTGTGATGAAAGTAAGGTCTGTTCTTCCTGTTTTACATGATCGACGTCGATGAAAGTCACACGGTGGCTAATCCGGACTATAGAGAAAGGAGGGTTGAATTGTTCCTAACCAAATAATGCGGCCAGATCGTTAGTTTCCCTAGCGGTGTATGGCCGGGTGACGTCATTTAGGGTGTTAACAAATGGACTCATTAAATTAATCTGACTTCTTATTATAAATAAAACACAAAGATTGGCTCAGGACGTTGCAGCAGCAAGACAAAATTTTTGTTATATTTTGAATAAAAAACTGAGGTGGTTCTGTTAGTGGGGGAGGACGAAACGTTTTCAAGTCGAATAAATTATTCCACTTCTGACTTTTGGCCATTCTTTGTATTTTATTTTCCATATAAGGACTTTTGTTAATCTGTCGAATCCACTTCTTCACTATTCAATCACCACTCACTATTGATTCCCCCATGCTACACCCCCTAACACAACAGCCAATGAATGTTTGCAGGGGTAAGATCCCTCGCATTCAAATAACGGATCGGCGGGTAATAAAAGTTGTTTTGAACATTTAGGAATGCACAAAAAAAAGAAAGAAAGAACATTGCGATGCCTCTAAGGTGCGCCTGGCGTTCAATTGATTCGAAGATGTGGTCACGAGTGCTCAAAATCTCAGCGTTGCGTGCTCATCAACGAATCTGGATGTGCAACAACTATAACTTGAATATGTATTTGTTTTAGAAATAAATAAGTATTGGATTGTCTCGTGGCTCATCAGGGAAACGTTAAATTATACATTTTCTAAAATTAGCTCGGTTTATCTTCCGCAACAAAAAGGTGCACTGTTATTTTAATTAAACTCTATCAACAGCTGAAAATTCCCGAAGTAATCTCATAATTTTTCATGCAAACAGTTATTATTCTTTTAATAAATTTAAAAAATGTTATTATAATTTTTTAATTGAATTTATAAATTTGAATTTACAGCTGGATAATTCTCAAATTTATTTTAGAGATATTATTTTAATACAGTTAAATATTTGTTATCCCAGAATTGATTATCCTCAGAAATTTTATAAGGTTAAAATCCATTAAAGGTATTGGAAAACATTGAAAGATTTTCAAAATCTTTAGAAATTAAGTAATTAGTTTCTCTGACATTTCGGCCGGAGGAGTCATGGAGTGAGTTTCCGCGAACAGCTAAATTTTTATACCTGAAGAACTCTCAAATAAGAGACGATACGCAGTATGTTTTTTCAAAAATAATTCTATTGAATAAAACTTCTGATTGCATTAAATATGAAAGAAATTAAAGTATAATGGTCAAAAGTGAAGAAGTGTATTACAAATTTATTTTTCATCAATAAATTTAAGGACTTTTTCAGTTGTACTATTTTACATAAAATTTGTAATGCTTTAATTGATTCAATATTTGGCAATTAATCTCATTATTTTATTGGTAATTCTTTGATTCGTGGCATATTTTAGTTTCTTATGTTACCCTCAATTTAAATGGTGTCAAATTTTGGACAATTTGTAGTATAAATTTGATGGAATTTAGAAGAAAGGCAAAAATTGAAAACTGTCGACCGGACCAGAGACTCGAATCCCGGACCTCCCGCTTTCCGGGCAGCCGTTCTACCAATGAGCTAATCAGAGTCGACGTCCAATGACCGATTCAACAGCCTTCTATTCCTGTAAACCTATGCCAGGCTCACCTACAGTTTACTAATCATACTCTTCACGCCTAATTTTGATGGAATGTTTTTCAACTGAAGAAGTACTTAAACTTATGGACGAAATGTTTGCTTTGGTTATAATTTGTAATTTGCAATAAATGCCTGACTATTGTGAGTAAAAATATTTATTTAATACAAAAACAACGATTTATACATATCTGTCGATTCCAGGTATCTATTCACCTATGTCATTGGAGTCACGGACTATACCTCCAGAGACAGCGGTTACAGTCAAAGATGATGAAATTTACCTGAAGAAGTGCTCAAAGACGGATGAAACGTTAAACTTTATTAAGTTTATTGTTTTCCGACATATTTGAACGTAATTTTATTTATTTATCCTTGCTATAATAATATTTTTTTTCATAAATAAAATACAAATAATGGCCAAAAGTCAGTAATGGAATATTTTAATTTGAATTAATGCTTTTCGATCCAAACTGTTGGGATCTCGGAATATTATTAAATTTTATTTAAAGAAATGGAGATATACTAATTGGTTAAGGAGTTTCTGCCGCTACATCCGGGGACTTAAATGTAAAAATTTCTTCTATTTATGAATTTTGGTCATTCTTTGTATTTTATTTACTATTAAGTGAGATTAATTTAATTTTTTCACTTGTAATATATTTTGAGTACCCTTGTGGAAAATGCAAGGTCATTAAGGATTTACAAAGTACGTTATGCTTATAAAAATGGTGGCCGTGCTGGTAGACGAGGTCGTCGGTCGGGAGGAGTTCATCAGGAACCGGAAACTGGAATTGAGTTAGTAGTAACCGCATTCTCTCGACGAAAATTTAATAATGTATACGGGCGAGAAAAAGTTCAATATTTGTGTATTTCAGTTTCCATAAACAAAGAACCTGCGGCTTATGAGGATAAAACGTTGGAGTATAAGTTGCTTTACTGCCAATTCCATATTCATGTTTACACAACACAGGATTAAGATAATATTGTTTGTATAAAACTTACAGTGCATTGAGGAATGTGCCTGTAATTCAAGTCTACATTCGGGTTTGACCATCTGGTTAGGTGTTAATGAAAATATATAGGAGGATAAAACGTCAAATAAAATTCGAGTTAGGAGAAAATCATTTAGGTTTTAGGAAGAAATACAAACCCTGCGTCTAATTTTAGAAGACAGGTTACGAAAATCCGGCCTAGGTTCATGGCATTTGTAGATTTAGAACAAGCATTTGATAATGTAAACTGGAACACACTATTAAGGGTTTTCAAGAGGAAGGGATTAAAATATCGAGAAAGAAGGCTTAGACATAACCTCTACAGAGGACAGACAGCTGTAATTAGAATTGAAAATCAGGACAAGAAAGTAGTAATCAAGATAGGAGTAAGACAAGGATGCAGGCTGTCGCCCATGCTGTTTAACTGATATATAGAACATATGATGAAGGACGTTAAAACGGCATATGGAAAATGAATCATACTGCAAGGAGCCGACGGTATTGTAATATTAGGGGAGTCAGAAGAAGACTCGGAAAGCATAATAAATGGTATGAACGAAGTCCTGGAGAAAGAGTTCAATATGAGGATTAATAGAGGCAAAACCAAGGTGTAGTATGTGAAACAGTGTAATAACAAAGGGTGTTGGATTGGGAAGGGATATTTTCAAGGAAGTTAAGGAAGTATGCAACTTGAGCAGCATAATAAATAGGGATGATAGAAGTGCAGTAGACTTAAAGAATAAGACAGCACAGGAAATAAAGGCTTTTGTAAAAAAGAGGAATTTACTTGCGACTAATATAAGTGTAAAAATTAGGAAATCATTACTAAAAATGTACGTATGGAGCGTGACGCTCTATTGGTGCGAAACTTGGACGGTAGGAGTTGCAGAAAAAAAAAAGAATAGAAGCTTTAGAATTGCGGTGCTGTAGAGAATGAGATGTGTGAATAGAGTAACTAACCAGGGAGTTATAAGCAGAATAAGAGAAGAGAGACTTTGACCAAGAGAAGGGATAGATTAATAGGCCACGTTTTGAGAGAACAGTGTCTTGTAAAATTAGCATTGGAGGGTAGTGTGTGGGTAAGAACAGAAGACGGCGGCAAGGATGGAATGCGCTAAGCAGATTAGGGAGTATGTGGTAGCTGTGTAGAAATGAAAAGGATTTCGCAGGATATGTTAGCATGGAGGGTTGCATAAGAACCGGCTTAGGACTGAATGCCAGAATAACAAGTAAAAAAGCCATTACCACGTATGCATTCTATTTATAACGCACGATATTAATAATTTATTTTTTCAGACTGATTAAATTCAATTCTTATGCGTAACAAATAAATTAATTTTCAGTATGAGTGTATTACCCGTATTCATAACAGCCACTAGTAACGCTCGGCAGACCACGGAAACGCTCAGCTTTACTTTTGTCAAAGGAAGAAAGTTACAGGGAGTTCACTTGAAACCAGTTTTTCATAATATTAATTACGCTACGTAACTCAATGGTTTATTTTTTAGTTTAAGGTGGTTGAAGTTCTTCGAAGTAGATTCTTGATAATTCTCCTGCATGTGGAAAGTTATGGATTTCCATAAATTAACATACTTATTATTTATTGTTTTTCTTCCGGTGATTGAAGGTTAGCGTTACTTAACACTTCTATAACTGAAACATGTTGAAGAAGATGCATGGTTACTACATAAAGTACTCTTTGGGCCATCGAAATAAATATCAACAGCTCCATTCCATTCAACAGTTTCTTTTAACCTATTTTAAATGGCAACTGCCTTCTCAGTTAATTGCCCTGTATTGAACTTAAAAGGTACCGTAGGTATTCCAGTAATTTCAAATCTTATAAAAGTAATCAATCTTATGGACGTCGACTCGGAAAGCCCTCCCTGAAAGCGGAAGATTCAGGGTCTTGCTTACATAATTCCAGTCTAGTCTTCTAAATTTATCTTTAGTATCTTGATATGATCTACAACTGAACCATTTATTTTTCCTTTGACTTAGTAGTTTTCTTTAAGTACTAATAATTAAACATATATATTAAATTATATGTATTATTAATATATATTAAGATATTTTAAATTATTCTGACTGAATATTATAAATAAAATACAAAGAATGACCATAATTCAGAAATAGAAGAAATTTGCGGCAGCAACTCGAAACCTTAATAATTTATTAATTAATTAACTGAAGAGGTCCCGAAAGTTGGGCTACGAAACGTATTAGAATTTAAATTTAATCAATTACTGACTTTCGGCCGTTCTTTGTGCTAATTTAAATATTATTAAGAAACATTTATGCTTTCACTGAATTTGTACGATCGATCTGTTTACGGTGCACTTCTTGTTGTAGGCGCGGAAAAGAAAGCGTTTCAAGGGTGCGTCAAGAATTTTGGTCAAGGACGAACGGAAATTGTAAAACCTCACAAGTGCCGCTTATTTACGAGGAAAGGTGTCCGGGAATTGAATATAGGCTAACTGGTCTCTTGAGTCTGTTATTATCAAAATAATTGAAAGCACCGGGAAGTAAGGTTTTATGGACTCAAGGTAAGGGTGATTACAGGAGAAATCTGAATTGCGATTGGTTGTATCACTATTAGTTTAAATGCAATTTTCATTAATTAAGATTCAAGGAAATTTAATATCATTTAGATATTCCACTTGAAAACCCAATTTTGAGATTAACAGCATTATCGTGGTTAACTAGTCATATTGAAACGCAATGAATAAAAACATACTTTCATATAAACAAATAGAAGTGGTGTAGCACAGTAGGATCCCTATCCAATTTTGTTAAAAATTTTAGAATTTTTAAGGATCTAAAAATTCAGCTTGCTACCTCACAACTCAGGGGACCCGGGTTCAAATCCTGGCATGGGCTTGGATGTTTGTGTTGTCATGGTCGCGAGGAACGGGATTCAGGCTGAAGGTAAATTGATACACTGACCACGTATCACCTCAAATTCGGAATGTGTCATGCGCAGCCGCCTTGGAAGGCCTGGCCCTCAAGAGGTCTGTTGAGCCATTGGAAGAAGAAGAAGAAAAATTCTGCTATAACGTTCTAAGTAGCGACAGACAGCTAAGAAGTGGAATTTTCCGGCGTCAGCCTGTTTTTCGGAAGACGTGCCTGTATACGGTTTTGTAGTGTTAAGCTTGTTTTACTGAAGGAACATTCACCCTTCAAAATTTACCATGGAAACTGTTCCCTGTGTTATAGAAAATTTCCCGCGCTGGACGAAGCACTCATGAGGATTGACGGAAGAAACATCACGTGGGATAGTGTTTTCCTTTGGAGAAGGGATATACGAGTTAATCTGAGAGGCGAGAATTGAAATTTATTCAGAAACAGATCGAACGTACAAATTCAGTGAAAGTATAAAAGTTTCTTTAAAATAGGTTGAAAGGGAGAGGAGGTACAGATGCATAGTTGATCAGGACGTGGAAGGGAGGAGAAGGTGGAGACTGCAACAAGAGTTGAAAGTGAGGCGTGAATTGTTGCTCTTTAGTGAGAACAAGGTAGGTCAGAGGGAAGAAGAAAGAAAATCTGGGTTTTCCTCAAACACCGGCAGTAGCAGGTTCATCCCATTTCCGCCGGCTTCCCAAAGGAAGTTCTGGTCGCCTAGTAACCTGCATCAAGACAAGAATGAAGATAAAACATGTTCGTCAAGTGAACGAAATCTCTGTTGCACGTGGTTACCCTAATATTTAATTAACCATGATATTTAAAAATCATCCCCTTGGATTAATTTATTTGTTTGTAATAGCGCGCAGGACCCTTTTTAAGTGATTGTTTTTTATTCATAAAATTATATTATTATTTTATTTATTAAATTTACAAATGGGCAGATAGATAGAACTTAAAAAATAATTAGTAATCTGTACGTAAGGACCATATTTAACCTATAGTTGAATGTATAATTATATTCAATATGTATATATAAATAAGTGTGGAATCATATTATTAGAAATGAATGTTTTAAAAAAAGAATATTATTGTTTTTGCCTGAAAAAAAAACAAAAAAATTGGAAATATATTTCACTGTAGTTTATTTTTAGAGATTTCGCAGCACTGATCACTTCACTACACTGCACTACACTAAACTTAGATTGAGTCGAAATTTTCTTTCTGTTAGAGGAAGTTCCCCAAACACTCCTGCAGGCAGATTGTTCAAGTCATTAATTGTCCTATTTAGGAATGAGTATTTTCCAACGTCTGTTTTTGTGGTTCCTTGCTTGTAATTTAAACAGGTGATCACTCCTCCCCTCCCGTTCCGAGTCAAATCTTTCATTCTATCTCGAATTCCCTGTCAAGGTTTTTGACCTGCAAAGGCTCTGTAGAAGATGTGTAGCCTAGCTGTTTCTCTTCTTGTCTGTAGCGTATCCCACCCTAGTCGCTTTACCTTTTCGTTCCCATGCCCAGGTCCTATTTGTACGAATTTTGCGGCCCTTCTTTGCACCCTTTCTAAGAATTCTATTTGACCTATCCTGTACGGATCCCAGCATGCTGCACCATATTCCATAAGTGGGCGTACTAATGACAAATATGCCAACTCTAGATTTCGCATTCCCCTTGCTGAGTGTTCTCATGACAAAGTGCAAGGTGTTCCACGCTTTCCTTATAGCATAGTTTACCTGCCCCCAGCTTACCGTTAAAATAAATGCCTAGGTATTTACAGTTTGTCTCCTCGATCACTGTTTCCCCATCTATTTTATATATCGAGGCATATTGAACGCGCATTTTAGTAAAATTAATCGCCTTACTTTTACTATTGTTGATTTTGATTTTATTTCGCTTAGCCCATGTACTTAGAGTATCTAAGTCAGTTTGGAGAGCAGCTGCGTCTTGTTCCCCATTTACTTCCATTTCAATTACACAGTCATCTGCAAAAGGTCGGACCTTAGAATTTATATTATTAGGCAAATCATTAATAAACGTGAGAAACAATAATGGGGCAATAACTGATCCCTGGGGGACTCCCGATGTTACAGATCCGAGTTCTGAAGTTTCTTTCCCAACTTTGAATTCTTGTAGCCCATTTTTTAAGAATTCTTGCACCCAGAGAACTACTCTTTTGTCAATACCTGTCACATCTAACTTCTGGATCAATATGTCATGGGGAACTACATCGAAAGCCTTTCAAAATCAATAACAATGGCGCTATTCTACCACTCCGATCGACTTCGTCTGCTAGATCTTGAAACAAATTGGTTATCTGACTTCCACACAAAAAACCCGATCGAAATCCATATTGGTTATCAAAGAACCACCCTTTAGATTCAAGTTCATCCCGAATGTACGTAGTTATTAAATGCTCCGTGATTTTGCATACTACTGAGGTTAGACTAATAGGTTTCCAAGATGATATATTTGAAATTTTTCCATATTTCGTTTATATCTCCCCCTCTATTTATAAAGTCGCCCAGTTTCTCCCACAAGAAAGTCTGCAATCCTAATTTATTTGTTTTATAATATTGCCAACTGTATAAAATTTCATCTACACCAGTAGCTTCTACGTTGAATTCTATTTCTAATAGAACGCTTTTGTGATGGCTAATTCCTGGCAGTCTGTTGCAGCTAATCAGGTCTTCCGCTGGCCTAACAAGGAAAATATCGAGAATATTATTTTCTCGTGTCGATTCCTTTACTACCTGCTCGAAGCCGTTATCCCACACCAGAGAGTTTACGGCTATTTGCTTTCGGGAATTTGCAAGCTGTCCCTCCCAGTTAACCCCAGTTATATTTAGATCACCAGCTACTACGAATTTCCGGCAACTCTGGCTTAGCATAGTTTTTTCCGCTATTGTTTCCAGAACTGAATTAGTTTCGTTTGGGGGCCTGTAACAAACTATTATGTTCACGATGTCATTTAAACTCTTGATTTCTACGCATATGAGTTCTTCGTTTCCGTGTGACCATAGTATGGTACAGTTGAGTTCAACTTTTGAGCAGATAAATACGCCCCCTCCCCTGTCCCTTCTAAATATTTTGTAATCGGATCTACAAATTTCAGCATCATTTATGTTTGAGTGTAACCACGTTTCCGTACCAATTAGTACATCTGGTTCATATATATTTACTAGATTCCATAATTCCTCAACTTTATTAATTGCGCTGCAGAAATTTACCTGCAGAAAGCGTAAATGTTTTTCCTCCTACCTACCTTACTATCGCTAGCATTTTTTCTAATCGATATTGTCAGCCGTCTTCGCCGTTGGTTGTTGCCGTCTTCTTGGACGTCTTCCTCGTCCTCGTTGTCACAACCTAAAGCGCGAGTAATTTCATTGAATAAATTAAACAACAACCACTGAATCACTTACAGTGTATACAATTAAACGATAACGACACTGCTAAGAATTAACAATAAATATGCTCCTTCCTTCAAAAACAAAAAAAAATGTAAGTGAGAAATTCAACAATATGGCGGAAGATTTCTAATATCGAAACACTCTGAACCTCGAATATCTATATAATAAAAAAGGATGTATATTAGTTTGTATATTCTTCATTCGGATTTAAAAGCGTAGATAGGTTACTTTACCAAAAAAAACTGGTTCAATTAAGAACTAGAGAGGAAATCTACTGGGATTGTGAGAAACCCCATAGCACAAACCTGAAACTAATTATATGTACTAATAACCATGGTGGAAGATCTTCTTCCACCATGTTAATAACTACATCGGCGAACGTGTCAGCCTCCATAATTCTGTGAAGTCAACGTAAACAATACTGGAATGCAGTCCATATTTAATTCTGCTCAATATGACGTAAATTTAATTGTTGCGTAGAACGCTTAATTACATTCTACAATTTACCAACTGAATGAATAAATGACTATAAGTGGTACGAAAGATTTTTATGATACATGGTATATGATACGTTTCATTCAGAACCGCCTTCTATCACGACATATTTCCTTATTTGATGGTATGAAGCAATCTGTAAATATGAACATTCGTTTAAAATAAGTAGAGTGTACATTATATTAGATTAAAAATTTTAGTCACATTAGTCTGTTAAGGAAATAAGACTTGTGAAATTGAGGTAAGTTACGTATATTTACATAAAAATAATGAGAATGGTATAAGAAAGAATTGGATGAGTGTTTGTTGTAGTATAACTACCACATGTTATATCCTCCCTAACTGACCCGTATTCCATCCTTGACCTTCCTCTACTGTTCTTACTGCACACACTCCCCTCTAATCAAATTAAACATTTCGAGATTGAGTGTATTTATAATTACGAAGTCATACGAAATAATTTCGAGTGAGGATTGTAAAGAACTAATGTCATTTAAGTAATTAATATATGTTATACTGAGCAGTTGGCGGTGTTTCGTTATTCTTCTTTTACATTTCATAATTAGTACTTAACGCGCAGGATTTTAATGTTTGCTTTACGTAACGCGTTATAAAGAAATTGACACAACGCTAAATTACATGTTTATCAGAAATGGCTTCCGATTGGACAGTTTGTGATTGAGGAAATTAAAAAAAAACTCTACAGTTACCGGGAGTATGTGACGTAAGAATAATTCTCATCCTCAAGATATCGGGAATATAAATGCCCCACGTGTGTTCTTGACTCCCTGGGAGAATTATTAGCTATATTAAGACATATGTGAGAGGATAAATGTTTTTAAAAAAGTGACGGTATTAATTCCGGTTAACTCACACGTTAACCAAATGAAATACTGTACCGGGATAATATAAACAAGTACCTGGAAAAAATCGTTGTTATAATTATTGAGGAAGGAGTGAAAATGTTTTGATACTTTTTAGTTCAGATGATACGTTGTCAAAGTATATATTTATGAATTATGTGATTATAGACGACGTAGCAGAAGTTTGTTTCAAGCCATAAATAGGTATTAGAAATAATAGTAAATATAGACGGGGTGGAAGGCTAACGACAACACCAAGACTAAGCGTTAACATGATCAGGAATTTGTAAAAAGGTGAGCAAAGTTCGATCAAGAAGTACAAGAAAATTTGAGAGGTGCAAATGTAAAACATTTCAAATTTATTTAAGCCTGTACAGGGATGTTTTGTGCAATTTCAACTCCGCACGAAAAACTTGAACTGTCTCTCCTAGGCTTGCCGCGTGGCAGCATCCATAAAGTATTCCCCCAAGGGAGTCGTACCTGACATCTGGGACGAGGTGGAAAGTGGTGAACAAGTCTGCGACGCGAGATGTGTACAGGAGAGCTTCAGAAAATCCGTACACGCTGCGATCTATTAACACCAACCGAGAGAAGGAAACCGTAAGTAAGAAAATTATTTCATTTAACGAGTGAATCCGTCCACCATTTGTAATGATTTAATAAGCAATCAGAAACCGAAACAGTATAGCCGTGAGTATTTTTATAACGAGTAAGTAGAACGTTAATTATAGCCTTATCGAAAAGAGGAATGTATGATAAATTGACATACAACTATTCTTAAAAGCCGTCACAAACTTACCGAATCGCTTTTCATTAGCCGACGGAGTTTGCCCTTCATCTTCCTTACAGCGAAGAATTCATCGCCGAACACTGATAACATCCACTGTTGCACCACCGTATACAAGTTTTAGATTTTTATGGATGCGAATGGGCTTTTCACCTTGTGCATATAAGAATTCAATCTCTGAAAGCTGTCTAATGACAGCTATTTTGCAAGCGGGTACATTGAAGCTACATTTTGATTTAGGAAGTGGTTGCTGCAGTGGATTTGAGATGAAGGTTCCAGGAATCGCGCCAAATACAAAACATTCTCATAACTAACTTATTTAGCGAGAAAAAACTAAGCATTACGTATTGACCTGTAATGAGTGGCTATGGTAATCGACATTTTGTTTCCCATATTGGATAATTCTTCAACCCAGGTAAACACCAAGGCGCCAGAGAGGCAAGACGTACGGGCTTCAGATCGTGCCAAAAACGCCGCTCTGAGACTTATAATTCCCTGACTTCAGTTCTTTGATCCCGGGAATGTTTGGAAGGCCAGAAGTTAGGGAGAGAAATTGCAGGCCAAGGTTTATGTTGATTGGTGGCTGAGGTCAGGTGACCCGCCATGCAACTCATGGTGGGGTGATTGAAGAAAAATTACCTGCGAGGATGGAGGAGAAAAACTAGATCAGTCGGTCATGGATATTTGACAAAGGAGGGTGCGTTTCTTTGATCCACGGAGTGGAAGTGGTGTTTGTTTCCTATCTAATCTGGGAGCTAATTGCAAAGAAATTCTTAGAATTCATAGAAAGAACTCCATGTATCGACGCCAGAAATCAGCGCTGGAAGGACACCGCCATTAAGCAAAGAAGAAAATGAGACGCGTGTACCTCTGTCTCGGATGTGTTATGACTGTCTTAATGCTGCAGAAATATCCCGCAAAATGAGGATCAGATTAATAATAAACTGAGTAAGCCGAGGTATTTCTCTTTAAGTTGGACCCTAAAGTTTAATACATATTTGTTGCCTTTTTTATTTTTTTAAATAAATTTAATTTGTTTCTAATAGCTCCAACCAGATAATTATTTCTATTTAAATTAAAACCTAAACCGCAGTTCATCATAGACCCATCCTCGTAACATTAAGATGATGGAGTGTGGTATGGGAAATAGTGGAACGACAAAGGGAATTACATTGGGAAGGGATATTTTGAAAAAAGTTAAGGAATACTGGTACTTGGAAAGCGTAATAATTTGAATAGGATAACACAGGCAAGGAAGGCTTTAAAAAATGAGAAATTTACTGACAGGTAATATAAGCATGAATATTAAGAAATCATTGTAAAAAAATGTTCGTATGGAGCGTGGCGTTATATAGGTGTGAAACGTGGACGGTAGGAGAGTTTGAAATGTGGTGCTATAGAAGAATGAGATTGGTTTGATAGAATCACTAACGACTAAGTTCGAAGCAGAATAGGGGAAGAGAGAACAATATGGAGGACGTTGACCAAGAGAAGTTAATGTATTAATAGGCCACGTTTTGGGACATGAGGATCTTGTAAAATTAGCTGTAGAGGGAAGTGTGTGTCTTAGGACTGAATACCACTATGCTATTAACAATCGTCAATTGTTCCTTTATTGTATCTGCCCTCAATGTGGCTAAGCAAACAATATGTATCCATGGGTGTAGATAAGCTTACCACCAGTAAACACACGAGCAGATTTCATCGGCAGATCTGATTGGAGCGCATATAATTGTTTGAACGATCAAATCTGCGTTGCGTTTACACGTGCAGGTCACATCTGAACAATTGACGGTCGTCAGGCGCTGAAATACATATTTATCTGCGTATTCCAGAGATTCCGAGTCAAATTTGTTACAGCTACGCTAACCTTTCTTTTGAATTTAAGCATTTTAGAAGTTTTATAACGTCAATTGTTGGTTGTAGTGGTGAACAATAAGCCATAACAGGTTTTAATTTTATTATTACAATTACAATATAGCTTGATGTCATCAACTAAATATAAAATGTTATTATTTAAACTATTCTACTGAATCATTAAAAAAAATTATCTTCTTAAAATTATTGTTTTGGTAGTTTATTATTAGTATAATAATAAAGTAGTCCTTGAATTTGTTTATTTCGTAATTAGAGATAATTAGCTAAGGTAGTAAACAGATAGCCCCACGCACAATTGTCGGCAGACCTACACTGACGCGTAAAGGACCTCCAGATTTCGCGGCAGATTGATATCTGCTCGTGTGTGGGAAGCCAATAAATGTATACAAATTATAATTATTTAATAGAATAAGAATAAGGGAAGAGCGAACAATATGTAGGACGTTGACGAAGAGAAGGGATAGATTAATAGGCCACGTTTTAAGACATGAGGGTCTTGTAAAATTAGCATTAGAGGGAAGTGTGTGGGGTAAGAACAGAAAGTGAGTCCAAGGATGGAAATGCTAAGCAGATTAGGGAGGATGTGGAATATGGTAGCTATGTAGAAATGAAAAACCTTGCGCAATATAAGTTAGCATGGAGGGTTGCATCAGACGAGTTTGATGACTGATTATCACAACAACAAAACCTCGTAACATTAATGTGAAAATGTATTCACACGGCAGAGTGAAAATATTTTCTTGAAGTGGAAGTTGTATTTTTGTTTTACGAAATTATTTCTCTTATTTTCTATATTTTTCCTGCTAATAATACCAATTCCGCATTTGATTCGGCACGGAGATTGGGCTTAAGACTGCTGGAGAATCGATAGGCTGACTACGTATCGCTCCAAATTCGGAATTTGTCATGTAAGATCGCATTTAGCAGCTAACCCGGTAGGCCAAGTTCCTGAATGAGCTGCAGAGCCAAAGAAGAAGAAAAGAAGACTAACAGTCGATTTAGAAACTGAACTTCTCAAAACGTTTGTTCTCCAAACGTTTTATGAACTGATGATCAACTTCCTTCCATATGCCGCTTAACTGGTAATCCTTATTTTGTCCCAGGTTAGATAAATTATAACTGCCGGTCGCTACGAAGGATTAATTCAACGTAGGCAATTAGTAAATTCTTATGTTTGAAATTCTAAAAGTTTTAACCTTAATAATGTATTTTTAAATCATAGAAAGATGATCTTTTGGATGACTGTTATTAACGTGTCTTGTGCTATTTTGAGATTGTAGGTCTCCAGGGAACCGTTAGTAAGGCATGAAGGGATCCACTTCAGCTCTTCGGTGACGTTGAATCTAGCCTTGAGTCTTGAGTCTGTGTGTATTACCTCGAAGGGTTGTTAAGAGGTAAGAAAGGTGAGGAAAGTTCGGTTTGTGTGAGTCTGATCAGGTAAGAAATATGATCTTCCCAAGGATCCAATCGAAAATTCCATTACATCTGATCAGAAGACAAATTTTAAGGAGAAAAAAAGCGAGGCGTTTCTTATAGAGCCACCCTCGTATATACGTCATTTCGATCCTGGCTCTTTGCTCCTTACATTGTCACTGTACAGTTTGAAGCAGTATCAACAATATACACCAATTTTCATCAGAGAGTCTTTTCTCTCGATTTAACAGTACGTTTTCCCTCAGAAAAATACACAATCCTTTATTTCACCAATTCCTCTCCTATACCCACGTGACGTTGAACTGTATAATTGGTGTCATATCAGTCTTTCAGTCACAACTCACCTTTAATAGTTGGTTGAGTAACTTTTGTTGTGTTGTTTGGATGATTTATGGCGGCTCTATCTTTTCATCTGCATTTCATTCCATTGCTTACTTTTGGTCCTGAACTAGGGTTCGATTGTGTGCTTCAATAGGGTCAGAAAATGGGTATGAATATATTTTACTTCAAATATTCCAAGATTCCGCGAATAAACGCGAAATTTAGTGGTTTTTGTGAAGTTCATACTACAAAAAAATCTTTATTCTTACTTTTCAGATAATTTTTCTTCCTTTTACAGTGTTTCCTCCATAAAATCCTAACGTATCCTCTCCTATTAACGTATATACTATTGTTTTCATTGGAAAAAATATTTTCTCAGTACTCCTCCTATTCTTTATTTCACTATTTCTATTACTTTTATCTAAATGTTATTTTATTGGTATTTGTAACTCATTTTAATATGACATGTCCCATTTTCTTAGCAAAGAATAAAGCGACTAAAATTTGTAATCTAACGTTGTTGACCGAAGATTTTCGCAGAGTAGATACGGAAGAAATTCTGTCGGTTCTGCAGCCGGGCGAGATCGTCGAAAACAAACGACGTAACATCCATTTTCACCAGAAGAAGGTAACCTAAACGTCGTGTGTTTTCGACGAAAATTCGACGATCTCGCCCGGCTGCAGAACCGACAGAATTTCATCTAATATAATGTTCACT
Source organism: Eucriotettix oculatus (assembly GCA_034510155.1). NCBI lineage: Eukaryota > Metazoa > Arthropoda > Insecta > Orthoptera > Tetrigidae > Eucriotettix > Eucriotettix oculatus. The sequence continues at coordinate 9,675,937 of CM067377.1, read as the reverse complement.
GCATTTGTTGTAAACGGTTCATACTTCTATGGTAACAGATGCATGGTACTTACATAATTGGACAATTGCCTCCGTAGTACCAATAAGTATGTCATGTTACAAGGCGGTTCTGAAATAAAGCGGAAACTTACAAACTCGCGTATTATAAAACTCTTTCGCATTGTTTATAGTCGATTGGTAACTTGCAGGATGTAATTGTAAATAAATAGACGTCGTGTTGGGCGGAATTAAATGTGGCGTCTGTCTCAGTATTCTGTTTCAATTCTCGAAGCATGTAATACGAATCTTTCAAATTACAGTGAAAGTAGATATCCCCAAGTCACTGAAGGTGCAGCAGAATGCTTCAATGGTCCTCCTAAACTGAAATATCCAGGTGAAATTCTTTCGTTCTCCTGCGAAGTAATTCCCTTGAACCATACCGTCACATCCGGGAGTAAACCGTGGAGGTAAAACACAATAAATAATTTCCAAAACCTGAAGGGGAAAGTTGAATACATCTGGACCATGAAATTTGATTGCAATTGGGTTATAATTCATCAAAATGGAATCAGACCAAAATTAGAAAAAGTCCAACAGATAAATGAATAAAAGTCTATTTTTTGGCGACCCCACGAGTGTTTCTTTCCTTTCCTCTCCTTTGGTAACGGAAAAAGAGATCAACGTGAAAAACGACGACAATTGTATTTAGGGGTGAAATGATGCGTGAAAGTCCTGATACGGCAAAGAATCATAAAGACAAACTCGGCGTCGTCGTAGATGTATTCGAGAACGGTTCGCGGGATTTACGAAGGGCGCTGATGATCCACGAATGCGGTTGTCGATGACCACGTGACACGGTTTTCCGATATGCAAATAAACGTCTCCGTCCTCATTGTGACTAAGCAAACAAAATATATTCATGTGTGAAGAGAAGCATACTACTAGTAAAATTATAGTAATAAATGTATGCAAAATATTATTCTTTAATAGAATAAAAATAGGGGAAGAGCGAACAATATGGAGGACGTTGACCAGGAGGAGGGATAGATAATAGGCCACGTTTTTAGAGATGAGGGTCTTGTAAAATTAGCATTAGAGGGAAGTGTGTGAGGTAAGAACAGAAGAGGGAGGATGGAATACAATAAGCCGATTGAGTAGAATGTGGGATGATGTAGTTATACGAAAATGAAAAGGTTTGTGCAAGATAGGTTAGCATGAAAAGTTGCATCAGATCAGTCTTAGAACTGAATACCGCAACAACAAATTTTAATTGTGTAAATATTTTTCTTCATTCAAATCGACCTAAACTCCTTAATTTGGTACAAACAATGATATTATAAATATTCAATTCGAAAATGTGATCAGTTAAACGTGTTGGGCTTATTTATTTTGTATAATGAAGAATAAGAAGAGAAGTAGAGCACATGGAAGGGGGGTGATGATAATAAATAAGAAAGATTTTCTTAAATCCTTAAATTTTTCCCCACATTTCAAGTAACCACGGCTGATTTAGACCTATATTTGAACAAGACAACCTTATAAAACCAAAGCTGAGATTTTTCAATCAATTTAATTCAATATAATTTTTGTCAACTGCATAAGCGAGAATTTTATGGTAAACTTTGTTAAGTGTGTATTTTAAAATTGATGCTTTCTTTTAATTGCATGCTCTTGACGTGTTAATAAAATTTTATAGTTGTTTGAATAATAAATTTGAGGTTAGAGATTACGTTTTGAGGCTGAATCCACTCATGTAAACGGCTAGAGAGTGTAGCGGAGTGAGTGGTGACGTCATTACGAGTAGGAATTGAAGAAAAAATTACGGGCGTTGGAATCATGATGAGTATCTACAGATGGCAAATAAGAATATATTCACATAGTTCCATTACTTATATCTCCCTCTTTTAATAAGATTTTTGAACCAGGTGAATAGGGAGACCTGACAACGCGTTCTATACTGCTTAAATTTCATTAGTGCCGAATTAAATACTATATCGGGCTAATACAAAATAAGTACCCGGACATGACCGGACAACCAGGAAATAATTAATAATTGAATTGAATGTTATCCCACAGATTTAAAACTTCATTTGTGCAAGTACTTGCTTTTACTATGTAAATATTAATTGGGTGACCTCCTGCGGTGTAGTGGATAGCGTCGTTGCCTCACAGCACAGGCCCTGGGTTCGAATCCTGGCATGTTCTTGGGTTATGGTCACGGAGACTGGAAATAAGACTGCTAGTGAATCGATACGCTGACAACGTGCCACTCCAAATTCTGTATGTACCATGCAAGATGACAGTCCGTAGCCGACCCGGTAGGCCCAGACCCGCAATGGGCAGTAGAGCCAAAGAAAGAGAAATATTAATGGACAAATAAATCGGAATGATATATTCATGAAGGATGTTTCGAAATCTTCATGGGCCAACACAACGTTTCATCTACATCAAAAAAATCTTTCCTTTCTTCCATGGCTCTACAGCCCATTGAGGTCCTGGGCCTACCGAGTCGACTGCGGACTGTCATCTTGCATGACACATTCCGAATTTGGAGTGACACGTGGCCAGCGTATCGATCCTACAGAAACCTCTACCTTTATTAATTAAGAGACTTTAACGAATTAGTTACCTTGGTAAGCCCAGAGATGTCACTTATTCCCATTAATACTTAATATAATAAAAAATTATTTTATCAAGTAATCAGCGTACGAAATAACTTTGCCTAATTTGCTAATATACGTAAATTTGGGAAGATGCAGAACAGATCACAATTTAATTTCTCTTACTTTGGCTCTCTTTTATGGGTAAAAAGGTGAAGAGGATTTCGTAGAATTACATTCTGTGAATGTTTCAAATCCCTGGAATATCGTAACTGCGCATAGAAAAGCCAATATTAACTACTTACAAGGGAAACGAAACCAGTAGCATTTATTTCTAGAATAGAATAGACTGACGTTACGTTTTATTAAAACTTGGACCTGGACACAACCTTTGATACTTATTAAAATTCTCTGTTAGTTACTCTTCTTCTTCTTCTTTGTTCTGGGCCTACCGGGTCGACTTCGAACTGCCATCTTGCGTGACACATTCCGAATTGGAAGTGACACGTGGGCAGCGTATCGATTCTCCCCGACTTCGCGACCATGACGACAAACATCCAGGATTCAAACCCGGGACCACTGGGTTGTGAGGTAGCGACGCCACTACACCACAGGAGGTCGGCGTGTGTGATACTCATCTTCATAAATTATTAAAATATAAATCTTAAAGAATGTAATGTAATTCCAACCCTCTATTCTTAATGTACCCATTTCGTCATTCTTTCTTTTTTCACAAATTATGTTTCTGTGTGATTTTCTCCCGAGCTTCAATTAGCGAATGGAGTAAAGTACGTTAAGATGGTAAAATATTTACTTAATAACTATATATTAATATAATAATAAACCACATTACTCGTAACTGGTAATAAACACTACCAAAAAATTATATTACTATTTAAATGATTTAATCAGCCTCTTTGTCAGTAATTTATAATTTAAATATGAAATGTTACGACGTTTCGTCTCTCATTTGAGACTTCTTCAGGTACTAAAACAATTTACTAATTGATTATATTGTTATTTAAATTTTAAAAATAACATACTACTCAATATAATGGACGTTGGGAATTGCAGAAAGTCTTTGAAATGCGGTGCTATAGGAGAATGCTGAAAATCACTAACGAGGAAGTTCTAAACAGAATAAGAGGAGAGAGGACTTTGACGAAGGGTGGGGATAGATTAATAAGCTGCGTTTTGAGACATGAGGGCATTGTAAAATTAGCATTAGAAGGAAGTGAGTGCGGTATAAACACATGAGGAAGGCCAAGGATGGGAATGTAAAGGCTTGCGCACGATAGTGTAGCATGGAGGGTTGTATCATACCAGTCGTAGGACTGAATGCCAAAACAACAACATTGTAACTGATAGGAATGTCTAAATATCAAACAATGACAAGGACCACAATTGATGGTCGAAACGTTTAGTTTAAGTTAAAATTATTCTAATTTTTCTTCTAAATGCCTGATATACGGGTCGTTAATCCTTCATTTATATATGTTAATTGGTCTTATGAAGTATGAATGTTGTTTAACAAAATATTTTTAAAATGATTGTTTGAAATGGCCGTTGAAGAAATTGTAAATTCTAGTTGTTTCTGCATATTGAAAAACAGAAAAACACTTTCCTATAAGCCTAGAACTCTTGACTTCCCTTTCTGTATATATATATATATATATATATATATATATATATATACATATATATATTCAAGTGGTATCAGAGGCTCGGCGAAAGAATTCAATAACTTCAGCGTGCTTAATGTTTAGTTTCCTGGGGAACACTAATAACTACTTAACCACAAATGGCCGTAATCTGAAATACGGCGGTTTTAAATAAATAAATCAGAGAAGTCTCCAGTTACAGAAACAAACTTTGTATGGGAGTAATAAATATATAACGATGTATTTCTGCCAGTTCGTACAAAAGCCTCTTTTAGTGAAGAAGCGGTTTAACGAAACCAAGAAAGTAGGTTGAGATTCTTTTCTGGAGCACATTTATAGGAGAATTGAGAAAAATGGCCAGTTGTGGAATAGAAGCATACGAATTATAAGGAAAATGAAACTAAAGACGTCCTCAGCTGTTTAAAATTAACGCTAAACAAATAATAAATCTTAATTTATATTGAAGTTAAAGGCGAAAGAATTTCCCTTTTACTGATTTATGTCTCAAATACGCGATGTAAAAAAAATTAATAAACGTATTGCTGAACGAAATAGACGTCAATTTTGTTTGTTGTAGGCCTTCTATATATTACGGTCTGTAATTGAAATTGTTCTTGATTCACAAGTCGACCAACCAGGGATATTAGTATTTTAACTGAAAATGTAATGAAGTTGGTACTCATGTGAAGAGCAAAGCGTTTTAGGCCGTTTGAAGTTACTTCAAGATGTCAACGACGAACAGAGTATTTAATTGTTTGAGAACTGTGAAAAACTTTTTGTTTGCTTAGAGTTTGTATGGTCTTTACTTATTTATTTTGACATTGTCAATGTAATGTCTTTATTCTAACCAATCAACCACTTAAAGTAATTAAAGGAGTTATAATAATTTGGGAAAATGGAGGAAATATTCTAAAAACCCACACCGAAGTCCTTGAGATATGTTTTCATGCTTCTTGGCCTGGAATATCAGATAAGTATATATATATATATATATATATATATATATATGTAGATTATTGGACACGCAAATTGACGTCATTGATTCTCGATTACAGGTATACGTAAATATGTAATGTAGTAAATGAATTCATTTGGTCCTGTCCAGAGTGAGAACTTTGTTTCTATCTTTTCGATTTTTATTCTGTTTATATTGTAGCGCAGAAAAACCATCCCCAATTCAATTCGTCTTTTAGGAGGAGAATATTCCATGACAAACGGAGCAGATGCGGAAATTCCGGGTTTATAGAGGCGCCATGTAATCGCGGAGATTCGTGCCAGCAACATATATCTTCATATTACAGGTCTTTGGCCACTAGGGAACTATGGTGTAGGAAATTTTCCCCTAGGTCAGTCCCTTCTCCCGAAAGTGTGGATGCCGCTGTCATCAAAAATTAATTACGATTCGTGAAAAAAAATCACGTAGAAATGAAAAGAAGAGGTTAGCTGGGAAAGGACAAGGAGTTAAAAAATGGCAGTGTGCCTTTGAAGTTGGAAGGAAGAGGAAGGCAAGGAGAGGAGAAGAAACCTAAGCATGTTAAGTTTTTTGAAGTTGGTTGATGTCTCGAAAGATGGTAAGAAGAATAATTTACGAATAGGGAAAAAGAAGACACAATAATTTTTCTAAAGCAAGCAAAAATTTATATCTCATCCAAAACTCTCTTCTGATATGCGAACACCTTGACAAAGACTGAAGACTCCTCGTCACGTTTGACGGAGCAAAAATCTCCTGTTTTTCGCTTGCCGAGATCACACCCTTTATTAAGAAAGGATCTCTACAACTTGTTGCCCGCCATGTTAGAACCACGAGAAATTCCCGGAAGTCATCCCGAAACGAGCGAAAAAGAAAACCATGTCTGCGTTTCCGGCTCAATCATAATAAGCCAGATCTCTGCCAACCGTTATTGCTCACTCCTCACAGTAATTAACCCTGATAAGTCTAGTGTAAAGCTAAGCTGTTTCCATTTCAACATTTCATTTTCCCTAAGTTTCACATCGTTGTTATTATATAGAACAGGCCCTAAGTAGAAATTAGAGTTAAATATATTTATATGGAAATTATAAATATCTAATTAAATTTTGCTTATTTCCCAAAGAATTAAAAGCTCTCCCTTTATAATATCGTTTTATCGATATGCATTAATGTAAGGCATACTCAATTTATGGATACAACTTTCAACAATTTGACCAAAATAAAGAATAATTAATTAAAGAAAGGAAGTAATATAAGAATTTTTAATTTTTGAAGAGACAAGTTGTATTGGACATGTTATGCAACCTGAACAGAAGATTTTTTTACTCCTAGTTTTTCCTTAGTAAAACAAGTTTGTATTGATCTGAAAATAACTCACATTTTTACAGAGAAATATTTCACTCCTTTGTGGCTTATTCTATTGAAGTTGCAGATTGCTTCTTCTGGGAAAGACGTCCCACAAACTGGGAAAGTTGTGCTCTGGATTGTCAGGATTGCGGGTGGAGTAAGATATTCCTGATACATAGCTGTTGATGGCGCTACACACTCCACAAATACTTACCGTGACCCATCAATTTCTAAAAAGTTTTCTTTATTAAATTGTAGATTTAGTAAATATTACTCATGGCTTAAAAATATAAATTATAAAAATCTATTGACATAATTATTTATGTTTGTATATAATTTTTTGCCAATGGCATGATCCCATTTGCAAAATCATATATTATGATATATACGCGACCTGAGAAATTGAAAAGCGTCAGGAATTGACAACATTCCAGCGGGGTTGATACGATAATCGGGCGAAGAAACAATATCATGGCTGCTCAGAATAGTTTGCGAAATCTACGAAGCAGAAAGAATAATAGAAGAGTTTAGTAACAACAAAATTATAACCATACTGAAGAAGACTGGGGCTGATAGACGCGAACAGCACAGAACAATTAGTTTAGTGTCTCATGCATGAATAATATTAACGAAAACAGTATATAGGAAGATGAAACGACAAATATAATGTAATTTAGGAGAAGATCGGTTTGTTTTGTAGGGACAATAAAATAAATTTTTAATTTTGCGTCTCAGTTTATAAGATACGGTAGTAAAAAACAGGCCTACAATCAAGGCATTTGTAGATTTTGAAAAAGCGATTGTTAATGCCAACTGGAACACACTATTAAAGATTTTGAAGAACGCAGTAATAAAATAGCCAGAAAAAAGGCTTATACATAACCTCTACAGAAAGCACTGAGCAGTAATTAGAATTGAAAATCAAGAAAAGAAAGCAGAAATCAAGAAAAGAATAAGTCAAGGATGCAGTCTCTCGCTCATAATGTTTAATTTTATATAAAGCAGGCGATGAAGAAAGTTAAAACGGAATATGGGAAATGAATTACACTGCAAGTAGAAGAAATGAAAATCCTACGCTCTGCCGACAATATTGTAGTACTAGGGGAGTCAGAAGAAACTTGTAAACAATAATAAATGGCATGAACGTGATTCGGGAGAAAGATTTCAATATGTGGATTAATATAGGGAAAACCACGGTAATGGAATGTAGTATGGGAAACAGTAGAATAAAAAAAAGATGCTTTGAAGGGCGATAACGGTTTCTGCTACTTGGGAAGCGTAATAGATGGTACAAACATATTATTCATAAAGTGTAGGATGATACAGACAAGGAAAGCTTTCGCAAAAAGAGGAATTTACTTACGGGCAACATAAGTCCGAATATTAGGAAATCGTTGATAAAAATGTTCATATGGAGTGTGGCGTTATTTGGGTGCTAAACGGGGACGATAGGAGTTCCAGAAAGGAAAAGAATAGAAACCATTGAAATGTGGTGCTATAGGATAATGAAGATGGGTGGATACAATCACGAACGAGGACGTTCTCAACAGAATAGGGGAAGAGGGAAAAATATGGAGGACGTTGACCAAGAGAAGTTATTAGACCACGTTTTAAGATGCGAGGTTCTTGTATTATTAGCATTAGAGGTAAGTGTGTGGGGTGAAAACAGAGAAGGGAGGCAAGGATGGAATATAGTAAATAGATTAGGGAGGATGTTGTAGTTATGCGGAAATGAGGGGTTTCATCAGACCAGTATTAGGACTGAATACCACAACAACAACCCCATGTGTTATTCATTCTCTTATTCACCATATATTTTAACCTTTAATCATAAAGAAAATAGATCAGTGACGCAGAAATGTAAATAAGATCACTCAGTCACTCTGTGGTTTTTTTGGGTTAACATTCTACATGAGAGTGATCCTGAAACAGGCAACTCCCCTTTAATAGCACAGGAAGGACATTGAAAAGGGGGTATGTGGAAGGTAGAGCAAGGTACCCAAGGGTTAGCTAGGGCCCCGGGGCTATGGTTTAATGATGCTACCCGGTGTTTCACCTAAAGAGATGCAGGGAAAACCCTAGAAAACCTGCATCAGGTAGGTCGAACATTGGGTACTATTCTCACGCCCTTCCGAATGACGAGAGACGAGTTTGCTGTGGGGTCTCAGCATTCCCTTTCCGTGTCTCCACCAGTTTCTGGAGGCAGATGGTCGACTGATCCAATGGGATTAGCGAGCAACTCTTGCCATATGCCCAAGGTTTTTGACCCCTGTACATATATCTCCTAAATTAGGTGAAGGTGTCTCGGCATGTGAAAACTTTGATAAAAAATACCCAGAGAGAGTGCGAGGCATTCCCCACTCAATCAGGTGAGCCCCGCAGTAACTCAGGGGTGAAGCGCCTGCGAGAAAACTCCAGCAGAGCCCGTCTCCTCCCTACAGTCACTATGTTTCTTAAATACGAATGAAATTAGTTCAAAGCTACTACTCACATGCAAGTAAAATACCAAAGATGTGCTAAAGGCGAATAATATTTTCACAAAATGTAGTATTTCTTTAGGTCCGTACAGTATTTATTGTAACTTTCCTCCAAATGTTTTTTGTAATTTGCAATTAAAATAATAAAAATAAGTAATATATATTTATAAATTGATTTGAAAAACGTTAAAAATAACTAACTAACAATTAGTGATAGAATTAATCGTTTAAAAATTTCATTTTTCTAGACATTTATTAGTCTTATTAATTATAAATATAAAACTTTAAACCATAACTAATACATACTTTGAAAAAATTAAACTTTATATTTTCAACATGATCATTAATTAGTTAAAATATTGTTAAATTTTACCTTCAATTGATGAATAGTTTTAGAAATGCCTGTTCATTAGGAATAGGATTTTTTCACATAATAGGATTGTTCGTAATTTATAGTAGTATAAGAAATGTGATATTTAAATTTGATGTTATTTGTTGAGCAATGATGTGACTTATGGTGGAAGTAGCATCGTTGCAGAGTGTGTTATCTTTGTTGGTTTTTAACTTACATTTATGTTTCAGCAAGCAATAATATTATTTGAAGCTTTCATACCTGTCAGTAGATACGCCTTGTCATTTGACGGAGGAGAAATGTTGACAATAAAGAAGTAAGTTTAATATTATATTATATGCATGTTATCATTAGGCACACGTTTACAGTCACAGTACCAGTTACAATATCTTGGGTATTAGTATGTTCTTATGTCAATCTTAATCGAAAATAAAATTTGGAGGTAAAGCAATTACTTAATATTGGTTATGATAAAGAGTAAGATATCTAATTTGAGGCGTGACGTCAACACTACGTAATCTCAGAACTTTCAGATAGCAAGTAATAGTACGGATATTGTTAATATAATCAGGAATTCAAATTTAATGTGTGTTTATCACCAATTCTTTGGTTATAATAACTAGGGACACCATCGATAATTAAAAAAATACAATATAATTTTGTTTCCTGAACAGGCATCATCTCAATTCGATTACTACATTATATATTTACGTATGTCCGTCATCAAGAATCCATTATAAATTATTTTTCTTAGATTGATAACTGATGTCGATTTAAGTAACAGGAATTGGAAAATCGCTGTAATTTTATAGTCGTTACTATATTTTAACCAAAATGGATATCACATTCTTCCTATGACGGTGCGAGAGGGGGAAGGGGGATTTCAGAGACGTGAATAGTAATCCAGCGTGCCTGTTACACAAATATTACGCCCGGTAGTGATAAAATGTGGATAGTAATTGCGAACGCACATTCCTACAATTCCTTGTTGTTTTTTTCTGCAAGTTGTTCATGATTCGATATATTTTGAACATCTTTAGTTCTCTCTTTAACCGCAATATTCTGTACGATTATTTATTTAGTGGAGCATAGCCCTCGGAGGCTATTATCTCCAGAGGATATGGGTCTTACTTTCAGGGATACCTAATTCTCTCTCCCTCTCTGGTTTTTAAGGTCCTCACGTGCCAAGGAGGTAGGGTGTATGTTCCGAGGCCTCAAGCTTTGGGTATAAACTTATAGTCGTCCTCTGATCGTATTGGGTCAGCCAGCCAGTTGCTTCCTAAACTCGTCGAGCCATCGAGAGGGAAATGCTGCGACTCCACAGCAAACTCCTTTGCCCTCATTCGGAAGGGTGTGAGACAAGTACCCAATAGCCCGACCTACCTGATATAGGTATCCGAGGACTTCGTCTCTATCTCTTTCAGCTGAAACACGCACATATATATAGCTATAGTCACGGCATGCTATTAAAGCAATCGGCCAACTGCCTCCTGAAACTGGTGGGGACACGGAGAAGGGAATGCTGCGACCCCACAGCAAACTCGTCTCCCGTCATTCGGAGACGTGAGAATAGTACCCAATGCCCGACCTACCTGATGCAGGTTTCTAGGGTTTCCCTGCATCTCTTTAGGTGAAATACCGGGTAGGATCCTTAAACCGTAGCCAGGGGCCCTAGTAAACCTTTGGCTACCTTGCTCCACCTTTCGCATCTCCTCTTTTCAATTCACTTCCTATGCTATTAAATGGGAGTTTCCTGTTTCAGGATCACCCTCATGTAGCCTGTTAACGAAAAAAGCCTAGACAATCACAGAGCTGTAGGAGTTTTCACTCGCAGACATGTCCGCGGATGGTCAAGGGTTAAACCTGACTATGCTGGGAATGCTTCGTACTCTCTCTGGGTTTTCTCAAATGTTGAGGTACCTTCACCTATTTTAGGATCCCATTGGATCAGTCGGGAAACTGCCTCCTAAAACTAGAGGAGACACGGAGAAGAGAATGCTACGATCCCACAGCAAACTCGTCTCCCGTCATTCTGAAAAGCGTGAGAATAGTACCCAATAGCCTGACCTACCTGATGCAGGACTTCTACGGCTTTCCCTGCATCTCTTTAGGTGAAAAACCGGGTAGGATGATTAAAATATTGCCCGGGGGCCGTAGTAAACCCATCCCCCCTTTTAGTTCCCTCCCTATTTTATTAAGGGGGAGTTACCTGTTTCAGGATCACTCTCATTTAAGTGTTACCCAAAAGACACCACTAAATCCTTCGCTACTTTGCCCTAACTTCCTTATCCCCTCTTTTCAATTCCGTCGAAATGCTATTAAATGGCTGTTGCTCGTTCCAGGACAGATCATCCTCATCCCCCCCTATTTTCCAAGAAAAGCTGGTCTAATCGAAGGTCAATTTTTCTGATTAAACACCAATATTAAAACATTAATTATTTTTTAACAGGAAGGAAATTGAAAAGGGTAGAGCAAGGTAGTCTAGGGTTAATTTTTTAGTGGTATATTCGATTTTAATTAATTTCATAAGTAAACTTGACTGCTATTTTGAACTATAATAATATTTTTTTTGGTGAATACCATATTTTATCTGAAGACAATGAAATATTTGGAGAACCACACATAGGATCAAAACAAGTGTGAATAAAAATGCTCGTCTAGAAGGTAGACATCTAATGATACGAAACTCGACATTCCCACACCCTGGGGGTGGGGGAGGGAAGAGTTAAAATAATTAAATGGGAACCACATTTATTATTGCAGATTACGATTTTTCAGAAAAACTTTTACCTACGATTTGAGTCATTTTGCTCACAGATGACGTTGTAATCGACAAAAATCAAGATGGGTAAAAACGGGGATATCTAAAAATAGGCACCAGATCAGCAAAATAAAATTAAATGTTTTATATTCTTACTAATGCTAATTAATGACACCATAAGTATCCACCCACACCCACTCCCTAGGGGTGGGGAAGCGAATTATGCAAGTAATTAGCTCAATAGCTTAAATCGTTTGAAGAAACCGAATCTGCAATAAAAAATAGGGGTTCCCATTTAAATTTTTTAACTTCCCCAGGGGGTGAGGAGGGGTCGAATTTCATATCATTAGATGTCCTCCTTTGAGACGAACATTTTTAATTCAAATCAAAGTTTTATCTGGCATAGTTATATCGATTAGTAAAAACATTTGTCATGAGGTTATGTGCCAATCGCCTTTTAGTCACTGGGTGAAGAATTCCCTATATTGGAGACGCTCAGTACAAGTAAACACCAAAGGGCCAGGGAGGTGAGACGTCGGAATACCGAGCGTGCCAAAAACACCGTTTGGCGATTTAAAAATCTGGTACCTGAATCCAGTTTCTTGACCCCGGGGATTTTGAAGGCCGCGTCCGCTTCCAGAAATTAGGGAGAAAATCGCGAGTCAAGCTAAATTTTTAATAAGAGGCTGAGGGTCAGGTAATCCGCCATGCATCTCGTGGTGAATAAAGGAGATGACTTGCGAGGATGGACGTGAAAAATTTGGTCAGTTGGGCATGGAGAATTGAACAAGTAGGAGTGCGTAGTAGTTGAGCCACGACACTAGAGAAATTAGTCAGTCAGGAACTAACTTAGAAGCAATCAGGCGAAGGGAAAACGAGGAATCTTGCTTGCGAATAGATGGAAGGATGTTCTTACAACGAGGCGAACTGCAAGAAAGTGGAGTCCTGTCCAAGTAATTTCTCAGAGCCCAGGAACGAGCTCCAGAGGCAACCAGAATTCGTGGAAGCGGATTTCAAGATACCGACGTGGGCAAAGGACGAAGCTGTATATAACCCACAATAAATCTCAGGCGAGTTACTGCCAATATCGAAAAGTGCGTGTTGACGATTTTTTGCTGCACGATATACCCATAAAATATGACCCTTAAGTAGATACAATCTTACTAAATGCACTTGAGTTAGTCGTGGTAAATTTTTAAATTGTATTCTTAAGTTTAGCAATTATTGTTTTCTTTTGATTTCTGTAAATAAATTGAATTTGTTTTTATTTAATCCAACCCATTAATTTATTTTGATTTAAAGTAAATTATATATATATATATATATCTTATACATATAAGATATTTTTTTACTCTTAATTTCTGAGAAAATCCTTGAGGAAAGTCAGCTGATAATTCCTAAAGAATTATGTTTATCCAGTAACTGATGATATTACGTTTTTAAGGCACAATGCATTTGAAGTGTCGGGAACGGAACTCATAATATAACAGCCCTCTTACGTACGTGTAAAATAAAATATCATTGTTATGTGAGCGTAATTATTCTGCAACTGGAATACGATGCTTAAGTCGCGGAACTTACGGAAGCTAATTTGGGCTGTATTATTCCTTAGTGAGTAATATTGTGCACCGAACCCGCAGAAATCTGAAGACTGCTGCTGTTGCAGCTGCTATGAGGCGAAGTTTATTCAAGACTGAGGTTTCTATGACTGTATCACAGATAATTCCAGGGACAAGAACTCGCTGAGTAATTACTTGTAGAGGACTTACGTTACAGTGCAACATGCTATTTTCAAGGAGAAGAATTTTATGCCAATAAAGTAAAATAAAGCTAGAAAAATAATAATTTTGTTTCTTTAATTTACGGTTTAATTCGATATCAAATCTACAATTAAATTAAGGTTACAAAACAGAACTGGAATAAAATATCGAGAAAGGAGGCTTATATTTAACCTCTACAGAAGACAGGCAGCAGTAATTAGAATAGAAGATCAAGAAAAGAAAGCCGTAATCAAGAAAGGAGTAAGGCAAGGATGCAGTTGTCACCCATACTGTTTAACTTATATGTAGAACTGGCGATGAAGAAAGTTAAAAAAGGAATATGGAAAAAGAATCATACTGCAAGGAGAGGAAACAAAATCCTTACGCTTTGCCGACGATATTGTAGTATTAGGGCAATCATAAAAACTTGGAAACCATAATAAATGGCATGAATGGAGTTCTGGAGAAAGAGTTCAATATGAGGATTAATGGAGGGAAAAGCAAGGTAATGGAGTGTAGTATGGGAAATGTAGATTAATATTGGGGAGGGATATTTTCAAGGAAAGTACGAAATTATGATACATAGGCAGCAAGCATAATAACTAGAGTAGGAAGGTAGGAACTGCTTTCACAACAAAAAAAAAGGATTTAAATTACGACTAATATAAGTGTGAATATTAGGAAATAGTTGCTAAAAATAATCCTAAGGAGCGTGGCGTGATGTGGATGTGAAACGTGGTGGATGGAAGCTGCGGAAAGGAAAAGAAAAAAGCCTTTGAAATGTGGTGTTATAGGCGAATGCTGAAAATCAGATCAGTGGATAGAATCACTAACGCGGAAGTTATATACAGAACAGGGGAAGAGCGAACAATATAAACGACGTTGACCAAGAGGAGGGATAAATTAATAGGCCATGTTTTCAGACATGAGGCTCTTGTAATTATTAGAGGGAAGTGTGTGGGGTAAGAACAGAAGAAGGAGGAAAAGGATGGAATACACCAAGTCGATTTGTTAGGATGTGGTATGATGTAGGTAAACGTAAATGAAAAGGCCTGCGCATGGTAGTTTATTGTGCAGGGTTGCATCTTCAGACCAGCCTTAGGACTGAATACCTCAACAACAAAAGGAAAGACACCGATTCGTCTCTTCAGGCGAAACGTTAGTCAGAAAGAAGATGGCTTACAATTAATTACCATATAAGAAAATCAAGCATGTTTCGATTCAAATAAATGTACAAAATTTAGTTAAGAAATTTCTACACAAACATATTTAAAACAATAATGATTAAATATTTCTTTGATTGACTTACTTTCACCAAAACTATAGCTGAAATGTGATATAAGAATGATTTGTGGCAGAAGGAGCTAGTCTTGAAATTTAAACAACACTAGGGAAAGGTAATAAAATTTACCATATACGGTAACGTCTACTGTTGTGGTATTCAGTCCTAAGACTGGTCTGATGCAACCCTTCATGCTAGCTTATCCTGCGATAGCCTTTCCATTTCTACACAGCTACCACATCCCACATACTACCTAATCTGCTTATCCTTGCCTCCCTCTTCTGTTTTTTTCCCCACAGTCTTCCCTATAACGCTAATTCTACAAGATCCTCATGTCTCAAAACGTGGCCTATTAATCTTTCCCTTCTCTTGGGCAAAGTCCTCCATATTGTCCTCTGCTCTCTTATTCTGCTTAGAACTTCCTGGTAAATTACTGTATTCACTCACCTCTCTCTTCTGCAGCATCACATTTCAAAAGCTTCTAGTCTTTTCCTTTCCGCAATTCCTACCACATTTCCCGCCCATATAACGTCACACTCCACACGGACATTTTTAGCAATGATTTCTTAATATTCACACTTATATTAGCCGTAACTAAATTCCTCTATTTTTACCAAAGCCTATCTTGCTTGCGCTCTCCTACTTTTTAAGCCTGCTATACTTCTACCATCCCTATTTATTGTGCTGCCCATTAATGGGCGAAAAACAGCCAATGAAGATGGCTGCGAAAGGTTAAAAGAAATTGAATGTTATTCGTTATAACATTAATCACCCCCTTATAATGCTACTAATAAAAATGCTATGAGCCTAGACCAGAGAGAGAACCAGGAACTACAAGAAGTATGAAAAGAATACTTGGTGAGCTGGTGAGGAACGCGGTGTGCACAGGTGCACGAGTCCATGTTACACGACACGGTGTACGGTATGCACGACGGGTACGCGTAATCGCATCAGATGCAGATAGATGATAGAAGGCGCACGCTCACGTACTGTCATCTCATCAAAGGCATCAAATTACAGTCACATTAAGAGACCTAATCTATTCATGACAACCACACGTTCTACAACTCACAGTAAAAATACTATGTGTTCCTTTGTAATATGTTGTTTTTACCGAGTATATCGAGAGCAGTTATTGGAAGATCAAAAATTTTATTAATAGATAAGAGATATTAATCGAAACATTTCTTTCAATTCTAATACGATTCGGATCAAAACCAAAGAAGTTTTTATTCAAAAATTTTACCTGGAAATCCTACGATCTTCAATAAATTATATTTTTATTTATCTTGTTCCGGGATAATATAAATGGCATGAACGAAGTGCTGGAGAAAGAGTTCAATATGAGGAGTAATTGAGGGAAAACCAAGGTAATGGAGTGTAATTTGGGAAACAGTGGAATAACAAAAGATTGGGAGGGAATATTTTGACGGAATTTTGGTACTTCGGAAGCGTAATAACTAGGGATAATAGATATATAGTAGACACAAAGAGTATGATAGCACAGGCAAGGAAGGCCTTCCCGAAAAAGAGGAATTTACTTACGGGTAATATAAGTGTGAAGATTAGTAAATCGTATGGAGCGTGGCGTTATATGGGTGCGAAACGTGGACGATAGGAGCTGCGGAAAGGAAAAGATTAGAAGTCATTCAAATGTGATGTAGTAGGCGAATGCTGAAAATCGGATGGGTGGATAGAATCACTAACGAGGACGTTGTAAATATAATAGGGGAAAAGCGAACAATATGGAGGACGTTGACCACGAAAAGGGATAGATTAATAGGCCACATTTTAAGGCACGAGGGTCTTGAAAAATTAGCATTAGACAGAAGTGTGTGGAAATGAGGAAATGAAAAGGCTTGCGCAAGATATTTTAACGTGGAGGGTGGCATTAGACCAGTTTAGTACTGAGTACCACAAGAACAACACCGTGATAATAGAAATAAATTTTTAATACTTAATACTGAAAATCAGATGGGTGAATAGAGTAACTAACCAGGAAGTTCTGTAGATTAAGAGAAGATAGAACAATATGGTGGATGTTGACGAAGAGAGTGATCAATTAATAGGTCACGTTTTGACACATGAGGGTCTTGTAAAATTAGCATTAGAAGGAAGTGAACAGAAGACGGATTAGGGAGGATGTGGTAGCCACGTTGAAATGAAAAGGCATGCGCAGGGAAGGTTAGCATCATACCACAACAACAACACTTATAAATCAGAGTAACTCAATCCACCAAATTTCCGTGTAACATGTTCCCACTTCTGCAAATGGAGACTAATGCAGTTGATGCCGTCATTTAATAAAATGACCAACGAATCCTGGGTACTAAAAAGTTTTACCTTTGAAGTAAATTTATTAGAGCTTGTCGTGAGCCTCTAAACTCTGTTCACTTTCCGTTTTTTTGTGTTTCTCTACGTGAAATTGATGATAGTTTCTTTCGTGTGGTCCTTTGGGGCATAAAACCCGACGGAGGACGTCTGTGGATGTTTTTTTCCCTTTATAAGGCAGTGTGGAGAAGTAGAGTAGTCGTCCTACGTCCTTTACGCTCCCGTACGCTTGACCTTTTTTCCCCCCAAGTAATGGAGACAGCTATTTACTTCTTTCTATGAGATCACTCACATATAATAACAAAAAATATCAACTGACAACATTGGAGAGGGACGAAAACCTGAGGAAACCCCACATTGTACGAAAAATATATCCATTAATATATTTTGGTGCTTCTGCGAATTTAATAATTCTATACCTTTCTCATAATTATATCATCTCGATTCATTTTCAGTATAGTTATTAATGATTATTATTTTCCTTCTATGTAAGTACAATCAACTTAATAAATATGACGAATGTTTAGAAACAAATGTAGGAACCTAATTAATTTATTTGATCGAAATCTACATCACAAAGGATGATGTATGCTTGTATGGTCTAAAAAACAAATTTGAACGCGTGGAGAAGTTACGAAAAAAACTTGGTACACATATCCATAAAAACTCTGGGAACTCGGAAGGAATTTTAAAAATTAGAGACTTCTTTGTGGCGTCAGAGATTGTGTTGTGAATACAGGGAAATCCCTCCATATTTAATTTCGTGGAATCGGGCGTCTGTTGCTTTATATTCTATTACACGCACTTTTTATTAATTACATCCTGCCATATGAAAACCACGTAACGGTGAGAAAGGATGATATTAAAGAATTTTAAAAGACGTTTCTGTCTAATTTAGTGTCGCCCATGACTTATTTTACATAACGACAACAGACAATTATTCAAACTGGACTCACACCCAATTGGACCCTGTAACGTGATATTCGGAAAATGGAAAAGGATGAAAAGAACAATAGAGAAATTATTTCTGTCATTACAGTTGCATAGATTTGTTGTCAATTACAAAGACTGACGAAATAATTTCAAGTGAGAACTTGAAGTACCTTTCGGCATGTTACTTTACTAATATTTTTGTATTTAAGATTTGGAGGATTTAGTTACTATTTCACGTTCGTTTCATACTTGAATAATTTTTATCTTATGCTTTGAAACATTCAGGATTCTAAAATTCTCCCTACGATATGCTTTATAAATAAACGGGAGTGAAGCTAAATTTCTTTTCCTTCAGTACGCCTTTCGACAGGACGAACTGTGAACTAAATAACGGCCGTGTATTTTTATGATACCCTTAAGGTACAGGACGTATTTCATTCCCGTGTGTATTCTTCAGTCTCTAGTGCAGAATACTATAAGTGGGACAGTATATATTTGTCCAGTAGAATTAATTATCGTTGTTGTGGTTTTCAGTCCTAAGACTGATCTCATGTAACCCTTCATGCTAAACAATATTGCGCAATATTTTTCATTTCTGCATAACCACTACTTCCCACATTCTCACTAACCCACACACTTCCTACTTATGCTAATTTTACAAGACCCGTATGTCTCAAAACATTGCCTATCAATGTATTTCTTCTCTTGGACAAGTCCTCCATATTGTTCTCTCTTCCCCTATTCTGGTTAGAACGTCCTCGTTCAGCATTCTCTTATAGCACCACATTTCTAAGGCTTTTATTCTTTATATTTCTACAGCCGTTTCGAATCCATATATATCCATACGAAAAGTTTTAGCAATTATTTCCTAATATTCACACTTATATTACCCGTAATTAAATTCCTCTTTTTTTTGCGAAAGCCTTCCTCCTACTCTTTATGTCTACTGTACTTCTACCATCCATAGTTATTATGCTTCCAAAGGAGTAGAAGTCCGTAACTTCGTTCAAAATATCCCTGCCCAATCTAACACCCATGGTTATTTCACTGTTTTCCATATTACAATCCATTATCTCATACTGAACACTTTCTCCAGAACCGAGTTCCATTTATTATGGTTTACAAGTGTTCTTCTGACTCCCGTAATACTACACTATCAAACCGTAGGGTTTTTATTTCTTATCAAGCAGTATGATTCCTTTCCATATTCCGTTTTAGCTTTCTTCATCACCTGTTCGATATATAACGTAAACAGCATGGGCGACAGGTTGCATCCTTTTCTTACTTCTTTCTTGATTTCTGCTTTCTTTTCTTCATCTTCAATTCTAGTTATTGCTTATAGCCTTCTGTAGAGGTCATGGATAACTCTTCTTTCTCGATATTTTATTCCTGTCCTCTTTAAAATCCTTAATAGTTGTTTGTTTCAGTTTACGTTATCAATCCTTTTTGTAAATTATAAATGCCATGAACGTAAACCGTTTTTTTTGTTATGTCTTCTAAAATTAGACTCAAAGTACATATTATTTTTCTTCTCCCTAGATTTTTCGTAAAGTCAAACTGTTCTTCTCGTAACTCGCATTCTATTTGCCATTCCATCCTCATATTTTCGTTAATATATTGCATGCATTATATACTAAACTATTTGTTCTGTGCTGTTCGCATCTATCAGCCCCAGTCTTCTCAAGCTATATTTATTCACAACTTTCTCAATTTCTGAATTTATGGACGTTAATTCAAAATAATCTAAGAATAAACCTGGGATATAATTTGGCTGGAGAGTTACTTTTAATATAAGGGAAAGTGAGGAGTGTTAATTAGTGAAGTAGGAGAAAGAGAAGAAGAACAGATAGACAAAGGTGAGTATACGCATCCATTAATAATGTATATGATCAATATAGATTTACAGTTGAATGTATGATAACAACGAATAGACTGTAAGAAAAGTTGGTTTGTGATATTCTACGGATGTGAAAACCGGGATTTACAGATTCCAGTTGAGTCATACGTGGGAAAAATTGTATTTACATTTTTATTTAGTTTTGTTTATTTCCCTTTACATTGTATTTTAAATATTTTAATAATAAATACATTTTGTGATTGAAAAAGAATATTTAGAGGAAATTTGTATTGTGTCCCTCCATGTTGACAATAAACATCCTGTGTCGTTTGCACAAAAATCTTCCGGCAATGGTGGGAGGAAGTTCAAAAGGTTTCTATGAAATGGAATCCAAACAGAATGACAGATTTGTTCAGTGAAAAATTCCATACAATTTTTTAGAAACAAGAGACGGCAGCACACACCCCTATTCACGGAGTCCATGCCTAACTGGTCGTCTGATTAGCTCATTAGCTGATTAGCAGTGACATACAAGTAAGTAGAGAAGCCTCGTGCTACTGACGACAGGGAAGCCGAGTATTTGTCTGATGGCAGCGGGGAGGCAGTAGGCGCGCTTATTCAGTTTGACAAACCTAGTATCCGATTTAATATAATTGTTAATTTATTTATCAACTTCTGGTTTTTATATAACCATAGGTAATTTGGAAGAAAGACAAGAATGGATAAATGTCGATTGGACCAGGAGCTCGAACCCCGGACCTCCCTGGCGGGCACTCTACCACTGAGCTAGTCCGAGTCGACGTCCAAGGACCCTCCACTCCTGTAAACCTAAGAACAGCTCATCTACAATTTACTAATCACATTCCTAACAACTTAATTTCTAGGAATTTCGTGAAGAATTGACATTGTGTAAATTGATCAAAGTTGTATGGAATACAAGTCAAAGGAAGTAGAAATGCTTCCATTCTTGTTTTTCTTCCAAATTAGCTATACGCCCCTATTTTAGCTTAAATTGAAGCATTTCTACTTCCCTTAACTCATAACCATAAGATTAAAGTAAGCTGTGAAAATTTCAGTGCTGCATCTATTACGATTTCCTGGAAAACGTTCCCTAAAAATGACAATTTTAACATCCGCATGATTCGAATCTCCTTAAACGTGAGGTTTGGATTTAGTTAAAAAAACAATAATACAAACCAGTTTTAAAGAATAATTGACGATATCTATAATATTTAAATATATTACAACTAACTAGATAGTCGGCAATAACCGTGTTATTACTACTATTAGCCCGGTACAGTATTTTAGGGCCCCTGTAATATAAAATATTAATCTTACGGAACTGTCTTGCCTTGCTCTTGCATCAAGTTCAGAATGTCAGTTGAAATACATTAAATGTTTGTAGATTTATTTTTATGTAATAACATAAGTAATGAATGAAAGATCGAACCAGCGTACAGAAATTTATTTCCTCATTAATTATCTCAATTTAAGACTTTAAATTTTAATTAATAGAATCGAAAATGAAGTCAAAATTGCGTGATTAAATTTATTTTATTATGAGTTTTAAACATTTCAATTAAATTAATACATGTAAAAATTAAAATATACACCAGATGTGGTAAACAAAATATACTTTTAGTTGCTTAAATAAAGGTATTTATTTTTAGTTAGAATAAGTTAACATCAAAATACAAACTAATTATTACAAAGGTATTAAGGTGACAAATGACTTTTGTTTAAAGTACTGTATTTGAGCTAAACTTCATATTATTGTATTTTGCAAGATTAATTTTTACAAATATACATGTGCACCGATAGAACATGAAGCTAAGTAATTTAAATACAACAAGAAATTTACCTGACAGAGATATTCCCCAGGGCCAGGATTTCATTTGTCTCTCGGACAATTTATAATCCTTCGTTTCCATCGAATTAATTTTTTTGGAAGTTTGAAAAAACCGAAATCCTTTTAGGATTGAATTCCTACAGTTTACTGTTGCACTGCTAACCATATTGCTGATGGAATTGTCACACCAGAAAAGAGAAACACTTTCGACGTTCTACACCTCGAAGCACACTTGTCTTAGCAGAACTAGATTAAAAATGGTGGACGACCCGGCTTGTATTAGAGGGGCCTTACAGTATTTAATTCGACACTAATGTAATTTAAGCGGTATAGAGCGCGTTGTCAGGCTTCAGTGTCCCCTAAATCTAAAGTTTTATTAGCAGAGGGAGATATAATGGAGATGTAATGGAACTACGTAAATCCTCTTATATGCCATTTGTAGATATTCATCATGATTCCAAATTTTCTTTCAATTCCTACTCACCTCCTTATGACGTCATCACTCACTCCCCTATAATCTCTAGCCGTTTACGTGACGCGCGCTCGACCCTAAAGACTCTGACCTCATAATTGTGTTTATGATGTGAAATGCATACAACGAGAAACATATAAAATTTGAAATACACACATATATAACCAATTTTATCGGATATTCTCACTTATGTAATTGACAAAATTATATTAAATTATAATGGCTAAAGAAATCATATGTTTGGTTTTATAAGTTTGACTTTGACAAATGTAGTTTGAAATTTGCCGTGGTTATTTGAAATGTGAGAAAAATTTTAAGGATTTAAGAAAATCTTTGGTATTTATTATCATCATTCTTACATGTGTTTGTATTTTGGTTCGAAATATTAAGTTTGAGTGCATGAAATAGTTAAGAATTTATTGAATTAAAGCTGCTAGGTTATAGGAACCTAAAGATTATAGTTGATGATTATTTCGATGATGATATTAAGATTCAGTTCATAAGATAGGTTAATTTATAGTAGGATATAACTTCTAGAAGTAGAAGTAACATTAACTACTTTGAACTCAAGTGGACTGTCTGTACAGGTTTTTTTTAATTGACGAAGCTAAAGCCGAGCGTTACACAGGGCTATTATATCGATAAGGATGGCTGCGTAACGGAGAAGAAATTTATCATCAGATTTTCAGCGATATAGAAAGTGGGAAATTGTGCCTCGGTTAGCGACTGAAATCCTGTTATTTATTATCGTGTCACAGTTGTACAGAGTATTTGAAAACTGAGGCCATAGTAGAATTAGTAAATTATTTTTGGTTGTTTTAATCAAGAAAAGGAGAAATATTTTCAAACGAAGGTCATTCATGGAGGAAATGAACCAAATGGATGGTGGAAAATTCGCACATTACGTCAAATGGGCTCGAATACAATCGCCAAGTAACAGGATGGGCTCCAGGGTTCGATTTCCGCTCCCCACGAGGTTTTTACATTAATCCCGTTATTTTATTATATTTATTGCTGTCAGTTTTTGATATTATATTCCATATGTTTCGTAACAACTTTTAGGAATTTATTAAACTCAAAATTTGCGTTCATATGCCCGTAGTTCAAATAAGTTGGTGTGCAATTGAGAATACTGATAACGTCTACCGTCGAGTATCGATTACTTAGCGGGTACTGTATAATTGTTAAATATTTATTGCTGTGTTTCACAAATCAACAAAACGTGCGCATGGCACGTGAATGTCGGCGAGTGTTTATCCTCACATGATCGATTGGAATATTTCCCATGTAGATAAAAAAAACTGTTTGTGGTCACGGAAGACTCCCTGACACGGCGAACCTTGACCCGATTTGCCTCCAGCATGTCAGTAATTAGTACAGTTTTAAAAAATGGTGGCGAATGTTCATTGAGTTGTGGGTGCAGGAATTATTTTAGGGGAATGCATTTAATTTTAATGTGGTTGGTCGGTAAAATATTTAAGGAAATTATAGTGCTTCTATTTTCGGGCGATCCGTAAGTATTTATTCCCTTTTCCGGTTATTTGGCTTCATTCCTCCATTACGGAGGATCGTATTGGTCAAAACCGACGTAAAATCGTTGAAGTTGCAGTAAAACTGGTGGCAGACAGTTCATAACGATATCAGTACTGAAAACTTGACGACACATTACGGTATTTTCGGATAGACCAATTTCAATGTGAATTACGCCCCGTCGAGGAGAAAGTCAAACGGGGAATAAATCACGTCTATGAAATTGTGGTGATATACCACCGTTGCCACCATGTCGCGTCCTTGAATAATAAAAATAAATTTCAAGTATATTAAAACAAATAAAATTCACACAATATGAACTTTCCGCTAAGCAAAGAGTGTAGAAGTTTCTCGGAGACCAGCGAAAGATACATCTTATTACAGGTAGTGCTGCCAACTGGTGGCAGCATACAATATCACCACAGATATATGAATATTATTGAATAATTATATAATGTCTTGAGAAACAAATTAAACACTTAAATTGGCTTGTTTGATACGTGAATAAATCACATGGAATGTTTTAATTTAGTGCTTGTTCAACATGGAGGAAAGTAACTTTTCTTATGTTTCACGAGGTACTAATGTCAAAATTCTTTTCACAAAATAAGAAACGGTGGCATTGAACGTATTGATTTTAATAATTATAATTGAAGTGAATTTTCTTACAAAATATTTTATTATTTCAATGGCAGTTTTCCTCAATGTTTCACATAATGATTTCTGTAATTTGTAATTTTAAAATATTTAGTTTTATATTAAAAGTGACGTCATTATTTTCACAGTGTTTTTTTTAATATACATTATTTTTAATATTAAAACTTACATCTTGCTAACTAGATTCATTAACTATTTAAGATATTTGGTCTTAAATTAAAACTATTATTTTTCTTACGCTGTTAAGGTTTGCTCATTTTCCTGCGGTATTAATTTAATTACTTTTAGTATTAACGTGAAAATATTTGACCTTAAATTTAATGTGAATTTATTATAAATACACTGTAATATTTTCTTAATTTTCTGGAATAACAATTGTATTATTTTTAATATTGAAAAATTTTAAATATTCGTCTTCAAAATAAAATAGAACATATCTTTATTTCAGTGAAGTGTTATTCATATTTTCTGCAGCAAGGGTTTATAGTTCTTGAAAGGATTCATATAATGTTTTACGGGCTGTATCAATTAAGGTTTTAAAGTATTTATCATTAAAGTAGACGTGTAATATTTTATTAATATTAAACGAGACATTAAATGCAAATAATCTTTGTTGAATTCGTAGCTGATGATGGCTGTTGTTGCATAAATGCATTTGTGCCGACAAATACAGTAAGGACTAACTAAATTAACGGCTACAGAGAACATTTTTATTCAATTTCAATCGACATTTCACCACTGTAACGTAAAATCTCGAAATTTTTCTAATTGAAACACAGCCAAATTTGTCAGCAAACATTTAATAACCATTTAGTTCATATAATTACTATTACGACGTTTCGTCTATCTTTGTGGATAATATATTTTCCCTTCTATTTGAAAAGTATGACATTTATTTATTTTACTGAAAATTATATTTTAACTAAATATTAAGTATCGAAAATTAATACTGATATTTTGTTTATCTAGTTACCTGATAGAACTCCACAAAGATGGACGAAACGTTGTAATTATAATTATATGCAACTTAACAGAAATTTAATGTTTTGCTGACCTATTCGTCTGTATTTCAACTATTATACTTAATGTCAGTTAATTTATTTTTCAATATTAGAAATTCCAATTTAAAAGACAAAAAAGTATTAAAAACACAAAAAATTGTTACAGCATCAACAAAAAGTTTGGTTGAAGCCACGGTTGTAGCCAGTCATGTTTTGTAATAATTAAACTTTCGCCATCATTTTTCATTAAAATTTAACTTTACCTGAGGCAGTCCCAAAAAATATTGATGAAACGTCGATTCAAACTAAATGAAAATCTTTGTCTGTTTCTAACCGTTAATTTATTTATTCTAATTCTTAAAAAAGAGACATTATTAGAATTATTTTTATAAAAAGAAGTGGGGATAGGAGGTTAATTTTATTTATTATTTACGATTAATGATTATTATAGTAATAATATTAAGCTCTACAGTTTGTGTGACAATTTAATTTACAAGTCAAAAAAGGTATACTTTTGTGAAGAGTTTGAAAGAGAAAAAGAAAGATTTGATTTATTATTCTGAATTTAATAACAATAAAATTCAAACAAGAGAGTTGTTTAAATGTTACACAAACGAAAAACGTTAGCAATAATAAATTTATATTGAGACTCACTAAAAATCAGGGTGAACGAAAAGAAGCAACGTAATATATATGGCAAAGTGAAGTCTATAGAACCCACGATATGCACGAAGCCTGCAGTTGCATTATTTGGCGGTCTTCTTCAGTCTGCTTTCGTCTGACGTCGATCCTCGCTGACTGAATCAGGGTTGACCTCACTGTATTACGGACGCCTAGGACCAAATTAGCGGAGACTCCAACCAAGAAGTCTACTGAGGACTCAAGAGCATTTCTCTTGCCGGCGGCTCTCCATTTTTTGCTTTCACATTAAGTCTTGCCGGGCACTCACCATTTACTGCTTCTCCGTCTCAAAATCTCCTCACACGTAACTTCGACGCAATTACAAAGCCCTCCTACTTAATTCCAGCAGCCAACTGGGTACAATTTCCAATAGTACCCGTTATCTTGTTTTTCAACAGATGCAGCTATTAGGAAAAATTTTAGTTGCAGCACGAAAATAGGTACCATCGCACATGTTTCTATTAGTTCCGTCCCAAGTAGCAATTTAAAATTTTCATAGTGAAATTCCTACTTCCGCAATCTGTCTCAAATTAGGCACGGATGACTCTTTTGTTCATGAAAAGGGTACTTTATTCTATTGTGCCGAAAAGGGTTCGTTCTCACTACCCGAAGGAATTTCGGGGAAAGGATTTATGCGCTGACCGCACACTCACTCAAAAGAAAACTGATTCGCACAACTTAAGACTTCTCCTCTCGTTCTCTTACTACATTACAATTACGAAATAAAATTACCTATCCTCGTTGAATTTAAAAGTATATCAAATAAATATATTTTTGCGTCATATGCCTTTATATACGAATTTTCAGTTTACATAACACAGAAATTGGTAACAGATTGCTGTATTTTAGTTTTTTCGAGAGGTTTCTCTGCATTTATCGGTACTAAAGGCAATCTTACTGTCTTGAAGAAGACTCGCATTCTTTTTAGGAATAAGAAAACTTCACTGGCTCGTTTGCAGGAAGTAATCAATCAATGTAGGTTTTTCTCTTCAAAGTTATTTTTGGAGTCGCTTGAATGATTAACTTTGAATAATAACAAGAAGTCTTTTCCCCACTTTCAACTCCCAACACTTTGTCTGTGATCAAATAAGCAATTAAATAATTACAATGAACTGGTTGAAGATAAGTTTTACTGTCAGAATAATAGAAGGAAAAGTGTATGTAACACATGAACCTGACTGAGTATAATGTATGCAAAAGTCTTGAGCCGTTCTCGCGTTGAGCGTCTTCCTTCTCCTCCTCCTTCTCCCCTTACGTTCGATAACCTGCGGCAATGTTTTCTTTATACGAAGCTGTTTACTTTGCCATCTCCTACGCTACATAAAACTTTGCGTCACACTCAGAGGACTCTGAAAAGCATGTCACCACGTTCAGCGGAGACCTACGGCGGGTCTCATCAACGCTTTTCCAAAATTAATAATAATACTTAATTGGTTCTGCAATTCAGAAATAAACGATTTCAGTGAACAATTTTGTGTTTAACGCTTTTCATCCCAAGAAAGGTGTTTTTTGAATATTTATGATCCTTACTTCCACCCGATTTTAGTAAAAAATATCTCACATCAATCGTCTTCTACACCATTCATCCCATTGCCATCAAATTATGGTGTATTGCAGTCCTCTAACGAGAAAAGGTTTCTGACGATCTTTTTAAGATTTAGGTTCCTTCCTTCACCCTATTTAGGTGGTATTCAGCCCTAAGACTGGCCTGATGCAAACCCTTCGTGCTAACATATCTTGCGCAAGCCTATTCATTTACGTATAACTACCACATACTCCATGTAATTAGATTATTTCATACTTTGCCTCCCTCTTCCACACAGTTCCCTCTAATACTAATTTTACAAGTAAGTCCCTCATGTCTCAAAACGTGGCTTATCAATCTCTCCCTTCTATTGGTCAACGTTCTCCATATTTTTCGCTCTCCCCCTAATATGCTTAGAACTTCCTCGTTATTGATTCTATCCACCCATCTCATTCTCCTATAGCACCACATTTCAAAGGCTTCTATTCTTTTCCTTTATACAAGTCCAACCGTCCACGTTTTGCACCCGTATAACACCACTCTCGGTACGAACATTTTTAGCAATGATTTCTTAATATGCACACTTATATAACCCGTAAGTACTACTCCTACCCTAGTTATTATGCTGCCAAAGTAGCAGAATCCCTTAACTTACTTCAAAATATTCCTTCCCAATCTAACACCTATTGCTAATCCACTGTTTCTCATTCTACACACCATTACCTCATATTGAACTCTTACTTCAGGAGCACGTACATGCCATTTACTATAGTTTCCAAGTCTTCTTGCGACTCCCCTAATACTACAATATTATCGACAAAGCGTAGAGTTTTTATTTCTTCACCTTAAGGTATGATTCCCTTTCCATGTTCCTTTTTTAACTTTCTTCATCACCTGTTCTCGACTTCTTCTTTCCTTTTTGCCCATCAATTGTAATTGTAATTGTAATTGCCTTTTGCAGAGGTTATGGATAACTCTTCTTTCAGGATGTTTTATTTCTGTCGTATTCAAAATCCTTAGTAGTGTTTTCCAAACCTGTTGGTTATTAATTCTCATGGGCTAAAGCCACTTCATTTAATTCAGTGCACTCGTAAACTCTATTTTGTAGTGCATCTTAACCTTTTCTCTGAACCGTTTCGAATTCTTTTTACAATTTCACATATTTTGTTTTAAAATTCCTAAAGTCTTTACTTATAAATTCAATGTGTGGAAATTGAAGCGGCTTTCTATTTACGTTACATTTACCGATTGGCCTCGAGGGTGAAAGTGCGTGATATTTCCGCCAGAAAATTAGCGTGGCAAATTCCACCCCAAATTGAGGAGTGGAAAGGGGACGCTCGACTCTAATGCACGTCCTTTGCCGACCTACAAAGTTTCTAGTAAACTTGATAAAAGCGTTACGAAGATCAATTAACGGCTCCGACTTCATCTAAGTCCTCGACAAGAGTGGAAAACAGCCGCGGCAACCCGATCCCTCCGCTTACACCTTCTGATGTCAAATAAAAATCATATAATCTCAGCTTGAAAAAATAACTTGAAAATTGAAACAAAACAAACTTAGGGTTTCCTTACACCATTAGACTTTATTATTGTAATTAATAAGTGTATGTTCCGTAATTTTACATAGCGTAGTTGAACGTCGGGGTTCTTCTTCCTCAAATAAAATAATTAATTGATTTATTTCTTTATAATAAAATGTAACAGAGACATTTTAAAATTTTCAGAAATACCAATTATGAAATTTTAGAAAATTTTGTAGAAATAATAGACAGACATACCGGCATAGAAAACAAACAAACAAACATCATTGGTATTTATGTCTTTCAAAATATTTCAATCCTTTTTGGGTAATTACACGGATATGGTGGTGGAACTAACTAAATTTGCATGAATAATACAAGTAATGTAACGTGATGCGTTAAAATTCAGTTCGCGGATAATTATTTGGATGTATGTGTTTCTGTGAAACACGAAATTAAGAGCCCGGCCAAATTATTTAAAACGTGTTGCGTAACGAGATGTTTTTAAAAAAATTCCTACGTGTGCAGACTATTCATACCTTATGGATCACGGAATAAAACAAATGTATAAAAATAACGAAAAGCAGACAACTCTTTAAAAATATACAGTATTTATGTGAACTGTCGTTAATTTTTTAGAATTCCATACTCGTAATTGTTTCCCTAATTCTTACACATCGTCCGATCTATTAAACTGTAACGATTGAAAATATTTTTTCATTTAACTATTATTAAATACACAAAATTGAGATCACACATGCATATAGCATCGTATTCTTAATTATTCTCACTTGGCATTATTTCGACAGCAATAAATTATTAGAGCGTGATGATTAAAAAATATTTCCAGTTCGTTTCGTATCGCACTTTGACACGTTTTCTTAAGTTATTTTTGTAAGATGTAATAAGGCAACAGTCTGGTTTGAAAGCATAATCATCTTCTGTGACTCCCTGCTATATGTCAAGTTGAAAGGCGGTTGTAAAAAAAAATAGAAAATATAAGATACTTAAGGTAAGAGATATTTTGAAGGAAGTCAAGGAATTCTGCTATTTGGTCAGCATAGTCACTAGGGATGGTAGTGTTATAGTAGACACAAAGAGCGGGATAGCACAGGCAAGGAAGGTTTTCGCTAAAAAGAGGAGTTTACTTACGGGTAATGTAAGTGTGTATGGAGTGTGGCGTTATATATGTGCGAAACGTAGACGATAGGACTTGCTGAAAGGAAAAGAATAGAAGCCTTTGAAATGTGGTGCTGTAGGATAATGAAGATGGGTGGATAGAATCACTATTAGGAAGTTCTAAGTAGAATAGGGGAAGAGCGAACAATATGGAGGACTTTGACTAAGAGAAGGGTTACATCAAGAGGCCATGATTTCATGACATGAGAATGTAAAATTAGCATTAGAGGGAAGTGTGTTGGGTAAGAACAGAAGAGGGAGGCCAAGGATGTAATACCCTAAACATATTACGGAGGACGTAGTTTGTGGTAGTTATGCGGAAATGACAAGGCTTGTGCAAGATAGTTTAGCATGGAGTGTTGCACTAGACGAGTCTAAGGACTGAATACCACAAAACAACATACCTAATATAATATTTAGCACTTTGTTTATATTATCCTTCACAGTTATATGGTGTTCGTTACATGTAAGAATAGCGGAATGTAAACGAATAGTCAGGACATATTACCCACAATTAAAGGTGGCGAATTTACATTTCTCTGATTTTGACTCCGCGATCTCACACATGGTGACATATTCTAATTAATTTTTTAAACTATAATTCCTTCCATGTTTGTGCTCCACGCTGATTGTTTCAGAATATATGTGCACCAAATATTGTTGGAGATTTTTCACCCGTTCAAATTTGTGTAAAGAATATACAGTCCTAGAAATATATAAACAAAGGTACATTCTTTGGTGTTATAGCGGTGCTGCAGTGATGCTTAGTTCTTTCTTTCTGTGTATTCTATATAGTTCATAACATTTTAATCCTTTGAAAACGGAATCGTAAATTTCCTTAATTGTGAAAATTTTCCTGTTGTTGCTGTAGTATTCAGTCGTAAGACTGGTCTGATGTAACCCTCCATGTCAACCTATCCTGCACAAGTCTTTTCATTTCTACATAGTTACCACATCCCGCTTCCTGCCTACTGCATAGCGTATTGCATCCTTTGCCTCCCTCTTCTGTTCTTACCCCACACACCTCCCTCTAATTTTACTAGTGCCTCTTGTCTCAAAACGTGACCTTTTAATCTATCCCTTCCCTTGGTGAAAGTCCTCGATATTTTTCTCTCTTCCCCCCATTCTTCTTAGAACTTCCTCGTTAGTTACGCTATCTCCCATCTCATTTTCAGCATTCTTCTATTGGAAATTTGCGTAGTGAATTTGAATGACTTTTTTAAATTAAATTTTTAGTTTTTTGGTTAACTGGCCACATGATGATCCTGCAACAGGAAACTCCATTATACTAGCATAGGAAGGGAATATTTCAATCTTCTGGACTTTTCCATAACTAGTAACTGCGTGGAAATCATCAATTACTAGGATTTGAGGTTTTAAATGTATAAATGAAAATAATTCAACTCATTGCCTTAAAAATACATTTAGAAGATTTTAAAATTTTATTTACGATCCAAATATTTGACATAAAGTAACATTGCATTCGACAAAATTATACAGGTATATATTAATTTAATTAAATGCACAGTGTGGTTTAGTGAGTAGGGATCAACGGTATAGTGATTGGATTAAATAACTTAATTAAACTTAATTAAAAATTAAAAACTACAATAAAAAATATATATTAAATAATCAGAGCATTCTGAATTGAACAAAAAAAATTTTCAACGTAAACGAAAATAATATTATATTATACTCTGTAAAACCAGATTCACTTTCCAGTAAATCTACTATGTTACGACTTGTCTCAAAATATGAGAATGACGGGCGATATGTACACAAATTAGAACTAATTCAGAATTTATAATTATAAAAACTTACTAATAAATCCACCTTAAACTTAAAATTTAAAAAAAGAATCCATATAAATACTATTATTGTAACCCATTTCATACTACACTATAAGCTGCACTTTAACCTGAAATATATTTTTATATAAAGACAAGAATATATTATTATTAAGTATCCTGATAACGGAAGTATACAAACCATAAATATAGTAAAGCCAATCGTGTACCGTCATTTAAAGAACAGGTTCCCCTAAAAAGATAAACCGCCAAATTCTTTAGATTTCATATAAAAATTATAATTATAAATTAAATCTGTAACTTTAGGGCTATAGTTAAAAATTTAAGTTAATTAATTTTATACTGTATAATTTTTAAGTCAATGATAATTTTTTATTTATCTTCGTAGGGATCAACGGTATAGTGATTGGATTCGGATGCTAACATGTTGGCAAAGCCGCGCCGATGCAAACAAGAAGACGAGAGGTCTGCAATATTCATTGTTTAATCAACGAGCTTTTCTTATTAAATGAAAGGTTGGACCCTTGATAAGTAATTGGAAATTTAGCAAAATAAACAGTGTAGTCTGAGAGCTTTAGCTCTGATATTAATCAGAATGAATATTAAATATATAATTTTTTTTAATTTTATAAACAAAAGGTGGGAAAATAGACACAGAAATTAACATTTTGTTGATGGTCAGTAATGGAATGTCCTTCGCTATTGAGTGAGATTCTCCACTTAATTGCTACGTAGCAAAATGAGTAGAGAGATTATCTCAGTAGAAAGTCTTAAGGAATCTCACATGTTTACTAAATATTTTCTAAGTAGCATTACAGATAAATTGCTATCCAAAAAACGAACAATAAGTTACCAGCGTTTCATATAAACTGGGAAAGTCAGATTTTATGTTTACTTTCGATTCTAAGTAATCCATTGAATAGTGCGATCTTTTGCGTCTTTGTAGTTGACGTACTACTTCTACTGATTTAAATAAAGTATCTAGCTTATGTGCTAAGCCAGGTGACTTAGAGTGGGGCAGGTAATGGTACCAGGCGAGCTGTAACAGAAACCAGAATTTATTTTATAAACAGGCCCCGTGAGGATTATCCTCTTTCGTTGCCCTTATGTATAAGGAGGGATGGAATAGGGTGGAATGTGGAAGGTAGATCAAGGTACCAAGGGATGAATGGGGTCTCCCGGTGATTCATCTAAAAGTGATGTAGAGAAAACCTCGATGAAACCTTTAGCATATAGGTCAGGCATTTGCTACTACCCCCACGCCCTTCTGATGACGAGAGATTGGGTTGTTGTGGGAAAGCAGCAAACCCGACTTCATGTCTCGATTAAATTTCGGGGATAACCACTGTTACTATATTCCTCAAAGTGCTCAAGGTCGCCTCAGCTTCTGGGAGAATAAATTTAAAATCTATGACCTGGGGCCAAAGTGTGGGGATGAATACTCAGTAGTAGTAAGTTAGACCTTACCGTCTTTCCTGAACTTTTCTGGATGTTTTTTGAACACGGGGAAACCTTAGGTTGCGTACCTGGTTTTATATTTGCCTCGAACTATTGACCAATTGACCAAGCTTAGGTAAATAAGTGTGGAAACACCAGGTCTTAGTGATTGACCATCACGGTTATCTTAAAATAGTGGTCCAACTCGATCAAATGAAGGGATAGAAGGATAAAAAATATTATCAAAAGTATAGAAATAATGTCGGAGAGAAAGATTTCTCAGGTATAGACCCGTTGGGTATTACTTCGAGCGGGAAATGAGGTCACGTCAAGTGTTTTAGCCAAAGATCCAGTTACCTGGTAAGTGCAAGGTATTGGGATTCGTGTGACGAGACGCGAGTTTGAAACCCATCATCTCCGTTTATTCTGAAAGTAGAAACTTTCATGTGATCCCAGACTTGCTCGCAGTTGACGAAAGTACTACGGTAGAGAGGGAAAACCATCAGACATGCACACGTTGGTATTGCTATTTCTGTAGTGTATACTCGTTAAATTGGCGGCTTTTTTAATTTCTTTTCTTTTAAATAATATATTTCAAATTTTCGTAAGTAGGGCGCAGGAGCTTGTTGGGCCATTATCCTTCAGGTGCTGGCAAATCGGCAACCAGACAGAAACCTATGAGGAATTAATCATTGCGATAAATTAGGATGACACAATATTGACACGCTCAAATATTTCCACAGTCTGTAGGAATATTTTTTAACTTGAGGGTTGACGCCTCTCAAAGAAGCCGCGTTGCTTGTTTTGGAGACTGAGTTGGTACGAAATGGCTGGTCACTGACCTGTCCAAAGTCGTGGATTATTTGGAACTGGAGGGGAGATCCGATGAGTCGAGATAGATAGTTATCGTAGTTGTAGCAGTTATCCAGAGGACGTGAGAGCTGATTAACGTAGGACACGATACGACAGTTAAGTGCAGAAAGTGATGTAGGAATCATGATACGGATAGTGATGGACGACAGGTCAGACGACGAATGATCGAAGGAACATGACAACAGGGTCTTACGAACTAGAAAAGGAGGGAAATGTCAACACAGGTTCAGGATTAAGGAACAAAGAGGTTCCGCCAATGATGATCTGCCTGAGTAAGCTCTTGAGCGTCGGTAGGAAAGCTCCCATATGATCGCATAGCCATCAAAGACGTCAATTATATACCATAGTGGTCTTCATCTGAAATTCCTGTTTGTAAGTATATAAAAACCAAGGTATTTGCCTTAGAGAAAGTATAAATTTGCCTTGCCCTGTTAATAAATTGTAAATTCAGGGCAGGAAGATGGCATTTTCTTTTTGTCGTTAAATATATTATAAATTTTTACTGACTAATTATTTAATTTACCCTGTTCTATTTTATTGCAGTAATTTCAAAATTTTCCAACTGAAAAATATTATGTTTCTCATAGCAATTTTTTTATCCCTTTTCTTATATCAATTCCAGTAGTACACGTAATTTACAGGTTTGACGCACCCCGAATACGGTTTAAGCCATAAACAGGAATTAATTATTATTATAAAGGTTTAATAGTAATTATTGGATTTTAATACCGTTTCAATTTATTTACCATCTTTTTCGGCGACGAGATTTTGCAGCCTCATTCGGTATGGATGATGCGGCGTATGTGATAACACTGGAGTTACCTGTTTCTCAATTACATAATGCTTTCAGTCACGTTTCCATTGTTTGTTGCATACCATCCATCTCCGTCTCCTGTAGACTTAATAACCCTCTGTCCGCATATCCTTTTGAGTCCATTTCCTTAACGACACTCTTGAGAGAGTTTCCGTGTTTCCCCAAAACAGATAAAATTGCGAGGTAGATGGAAAACTTGATGTGGAAACAAAACCCTGGTCACATACATGTATTCACTAGTTTATGAAAAAAAAATAACAAATAAAAAATTTTAAGATTAATTTCAAATTTTTGAGAATTTACTGTTAAGAACAGCTAATTATCAGGACTGGCGCACGTAGCGCTTTATAATTACTCGCGTGGATTTATTCTATTTTAATTAAAGTTGTGGTAGATTAACTGTGTAACCCCCCTTTTAACTAGTTAAATATAAATATAAGGGACGTATTACATGTATAGATTTATTTCTCAGATGCTATTTTTTGTAAATACACTGAAAATAGAATGTATGTAAATAATAGTGCGATAGAAAAGAATAGGTAATAATTTCTGTCATCATATTTTTATATAATTGTTTGATAATTGCTGAGACTGTCGAAATAATTTCAAGTTAGAATTATCGAGGTTATGCATGTGTTTGATTTTTTTTAAATGGTGTGTATATTATAATAGTTAAACATGAAAAACATTTGCAATTATTATAGTTTAATAGATCTGACGACGTGAGAGAATTGGTGAAATTATAATAATAATAATTATTATTATTCGGTTCATAGCGCTCTACGACGCCTATCGATTCCTAATCGCCATTCTTCTCTGTTTCTTCACGGTTAGTTCTCTCTTTAATCTCCTAATCAATTCCGTCCCTCCAGCTTCTTCTCAGCCATAGGCTTATCCCAAAGGATTTTAAAGATTCAAGGAACGATTAGGAGGTTTTGGTAGTATGAGTGAGTTCACCTGAATCTGATCAAGTAAGAATCGGAAGGTTGAAGTTTTTACCAGTTAAACAGAGATATGTAGTTTAGATATGCACTGTAAGGAAGTAGGAAAGGAATAGAAGCCTGTTGTTAGGAGTCTAATAGGAAAACAAACTTAACCTGCTGGCAAGGTGCACGTGATCGACTTCGCTGGAAAGGAGTGTGAGGCTTTTATAACGTGTGTTAGATGTCACTGTTCCAAAATATCGAGGACAGCTGACATATCCACATTATGCCAGCATTTCTACGTCGTTGCCGGATTTAATAACCTAAATTGAAAACGTCTTACGGAATGCGCCCATCCGCAAAGGCAAATAACCTATGTGGTATCCCCGATAACGATGATTCGTTTCGCTATCGTCCCATTATTTCTCTGATCCTGTCATGTCGTATTTTTTCGTTTCTGAATTTGCCTTTCCGAGCTTTTTCACAAAACCATTTCAATCGTCATTAATGTTTTCTTTCATACTTCGCTTCATTTGACAAAATTTACTTACTGTGTGTTGCTATACAGTAATAATTTAGAGTGGAAATTCTAATCATTTAACGACATTATTCATATTTATTTCTGTTTATGAGTTGGCAAATTTAGTTTTATTACCTTGTTTCATCGAGACCGCAGAATAGATAGTATTCTGCTATGGGTTGTCGGATGCTCTGGTGGTACGCAACACGTCTTCACGGCGACGTCATCATTCGATGCTTAGATGCGATTGAGAAATCCTTAGGTTTCTTCTTATTTGTTACCAATTATTCTGATGTCCTGCATATAAATTGCTATGGAATGAATTCCTTCTCCTCTCAACGTATTCTCAGTATAGTATATATATATATATATATATATATATATATATATATTTGTGTAGACTATATAATCTATAGTACATCACTTAATTATTAAATTAAATCAAAACTTAAATGACAACATTAAAATGTTCAACAAAAATAAAGAAATTTATTTACAAGAAAAATTTTACTTTAAAACATAATTTGCTGACTACTCAGTATGATTCTGTTTTTCCCAGTGGAAACTGGAATGAAATAAAAAAAATGAATTTTTATCAAAAAGCAAAAAATTTAACTTATTGTGGCAATATTCCTTGTAAAGAAAATTCCGTCGGCTTACCAGCAGGATGGCTGTCTAAGGAACTGGAACAACATTCATCTTTCTCCCACGTGGTTTCTGCTTTTCTCGACTTTTCCGTCGAGTGTTTCTCCATCTGTTCACCACCAAGATCCAACAAAGAATCTTCTCTCTTACCTTCTCCAAAAATTTTGCTAGTTACTCTCCCCTCTCCCTTCTTCATTACGGCTCCCCTGATTGGCGGAAACCGGTCTCGGCACCCACCAGTCATATTTATTAAACTTTTTTGGTTGTCGGAAGGAAACTGCTGCTGAGTCTGCATGGAAAATGGTGGTTTCTGGGAACTATGCTACCTTTCGAGGGATGATTCTTCTTAGAATTTTACCTGTTACTGCCCATGGTTGTTTCAGCCGCATATTTAGCACAAAATATTCCCTAGGTAAAATTTAGAATAACAAAATAATATAATAATTAAATAACTGGGGTAGTGATGCATCTTAGCCGGCACTCAAACAATATAAACAAATTAAATAACTAAATAGAGATGTACACTATAAATCACAACTCCGCCATTAATTTTCTCCTCCTGATTTCAGATTAAGTTTTATATAATTATTCATTAATTGACTGCTGCAGTTGAAATTCACTTTAACATATTGTATTTTATTAAATTTTAATAATTCTTAAAGCAATCTGTTTCAACATTTTTTAAACTCGACACAGACAGTATACAGACTTATTCAAAGAGCGAAAACACACACACAGCTTTTAAGTACAAAACATACTCTCTGAGTATGTGTATAGGATGTGCTAAACAATATTCGGCCCGTTTCAACTGTCATTATTATTTCAGGAGATTAATCATCGTTTATAATGTCACCTGTGATGTGTGAGTTGCGTCAGTAAAGTGTGTGTAAATCGATTTTGATTTCCAGCTGTTTCCCTTTTCGTCCGTGCGAACTAGACATAGGAAGCAAAGTTTGATTTGGTTCTTGTTCCCCGCGGAGCTGGTTCACCACAATCCTATGTATTCGAGCCGGTTCTCTCTCTCTCTCTCTCTCTCTCTCTCTCTCTCTCTCTCTCTCACACACACACACACACACAAACACACTCCTGGACTATATTTGTAGCGACAGCTGCAACAACCGCACAAAATTCATATATGGAGGACTCGGTGACCCGCTATCATAGACTGCACGTGTGGCGCCATCTTACTCTAAATTTATTCAGTTACCTTCCGATTTTGACGAGCACAGGACTAGTTTTTTTGTATTCGGATCAGGCATGTTCTGCGAAACTCTTAAATGATTTAAGGCACATTTCTATTGCTACATCACCACTTTACACAAGGGTTAACGAATAATTCTTGAATAACACTACAGGAAGTTATAACCACCGTTTTCAAGAAACTACAAGGATAATCAAGGACGATATACGACGAACTAGAAATAAGTTTAAACCTTTCGGCTGTAACTATCCATGGAGACAGCCAATTCTCTGCATTTTCGTCAAGATTAAGATTTAATTACTTTATTCAGGCCTTAGACTAGTCTGATTGCAACTTATGCTAAGCTCTTCTGCGCAAGCCTTTTCACAACTTCGCAAGTACTACATCCTCCCTAGTCTGTTTAGCGTATTCCATCCTAGGCCTTCCTTTCTTGTTCTTATCCCTATTCTGTCCCTTCTCTTGGTCAATGAAACTCCTCCATATTGTTCTCTCTCCTCTTATTCTGCTTAGAACTTCCTGGTTAGTTTCTCTATCCACTCATCACATTCTTCTAAAGCATCACATTTTAAAAGCTTCTATTGTTTTCCTTTCTGCAACTCCTACCGTCCACGCTTTGCACCCATATAACGGACCACTACAAAGGAACATTTTTAGTAATGATTCACATTTATATTAGCCGCAAGTAAATTCCTTTCTCTCCTGTGCTATCCTACACTAGTTATTACACTGCCCAAGTAGCAGATTTCCTTAACTTCCTTAAAAATATCCCTTCTCAATCTAACAACCTTTCTTATTCCACTGTTTCCCGTACTACACTCCATCACCTTGGTTTTCCCTTCATTAATCCTTACGTTGTACACTTTCAGCAGTACCACGTTCATGGCATTTATTATGGTTTCCAAGTATTCTTCTCACTACCCTGTTACTACAATATCATCAACAGACCGTAGGGATTTTATTTCTTCTCCTCATGAGGTTACAAAAATGCGGACGAAACACCGTAATTGAATATAATTCTCTTTTCTCTGTTTTTATATATTTTCTGTCAAATTTATCTTTATCAAATTAGGTTTTTGAAAACAGACGGAAAATTAAATATTACTCAATACTGTAAAGAATCTAGTTTTGAAGGAATGAAAAGTCCAACACAAAAGAGTATTCAATGATATATATATATCTATAATTTTTTTTATATATATATATATATATATATATATATATATATATCATTGAATACTCTTTTGTATATATATCATTTTTTGTATTATATATATATATATATATATCATTGAATACTCTTTTGTGTTGGACTTTTCATTCGTTCAAAACTAGATTCTATATATATTTATATTTATATGTGTGTATATATATATGTATAGGGTGATGACGGTAACTGTTTAAAACTGTAAGTAGTGACGTGGGGGACGCTTAGATAAGTAATTGGACACTTGTGGTCCAAACGGACAGGAAATGCCTTAAAATTGAACCACAGATTTCCATGGCGTCACATCCGCTCCGCAGCACTTCTCCCTCTGCAGCATCGATTGCAGGCCCATGAGTACGAATAATCAAGGGATAACGTCTTCTCCATGCTGTCTGTGTTAGTGGACCAAAGTTCAAGTTAGAATTTCGTCAATTTTATTTTTTACAACGTATGTATTTCATTTGTTTATATTACTTTATTGTTTATGTTGTTTGTTATTTATTATTGGGAACATAATGTAAATTGTACATTTTGGATGTTAATTAATTTAATAGGTAAATATGTAATTCCTTGTTTAAAAATCTTTCTGATTTCCCCGTGAGCTTTATGATGAATAAAAATTATTGCGTACTTTTGGGGAAAATGCAAACTAGACAACATGCCCGTCTTTTTCAAGAAAAAGAAAGAATCCGGAAAGTAATAAATAAAAACGCCGTGTTGTCAGTATTTGTATTATTTTTAAAATATTTAAAGTTTTGAAATATATATAAAAAATTTCAAATACAATATATCGAATTGAAATCGACAGCCTGTTAAGTTTGTAATTCTCTGGGTGGGAGGTCGGTACCTGCTCCAGGACAACAGCTGTTACCTACTATCGAGCCACAGACGCGACTAATCCCAACTTGTTCTGATTTGGAGGAATGGATCGGAAGTTGTTCGCAGAGAGAACAACCCTGACATTTCGGGTATTGGAGTAACTTCCTGGATGGATTTCTGCGTAAAAACGCAGTCTTAATTAGTGCATTTGTAGGATCGTGCTTCCAGTTAGGAACCCTAGGAGCTGGTGAATAATTCCTGTGTTGGGTCCCTGAGACTGATGTGTGTGTTTTAGTTATATATTACAGTAGACCTCATTGAAAAATTAAATAAGATGACGTTTTAAACATATTAGGGAGGAACTATGTGAATTTTGTTGATTCAATTTATGTCTACAACTAGTGAAATATATGAATGATAAAACGAAGAGAAGGGATAAATTAATAGGCCACGTTTTGAGACATGAAGGGCTTTTTATATTAACATTACAGGGAATTGTTTGGGGTAAGAACAGAAGAGAGAGGCCAAGGATGGAATACACTGACCAAATTAATGTCGATGTGGGATGTTTTAGTGACGTGGAAAAGAAAAAGCTTGCACAAAATAGGTTAGCACGGAGAGTCAGTGCAACATCGTGAACGATAAAAATAAGGAAAATAATTACCAGACGTTAAAGCTTTAATATCCGATTTCAAAGAAGAAAATGTAATTTATAAGACTTTAATGTATAAATTTTCATTATAGCTGAGATGTGTGAAAGTATTTTCTACGTTTCCGTAACACGAAATTCTGCAAACAAATAAGCAAAAGGTATAACGAATCGAGCCCCAGAGACTTCCCCACGTTGAAACGTGCAGCATTATTCCGAGGCGCAGTCTCACGATTCTTCCAAACAATAATAAGGGTTTACGTATTCGACGAATAAAATATTTCTAAACGAAAAAGGGACGAGCACAAGAGTTGGGAGGTCGGGCAAATCCAGTACAATTTTTTTAGTTACAATGAAAGTAGAAACACCATTCATTGCGTGCCTCGTAAATTAAAGGACTGTTGTAAATGATTTTTTTATCCACAAGAACAACACTTGTTAGGATGTAAAGAAACACAGATATATTGGTTGCTAAGTTGTTGGAAATAGTTGTAATGCTTCTCTCATTATATTTTTCTATTCTTATTAATAATAGTATGATGATGTCCACCAAATGGGCGCCAATTATGTAATTAGCACATTTTATTTATAAGCTTGTATCTTATACTTAGTATAATTAATTATGATAAATTTATAATATGCTTAAGCTGTGCTACACACAGAGTCCTAACAATGTAATTTTTTATAATGCAACGGAAGTAATATTAAAAAATACTATTCAACATCGTGGTAGTGAAATCAAAGCCTGGTAATATTTTGTACATGAGTTTATAAAATTAATAATTTTAAATAAGAATTAACAGGGGAAAGTCCGGGTAACAGGTTGTAGTATTGGAAATAGTGAAACAACAAAGGCTGTTAGATTGGGAAGAAATATCTTGAAAGAAGTTAAGGAATTCTGCTATTTGGGCAGCATAATAGAACAGTACAGAGAAGAATGAGGAATTTACTTACGGATAATATATGTATTGTAACGGCCAAACACACCTGCTTGGACATTTGGCGGTGCGGAGTAAAAAGAAAGGAGACAGCATTTGAGCCAGGGGCAATAAAACATCACGGCACGCATGGGGAGTTCCCAAAGCTATGATAAGATTTGGCGCATCGGGTGATTTTCCAAAATGTCTGGAAGGAAGGGGTAAACTCTGTTATTGGTTAATATCCATCCCTGCCACCTGGGCGATGTGAACCAAAGAAGTGGGAGGAGATTTTAAAAAGGGATGCAGACAGATTTTAGGGGGATTTCTCGAGAGTGGTGAGACGGGACAGATTTGGTGACATTGTGGAGAGCGGGAGATTTCAAGAGAGATTGCTGGACAGATGATTGTAATTTTGGAAAGTGAAATTTCAAGCAGGTGATCAGCATTATCGGAAAAGGAGAGAAGATCAAACGGAAATTCTTCCTACGCCAGGAAGAATAGCGGCGGCGGCGGATGTGATTGGAACTGAGTACGACCTAAATAGGAAGAAGACGTTGGAAGGTCCATTATGACGACACGGTAATTACCCCCGTGACTCTTTGCTGATTTTATAAACTGGCAGGTCTGAGTAGATTTTGTATGGTAATATTATGATCTATAAGAAGGCTCTTAATATACGACCCTAAGTTTAGAGATATAAAATTGTTAGTTTTATTGGTATCTATTTTTATGTAAATATATATGTAGAGTTAATTAAGAAAGAATTTGCTGGCGTAAAGATTGAAAATATAAAAATTGTAATGTTGACGTAAATTTGTCTTTGATCAATTAAATTGTTTTCTTTTTTCATTATAAAAGCTCATTATTAATATTCCACCTTAATACAAATAATATCCGCCAAATCCATATCAATATGAATATTACAAAGTCTCTACTACAATTATTTCGTATGGTGCGTAGTATCATATGGATGCAAAACGTGGACAGTAGGAGTTGCAGAAAGGAAAAGAATAGAAGCTTTTGAAATATGGCGCTATAGAGGAATGACTTGGGTGGAACAATATGGAGAATAAGTGGTAGAGAAGTGGTAGATTAATGGGTCATATTTTGACAAATGAGGTAAGAAGAGAAAAGAGAATGATGGAATACGCTAAAAAGGGTTTCGCAGAATAAGTTAGCAAGGAAGGTTGCAGCAGACCTGTGTAAGGACTGAATACAAAAACAACACAAGATATGTAGTTGGAGTCTTGTAATAATATAAATTGTGCCCAAATGGAGGGCATGGTCATTTCATAATTTTAAAAA
The DNA here is from genome assembly GCA_034510155.1 of Eucriotettix oculatus. Classification (NCBI taxonomy): domain Eukaryota; kingdom Metazoa; phylum Arthropoda; class Insecta; order Orthoptera; family Tetrigidae; genus Eucriotettix; species Eucriotettix oculatus. Next base: position 9,632,115 of record CM067377.1, on the reverse strand, counting down.
AAACATATGACGTAAGTCACATAAGATATTATGTTGCAACGACACATGTGATGTGTCATGTAAGATGACAGACCGCAATTGACTCTATGCTAAGTTCCTGACTGGGCTGCAGAGCCAAGGAGGAAGAAGGAGAATGTGTAATTTCGTCACCAAGCATAGGTCCTTGACGTCACAGAGGATTGAATATTTAAAATAGTTAATAACGCCTGTAACTTTAAATTAATGTTCAAATGATTCCAAAAACAGAAAAAAATTATGAAAAAACATCCAACTGTAATTTAAAACAACTATATGATATTATTTAAGTATAAGTAGCCTGAATATTAAAATTTGTATTCTAAACGATAAAAAAACCTATTTATTTCAATATCATAAAATTTAAAACGTCCTCATAGCAACTATTGTTCCATAATCATCTGTAAGTTAAAAAATATTATTAAAATTAAAATCAATAACTGTACATATAACATAATAAAGGAGTTTTAGGCATTACAGAATTAATACACACCTGCTAAGCACAATGGTTATTTACAAAATTTTTAACTTCTGTCCAACCTGATGGACAGAAGCTATAAATTTGTAAATAACTATTGTGCTTAGCACGTGTGTATTAATTCTGTAATGCCTAAAACTCCTTTATTATGTTATATGTACAGTTATTGATTTTATTAAAAAAATTGGTAGCTTACCGATGATTATGGAACAACAGTTCCGAAAGCTACTGACTGCGTCCCTTTGAGTACGTTTAAAATTTTATGAGATTGAAAGAAATAGGTTTTTTAATTGTTTGGAACGACAACATGTTTCGGTCCTGATCTGAAGCATCTTCAGGCTGAACTAAATTATTCAACCTGAAGAGGCTCGTGATGTAGTTGTATTAAAATATAGTTGGTTTTGTTTTGTTAATATTTTGCCTGTTTTGGCTCATTTAAACATTAATTCAACCATATTTAATTTTGCCCAATATGATGCATATGATGCCATCACTAGGCACATAATGAATAAATTTCATTTTCCCGTCATCGTATTATAAAATACTAACTTAAATAAGCATGAATGGAAGATAAAAAATAACATGAAAGAATTATTAAAATAAATACGAATACAAGCCTGTATAATGATAATTGAATCATTGAAAGGTTATTTAATAATAAATCATATAATGTGTCGTCGATTACGGTTTACATTGAGTTTCAATGTCACGTTTACGTTTTGATGCATTATTGAAGAAAGCAGTGGATTGTATCGGATACATTTTCTCATAATATATCCTCATCTCATACGTAGGGATCCTTTTTTTGCAACTGATAAAATATTAATTCGGGAAAGACGGACGTGTAATATCATCCGACCGTTTCTTTATTAAAAAGAGGTATTAAATTTTACGTTTAAGAAGAAACTAATGAAAAATTCCTTTACAGTTACTTCATGTTGTGCCGTAGGATCAGTGCAAATTTTGTGGGTTTCTGCATGTAATAAAAAATAATAACTTTAATGAAACTGTGTCTCCAATATTTGTTTACCATAAATATGTATTAATATCAGTTAAAATATGCATTAATTTTGCAATGCATAAAACAAACTACTATAAGTAAGTAATAAATATTTATATGATATTGTAGTAATAAGGGATGCAGAAGAAGACTTGGAAACCATAATAAATGGCATTACCGCGGTCCTGCAGAAAGTGTTTGTATGAGGATTAATAGAGAGAAAACTAAGGTGATGGGGAGTTGCATGGGAAAAGTGGAATAACAAAGGGAAAAGATATTTTGAAGGAAGTTAAGGAATTCTGCTATTTGGGAAGCATAATAATTAGGGATAGTAGAAGTATAGTAGACATAAAGAGTAGGAAAACCCAGGCAAGGAAGGTTTTCGCAAAAGAGAGGAATTTATTTACTGGTAATATAAGTCTTAATATTAGGAAATCATTTCTAAAAATTTTCGTATGGACTGTGGCGTTACATGGGTGCGAAACGTGGACGCTAGGACTTTCAGAAAGGAAAAGGAGAATGCTGAAAATCAGATGGGTAAATAGAATCACTAACGAAGAAGTTCTAAGGAGAATAGGGAAAGGGCGTACAATTTGAAGGATGCTAACCAAGAGAAGGGATATATTAATAGGCCATGTTTTGAGAAATGAGGGTCTTGTAATATTTGCATATGATGGTAGTCTGTGAGGTAAGAACCGAGGAGAGGGGAAAAGGATGGAATACGCTAAGCAGGTTAGGAAGTTTGTTAGATGTAGTAGTTATGCGGGAATAAGAAAGCTTGCGTAGGATAGGTTAGTATAGGGGTTTGCATGAGGCCGTTACGATTACTGAATACCACAACACACAAATAAATAAATGGCCCTGAGTCAAAAACGTATCAGAGAAAGTAAAGAAACAGTGTTTTTTATATTTCATTATAAAGGTTAAAATTTTTATAGCCAGAAGTGGACGAAACGTCGGTGTTGAAGTTTATCAGTTATAAATTGGCAGTTTATTTATTTTTGATATTATAATAATTGTCAGACGTTTATTCACTAATTTCTTCACTGTGATTATGTCTTCAAGGAATAATGTTGTATTAAAAGACTGATTTTATTTTCATGATAATGATGAATCCGTACTTTATAATAAATATTAAAATATAATTTTGGTTTTTGCTAAATTTGAGATTGATTTAAAACCAAAGGGTTTTCGTCATAACTATTTACTGTTACTTTACCACTATGTTCTAAAACCAAAATTATACGTTTTCCGTCTTCTTTTAAATTTTTTCACAATATTATTTTGTTCAAAATCATTAAAGAGTGTGAAATATCAATCAGTTAATCTATTAATTTGCTTCATTTTGTTTTTATAAAACCTCAAATAAAAACCGTGTTACTAGAAAAATTACAATGTTACATTGGACAAACTAAGAAGGAATTAAATTTCAATATAAAAACACACACACAAATCCAATATCAAACTTCGTATGCATCAGAAAATTTTCACCGGTTTACAACATCGTTATATATTTGAAGGTTATATTTTCACGTCTGATTTATGTAATAACAAAATTTTTGACTATTTTCAGACTTAATTTCCAAAAAGGGGAATAACAACGTTTCGCTACTTGTTTGTACCTTCACCAGGCCACTATACTTAATGTCACTATCAAATAGTTTTTACCACAAATGAGCGAGTGGTACATTTGTGGTGTAGCTTCGGGGATACTTTTTACAAATATTGTAAATTTATATCAGTTATTAATATAGTGTATTTGAATATGAAACGTGATGGTGATAATTAGTATAATAACGTGAATAAGGTACTAATAAGTACCGAAACGTTGTTTTTTTCTTTTGTGGAAATTGGTTTTTAAAAATAATGTGTGAGAGTGGTCAAAACTTTTATTTATGTTTAAATATTTATTAATAATATCAACGTGTCAGTTACGTATTCTGCCATCGTGACGAGGTTGATAGCAGTGGCTTATGTTGATAAGTAAACTGCCATATTTCAATTAATTATTTTTTTCTCGGTGGAAATAGACTTCTTGGCTTTCTTCTCGGGATGATGTCTCTTGTGAAACACAACGTTTCGTTAGCCATCTCCGTCATCGTCGACAGGTGACTATCGAAACGTTGTTTCACAATAGATACAACCCGGGTAGAAACTCGAGAATTGCATACCTAATTACTTTTTATGCATTTTGTAAACCGGAAAAGTCATGGCTCGTTTACAAACTGTGTAGGGGGGGGGGGTTCAATTTTAACTGAAATCATAGGAAATTTATTAAGTTAGATTTAAAACTAATTAATATTTATTAACTGGAATCATTATTAGTACAAAATCTGGTACTCATTTAAAAGTACCTCGACTCGCTCAGATTGTTTTTTGTGTGTATTTCGTGCAGCAGAAAATCTCCGTGTTTTGGGGCGGCTCCTTCCTCTGTTGACTTCTGCGTTGTTACCAGGGACTGGGTTCTGATAAATTTCAGCTGGTCTCCCCGTGGTTTTCTTCCTCGATTCCAGAAATTGCACCTTCCGCAGTCTTCTCTCAGTTTATCTCAAGATTCAAAATACATTTTTCTCAATTCTCAACACCTTCCTGCATCAAAGCTCATTCCTGAATAACTGATTTCTCCTTCCAATATTCTTTGCCTACTGATCCTCCTCCTCCGAAGATTATTTCCCAATTAACTTTCTTACTTCTAATTTAGTGATCAATTTCTGCCTCTCATTTTCTCCAGGTCAACTTCTCATGCCTCCAACATTGTGGTGGTTGGCGGATCACGTGACCCCTTAACCCCAATGAAATGTCCAGCTTGGCCCGTGTTTTTTTACATACTGGGTGGCGGGAGATGCGTCCTTCGAAATTCCCGGTGTCAATAAACTGGGCTCAGGTAAATGTTCCTTAATCCACAATACTGTGGATTAACACGCTTCGGGCCCCTCCTCGGCATCTTGCTGTTGCCTATGCTTGTTGATGCCGACTGAATGTCTCCAGTGGGGAATTTCTAAGCCACTGATCAAATAAAATGGCGATTGCCATCAGTATTCTGATTGACGTCTACTGGGATTTCTGCGTGTGCGAATGGTGACCGCTGCGAATTGGGCAGCGGCAACATTAAAATGCTAGGAAAAGCTTAAGTTACGTAAAAGCGTAAGTTGCTAGTTGCTTTTCCGAGCGTTGGCACTGCCCAATTCGTAGCCGAGGCTGTTTGGTTTTACAGCAGAAGTCCGGGTATATTAATGTATTAACTGAAACGTAGACACTCAACAATAATCAAGTAATAGAGTTTATCAAAACATTAGACGATCATTTAATTATATTAATATTATGATTAGAAGGAAATAGGCAAAATGTATTGACTGAGGGCTTGGACGTTGGGAGGTTCTGCAGCGGGAGGGATAAGTTCAACGCTGACGTCACCGAGAGTCAGTATAATGTTGTAAGCTTCTTTTATTAAAACTCTGCATATTATGTAAGAGACAGAAGCTTTGCATGTTTAAAAATATATGAGGAACTAATGAAACCACGGTCACATTTGAGTGGGAGACTGCGGTACAAACTTTTCACGAAGTGGTAGATAAATTATATTGTGATAACGTCGAATAGTTGATGCTGAAGCTGAATTATTTAGCTACGTCCTTCTGAACAGCCAATATCCAGACATAGGAAGTTTGTTGGTGAAACTATGCAAATAATTGACGCAGGATCCCTATAGCTAAGATATAAGCTATAATTTTAGATGAGATTCGGCAAATGGAGGTGAGGACACTTGTGAATAATGTTTCAGTTTATTATATTATTCTTTTAAATATTTCGGTCAACATTCAGGATAAGACTAATGAATTACAGTTACTCAGTTAAGTATTAACACACTCTGATGGTCATCGGCGTAATTAATAAAAAAACGTATTTAAAAAATTTGGTCTCAACCAACTGAAGAAAGTTTGAAGGAAAACGAACATGAGAATTTTATAATAACAAAATAAAAATTAAATAAACCAAGAGATCCTTGTAATTCTATCAAGATGCTCAGTATACAATAAATGTTGTCAAATGTGGTGGATAATAGAAGATAACGACTGAAAATTTTTAAAATTATACAGGAAGTTTTTATGACTGATCTTTTGGGGGAATTGCCATGGTTCAAGAGTTTCCAAAAATATATATTTTTTATTGCGTATAAATTTATGAGTGAATTGAAAATGTTTTACAGATGAGGACCAGTTGCTGAAGAGATGTTGGAGCAGTTCTAGATAGTTCGCTCCAAACGCGAACTCACACAGACAGGTTCCTCCGGTAACAAGGTTGCAGGTCCCAAAATAATAACACGAGCAGAAGTCATCCGGGTCCACTTGTCTCGGAGAACTGTCAAGTTCTTTTTCATCTCTAAATCTTGGAGACACATTTTATCAACCTTTCACTGGTAATTCCCACTTGGTCGGAATTGTTAATGTTTTAAAGTTAATTTACAAAGTTCATTTTGGTGTTTTATTGCAACACAGAACTGAACGATATTTATTACTTGCACTAAATAAATAGACAAAAGATTGTCAATTTGCAGGCCATATTAAACCTGGCGGAGACACGGAGAAAGGAATTCTGCGACCCCACATTCGAAAGGCGTGAGAATAGTAACCAAAAGACCGACTTACCTGATGCAGGTTTTCTAGGGTTTTCCCTGCATCTGTTTTCGGTGAAACACTTGGCTACCTTGCTCTATCTTCCACAGCTGCCCTTCTTATGTTATTAAAGGGGCGTTGCCTGTTTCAAGATCACCCTGATGTAGCCTGTTAACCAAAAACAATACAGATATTATTACGTAATAAAAATCACAATAAATAAATAATTGATAAAAAATTGAATGAATAACTTGACGATAGTAACAATGGTTGAACAAAAGTTCTTTTTTACTTATATTAACACAACTTTTTTCTGAAAAGTTTCTTTTTTCTTGTCTAATTAATTTACTTTGAACAAAAATATTTTATATTTTGAATTGTTCCGAGAAATTATTACAGGCCTCTCTCTCCTTTAATAAAGTCCTATTATGTAAAATTTGAGTCAATTTAAAGTTCTTTATTGGCCCTTAATAACTGCTGAGAACTTTCCACAGAAACAGTGCTAGGGGGGGGGGGAGGTGAAGTTTAATGCGATTGAAAACTAGTCGGAACTATTTGCCAAGTTTGTTTAAGTAAGCAGCAGGATTTAACTCCTCCTTCGTTTTCGATCTCTAGAGAAGAGTTTTTATGCTGCATTAATCTCTTACACCATTGTGATTCAGTGATCCGAATAAAGAAATTGTTCATAGTTCTGAAAATTTAACATTTGATGTCGTAATTTCGTGAGCAAATACAAAACAAAATTTAGTATAGTGTATATTCAGTCCTGATTGAATAGTATTCAGTTTATGCTGAAATAATTTCAGACGCGCGTCAGAATGGAAAATAGTTAATAACAAGTTAATATTAACTAAATAAATAATTCAATACTTTATAAGCCATGTGGGGACAATTTTCTTAATTAATGAGAACTGTTACCATAAAGAGTCCTCAGATAAAAACAAGTGTATTGATTAATCAGAAGCTTTTAGTCACATTCATCCTTTTTGTTAGAAATAGTCCAGATTATTGATTTCACTCTGAAAAATGTTTCGTAGTCCAAAAAGGATGTGCGATTAAATGGCCACAGATTGTGATGACGCGTCCATCAACTTCGACGTGCAGTTCCAGACTCCAGTTTTCTTCCTCATATTCTGGTCTCGTCCGTAACACACTGCTCTTTCAGCCAATCATAATCAACGAAGAAGTTTGTGCTGTAAATAATCATCCAATCGGATTGCCGCTTTCATATTCACGCCGCGAAAATGATGGGGAATGACGCTTCAGTATCTCTGCAAATTCTAGGTTCCAGACAGTTAAATGACAAGATGAATTCGTTGTATTTTTATTTATTATACTTAATCGTCAGATAACTGCTTTTTTACTTTTCTAATTATATTTATTAATTATACTTAATTGGCAGATAGTTGATAAATTATTTTATTCATTGTACCTAATTGGCAGATAATTGATTATTTTATTGTACTAAACTCTCAGATAATTATTTCTTATGTTATTCATTATACTTAACTGTCAGATAATATATTTGTTATTGCCAGATAATTGATTTATTTTATTGATTGTACTTAATTGTCAGACAATTGAGTTATATATGTCATAACCGTAAAATTATCAACGTGTGTAAATGTTCTGTCCTTTTAAAAATTTTCACGATAATATCCGCAAACATAGACGAACCGTCGTAATTATTTTAACTGAATATTAATTAAATTTTATGATGACAAATGTACCGGATTTTTATTTACTTTTTAATAATGAGGTGATTCTTGTAGCTAGATTACCAATTAAAGACCCGCAAATTAAGCTGCAAATTTATATAAGCAAACAATTAAACATATATTATAAACAGGTATTTATTTGAATACAAAGTTGTTTGGTTTCTACCCGGGTTAAATTGGTTGTGAAGCAGAACGTTTCGAAGGCTATCTCTGCCGCCCTCAGGAGGTGATAGCCTTTGAAACGTTTTTTACAATTGATTTAACCCTGGAAGAAACCCGAGAACTTTATGTTCAATTGATTTACTTTTCTGATCATGACCGTGAAGCCGAAAACTTCTCGTGTTTTCATTGAATAAAATCAACTTTGACTGGCAATCATAGTTATTTATTCCAGTACTGAGGGGCAATGAAATAGGGCTTTGGAAGTGATTGATTTCAAAAGCCCATTATAACAGTTTTTGAAGTAATTCTTTTTGAGTTGTTTAATATACACATTGTTAACAGTAGTTCATACACGACGGTTCGTTCCTAAATTTTGAACAACATCTGGTGTGATTTAAAAGGAAACAAGAAGGTATAGGACAAAAAAATTTAGATTTTCTGAGTTGTACGACACGCACTTCAAAATTTCTTGATTCCAGTTCAAATCACACCAGCTGTGGTTTGAAACGTCGCGTACGAACCTGTAATAACCCGCCAGCATGTCTTTCGTATTCAAATTATGCAAGTTACGGTACCGCGGAGCATTGTGGCATCTGTGATCCAGAGAGAGAAAGGGAGAGAACCGGAGACGAGAGAGGTTAATGTTCTTTGGAGAAGGGGGTAGAATCTCTGGGCATAATTGGCCGATAAGAAAAAGTTAATATGAAATTAAAAATTTGTCTACGAATAATATAATTGTATGCTGTATGAGAGTATTTGTATACAAATGCGTTGTAACGTACAGAAAGATTTCTTAATCGACGTAATATTGGACAGGAATACAACATCCAAAGTTTATGAACAACTCGTTATAAACTCTACAGTAGACAGTCATCAGTAAATAGAACTCCTGGGCAAGAAAGGGCAACAGAAATCAAGAAAGGAGTAAGACACCAGTCCCCAATACTCTTAAACTTTATATATATATATATATATCGAAAAAGACAATGCAGAAAGTTAAAAATGAAGCAGTATTAACCTTTGCGTCTAGTTTTGAAGACAGGATAAAAAAACAGGCATACGTTCATGGTATCTGTATATTTAGAAAAAGGTTTCGATAATATGAACTGGAACACACTATTAAGGATTTTGAAAAGGACATGTTTAAAATATAGAGAAAGAAGGTTTATACATAACCTCAACAGAAGACAGTCAGTAGTGATTAGAATAGAAGATACAGAAAAGAAATCATAAATCAAGAAAGGAGTAAGCCAATGATGCAGTCTGTCACCCATGCTGTTTAACGTATATATAGAACAGGCGATGAAGAAAGTTAAAATGCAATATGGAAAAGTAATCATACTGCAAGGAGAAGAAATAAAAACCATACGCTTTGCCGATGATATTGTAGTATTAGGGGAGTCAGAAGAAGACTTGGAAACCATAATAAATGGCATGAACGTAGTCCTGGAGAAGGAATACAAAATGAGGAATAATGGATGGAAAACCAGGGTGATTGAGTCTCCACTATGGGAAACAGTAAAATATCCCATGGAATTAGGTTGGGAAGGGATATTTTAAAAGAAGTTAAGGAATTATGCATAATAAATAGAGAAGAATCGTGTAGGAAAGAAAGGAATTTATTTATGGCCAATATATGTATGAATATTAGGAAATCATTACTAAAAATGTTCCTGCAGAGTGTGGCGTTGAATGGGCGCGAAACGTGGACGGTAGGAGTTGCAGAAGGGAAAATAATAGAATCTTTGGAAATGTGGTGCTATAGGAGATGGGTGAATACAGCAACTAACCAGGAAGATCCAAGCAGAATAAGAGACGAGGGATAAATATAATGGACGCTGAAAAAGTACAGGTATAGATTAATAGGACACGTTTTGTTATGAGGGTCTTGTGAAATTTGCTTCATAAGAAGTTTGTGGGGTAAGGAGAGATGAGGGAGGCCAAGGATGGAATACACTAAGTATTTTATGGTGGATGTTGGATGTGATAATTAAATGGAAATGAAAAGGTTTGCACAGAATAGGTTAGCATGTAGTGTTGCATCAAACCAGTCCTGGAATAAATATAACAACAATAATTAAATGAAACAATACAGCTGAGGAATGGGTTCTACCAACATTAATATCGCAGGACATAAGTGGTTGTTTCATTGCTCGTTTGTCCCACAACGAGAGGGATTGACAATAGTCGCCCCTGAGCCTAAGATTTCCCGTGAATACGGATTACGTCATCGTGACGTAATCAGTCATTGTGGCTGATCGTTTTCTTTACAGTTACTGCGTCGTAATGAACGATTTAAGGGAATATTAATGACGTTACGACTTTATTACTCAAATAAGGATTGTTGTTAACGTTAATATTGTAAAGTAGACGACCAATTAAGGGGAATACCTAACATACAGTTCAAATGAATTTTTTATGGCCTTTTAAGCTGTTTTGTAATTTATAAGAAAACGTAATTCAACCATCCTTTACATTCCTTTATAGAATTGTTTTTAAAATATATATTTTTTGTCTAAAATATCACATCGATTAATTCAAAGTGGCCGCTGATATTTTAAAATTAAAATGACGTCATTACAATACACAGCGCATAGTATCAATTTATGTACGTGATTATCAATTGATTGTGCTGAAAGATATGTGAGAGTTGTTAATTGGAACTCTTTGAAGTTGCTATTCCAGAGATAATCCTGATCTTCAAGGGGAACGGGCCTGAGGGATGAAATTGTCGCGGATGTTCCGTGGAGCGATTCTCATAAACGATTACGTCGTGATCGATTCCGAAGTCTGCGGTATCGCGACTCCGGGGATGGGAGACTTCCATTACCATAATTAAGAACGTTCCCGCTCTGGAAATAGACGTAAATCCCATTATCGTAGGAGACACAAATGATATTAACTCTCGAGGATACATGACGTCACGCATGAGAAAAATCAAGTACGGCGGAACAAGTGACGACGTCACACAACCTTCATCTGTCGTCGGACTATACGAAATGGGCGTCGCTTACATTCCATTTAAATAATTTTTAAAGTACACGAAGACACGTGCATTATATAGTTCTTTTTCTTTATATTTTTTCGGAAAAAAATGTTTTTGAAAAGCACAGGTATAAAATATCTGGAAAGAAGGCTTATCCATAATCTCTACAGAAGGTAGTCAGTCAGCAGTAATTAGAATTAAAGATAAAGAAAAGAAAACAGAAATCAAGAAAGGAGTAAGACAAGTATGTAGTCTGTCGCCCATGAACTTTAATATATATATATATATATATATATATATATATTGTAACATGAAAAGTTACGATGAAAACTGCAGGCCAGCTTGCAAGTTGCAATTGTTGAGGAACTGACGCAACCCGGCCCAACAATGTGGTCTGGCGAGACGTTGGGTGGTCCGCAAAGGGAGGGGGAGAGTCGTCATGGGACGTTGGGAGAAGCAGGTTGTGTCGGCGGGACGACGAGAGAATGACCACGCCCTGCAGATATAATTTTTTTCATGCTCTGATTGAAATTAAAACTATTAAAATCAATTTATGGTGTTTTTATGAAAAATACCTGGCGCCCTATAGAAATTAAGAAATCCTCGAATACAAAGAACGACGGATCCGCTACAATATATATATATATATATATATATATATATTATATAGACATGGACAGATGCATCCTTGCTTACTCCTTTCTTGATTCTCTCTCTCTCTCTCTCTCTCCTCTCTCTTTATCTTTATATATATATATATATATTGTAACCTCCCGTTCCATTCCTTTATTGATTTCCATATCCCTAACAATTGTTGTATGTTCCATTTACCTTCCACTCAGTTTAAATAAATCACATTGTCAATTAAATTAAATCTAATAATACGACATAATAATAATCACGAAATAAAATTATTTTAAAGTTATTGCCAAATTAATAACATTTCTAAATAAACTATAACAAACCATTAACATCGTTCTAAATAAACATTTTAGATTTTTAAAGAGAATTCGTAATTAGTACTTCATTAATACGCATAAATTGATACTTAAAACTCATGTAACTTTTGAATAAAACATAAGCTTTAAATTTGGTTCACGCCTCAATTTAGATCTTTTTTCACGTTGTCACATAGCTCACTGTTTCTAATTCCGGTGCATTACATTGCAATTAGATTTTTTAAAACATCCCTTGTCGAAACTATGAGATGAGCAGGTTGTATATCAGGCGCTATTGTTGGGTAAATAGATTAGGTACAGCTGTTTTCCACACCGATGCCAACTATCTCAAAGCTCGGCATTAATAATCTAAATCATAACAGAATTACACAATTTAGAAACATAAATAATTTCAGATATCACTTTTACAGACGACAGCCATCTACAATTTTCTACTATTCAAAATAAACATTTTTTTCTTACGCCCATATAGATCTCAGCAATGTAGTAAATTTGACATTTACCCCTTCCCTTAATACTCTTACAGAGCTCATTAGAAAAACAAAATTCGAAGACTTCGTTCTAGTTATTTGAGGTGTAAAGACGCGCATCTTGATGTTTCGGATCAAATTGGGACTTAGAAAATTTCTCTGCAAGTAATAACACGAGAAACGTTATAGTGAATCACGACTGAAATTTATATAAGTGAATTCTAACATTCAATCTCGCAGTAGTACCCAATGCCCGACCTACCTGATGCAGGTTTTCTAGGGTTTTCCCTGCATCTCTTTAGGTGAAACACCGGGTAGGATCCTTAAACCATAGCCCGGGGGCCCTAGTTAACCCTTGACTACTTGCTCTACCTTCCGCATCCCCCCTTTTCAATTCCCTTCCTATGCTATTAAAGGGGAGTTGCCTGTTTCAGGATCACCCTCATATAGCCTGTTAACCAAAAAAAAAATGGTCCCGAATTCTCCATTAAAACGAGGCGTCCCCTAATCTGTGCCTGGGTGTGTATCCATCCATTCCATGGAGGGCGGACCGACAGCTGGTGATTTCTCCTTGCCGCGACAACGACGTCTACAGGGTCATCCCATGGTTTGGGCCTGGTCTGCGGATCTTCAGGGGAAATTACGGTTTACATAGCGAGTCTCCCTGCCGCTACACTGCACTTTTGGTCCCGCGGACCAGCCGCTGCTGCCTAAGGGACTTCATGGATACACATGCATAAACAAGGTGAAGTCGTGTCTATGTTATTGTTTCATTATTTAGACACTAGAATACTGTGAAATAAAATTGTAAATCGTCGCTCTAATTGAACTAAATTCTATTTTAACACATACCTGAAATGTCAGAGTAAAGACGCTCATAATAAAACAATATTTTATTTGTATTTTCGTGCCTATTTTAAGCGCGTTTAATGATGAACTAGCTCTTATGTGATCATTGGGAGATCACAGTTAATGTAAATTTAGTGTCCTATTAAATACGTGTTCAAATAAAGTGGCAAAACGAAGAAGGATTTATGATATACTATTGATAACCTTTCTGTGGACTAAACTCAAACTAATGTTTCAGATTAACGAACTTTTTGTCTTACATGCAACGGATGAGAAAGCGGACCCAGAGTGGAGACCATAGCCGCCTATGTATTTATTCCTCTGAGAATTTAGTGAATGTGTTTAAATTAAATGGCAAAAACTTATTTATATATTCTTCCTCATTTGGAATTCATTAATCGGATAATCCTTAGTAATTGTATATTCATATGCTTGTAATTTTTGAGTTTGAATTACGCTTAGTAAATATTATATAATTGGTGATTATAGTATTCCCTATATTACCTTTCCTAAGATTGAAGCTCCTTCCATAGCAACATTCGACCGTAATAACCTCTAAACCAGAAGTTCTCTACCGAATGAACGAACCGAAAACGTTACAATATAAAACAGGCGGTGAAGAAAGTTAAAACGGAATATGGAAAAGGAAACATTCTGCAAGGAGAAGAAATAAAAACCCTACGCTTTGCCGATGTTATTGTAGTATTAAGGTAGTGAGAATAAGATTTGGCAACCATGATACATGGCATGAACGTGGACCTGGTCGAACAGTTCAATAGAGGGAAACAAAGGTAATGAAGTGTAGTATAGGAAAGAGTTGAATAACAAAAACAGGTGTTAGAGGTAAAGGAATTGTGCTACTTGGGCTTTAGCAAAAAATAAAAATTTACTTAAGGCTAATATTATTGTGAAACTAGGAAATCATTGCCAAAAATGTTCGTAAGGAATGTGGCGTTATATTGGTGCGAAACGTGGTCGGTAGGAGTGCAGAAAGGATAAGAATAGAAGCCTTTGAAGTGTGGTGCTATAAAAGAATACTGAAAATCAGATTGGTTGATAGAATCACTGATTTCTAAGCAGAATAGGGGAAGAGAGAACAATTTAGAGGATTGATCAAGAGAAGGGATAGAATAATAGACCACGCTTTGAGACATGAGGGTCTTAGGACTGAATACCACAACAACAAATATTCTTTGAGATTAAATTTTTGTTTGCCAACTGGCATGGCCTTGGATGTTTGTGTCGTCATGGTTACGGAGACTGGGATTAAGACTGCTGGAGAATCCACCACGCATCACTCCAAATTCGGAATGTGCCATGCAAGCTGACAGTCCGTAGTCGACCAGGTACGTCAAGGCCTTCAATGGGCTGCAGAACCAAGAAAGAAGAAGTTTCTGTTTACTAATAAGGAGGGTGCCCGGCGTTCCCCTAGTATTTATTTATGTTACCACGGCAAAGTAACCAAATATACAATAATATTATATCTAACGTGTAATTTCACCGGTATCGACACTAATATCTTTGCCTACACGTGAATAAAACAGAACAGTGTGGGATGCGCACCATTTCTGATACGAGCCACTGTTAAATATTCGCTTATCCGCTGCGTCTGCGCGAGTGACGCCGACGAAGACTATTGTGAAAAACAACTGTAAATATACAAGAAATAAAAAGACAATCAATGAGTCAACGAATAAATTTATAACTATTTAATTAACATAAAAGAATAGAAACCTTTGAGATGTGGCTGTATAGAAGAATGAGATTGGTGGATAAAATCAGTTTCCAGGAAGTTACAAACAGAATTGAAGGGCGAACAATATG